>ML677381.1:28465185-28586702 GCA_007922305.1 Dermatemys mawii
GGATGCATGTTGCATCCGACGAAGTGGGTATTAGCCCACGAAAGCTTATGCTCTAAAAAAATTTTAGTTAGTCTTTAAGGTGCCACAGGACTCTTTGTCACTTCTGCAATTCCAGACTAACACGGCTACCCCTCTGATTCTTAATGAAGAACTTGAGTTTCTTAACGAAGTTGAGTTCTTGCAGGTCCAAGATGGGCCTGAGGCCGCCTTTGGCTTTCAGTATTAGGAAATACTGGGAATAGAAGCCCTTGCCCTTCTGCTCCTGAGGAACCTCTTCCACTGCTCCTAGCAATAGGAGGGAATGAACTTCCTGAGTAAGGAGTTGCACATGAGAGGGGTCCCTGAAGGGGGAAGCGGAAGCGAGGTGGAAGGGTGGGAGGGCACAGAATTGGATGGAGTATCCCCTCTCTACCATGCAGAGCATCCAAGTGGTCTGAAGTAATATGAGACCATGCATGGTAGAAAGGGGATAGTTGGGATGAAAAGATAAGTGGGGGAGGGGTAGATCCAGATCTCGCTCTGGTGGGCCTTCCTTGAGCGCACCTTCAAAAGGCTGGTTTGGCCCCCAAAGACAGCTTGGATTGTTGTGAGCCCTGGCCAGAGGATTGAGGCGGCCTTCCCCTGCGCTCCAATTTCTCCTTTTGGAGTCATCTTGGTGGTTCTGATGACTGAACCATTGAGGAGGCTGTGGATGGAAGTGTCTCCACTGCGTTGAGGGTATATAGATGCCCAGGGACCTGAGGATGGCTCTGAAGTCTTTAAGGTTGTTAGCCTTTTGTCAGTTTTTTCTGAGAAGAGAGTCTCACCCTCAAAAAGGCAGGTCCTGAATGGTTTGCTGTATCTAATAGGGGAAGACAGAAATAGGGGAAGACAGAAACCTGAAGCCATGAGACCCCTTCTCTTAGCCATTCCTATGGCCATGACCATGGTGGCCGCTTAAGTGCTCCAGCAAGTGCCACCTGAAGAGACACCCTTGAGATGGTGTCGTGCCCCTCGGTGTAGGGACTGCATACACCGACGCAGGCACCACTGGTACCAAAGTCATTCTCAGTGTTGGAATTGCCATTGGCGCCAGAATCTCTGTCAGTGCTGGAATCGACATCACCGCTGGGGTCCTCCTCCGGTGCTGCCCCCTCCCCCGGGGAACTTTGATGGCTGTACTAGAGGCATCAAGATTGTAGTGCAGGGTGGTAATAGGCCTACCCCTGACCCTTTCAGTGCTGGTGGGAGGACAAACAAGGCCAAGGCCACTGATGTCCCCCTGGAATGAGAGTCTTGGCTGTGACCTTGGCTTTGATGAAAAGCCCAGGGAGTCCACAAGGGTCACTGCACCAGGGGCTGCCATTGGGCAGGTGACTGTGCCAGGTAAGTGTGCCAGTCCTGAGTTGACATGGACCATCTGCTCCTACTCCTCTGGGACTGAGAGAAGTCCGACCCTGACTCCAAGGTGTCTGAAAATGACGACCATGCGGGAACGATTCTTCTAGAAACTGTGCTTTCGCGCCAAGGGCTTGGGTATCGGCGTGGCTCCTGGGTGTGCTCCAGTGCTAGGGATGGGGCGCCAAGGTGTGAGGATTGCTTCTGGGCGTACTCTTGCCACAGGCTTCGCAGACTTTGAAGCTTGGAGACCCCAGCACGTCCCAGTGTCAGGAGAGTGTAGGAGGGGATTTCCCCCAACCCTGCCCAAGGAAACTTATGTAGCACTAACAAACTACCAACTACTAAGTATTAACGAACAATGGAAAACTAACGGAGAACAATGTAAGAAACTGCTAAATGCACTTGTTGAGACAACAGCACAAGGAAGTTCCAGCTACCAGTCACTGGTGGTAAGAAGGAACTGAGGGGGTGGTAAGTCGGCAGGGCTCTATATTGAGCACCATGAAGGCGTGACTCCAGGCCATTCCAAAAAACGGTGCTAGGGAAAAATCCTCTGGCTACTGTGTACGTGCGCACATACACACCTGATTGGAACTGACATGAACAAGCACTTGAAGAATGAAGAAGCACTTGAAGAAGAATAGGAATTTCCTGTAGTCAATCTGCTCTAACTCCCTCAGAGCGAGCGATGGTGGAGTTGTAGTATAGGGGTATTGGACTCAACATAGTAGGCTCAAATGCGACTGCATTCACTGCATATTCTGCCCTTTTAGAGCTTAAAAGTCTTGGCTTATTCATAATTCAAGGACTGTGTTAAGGTGATGCATGGTAAATAAGAAAATGTGGGTCTGGAAATTAATGGCATGTCAGAACTTAGGCCTAACCGGTGGATAAAATAATGTGGAATGGGCTGTTTACCCACTATTCCCTCTGTGGGTCCTAAAATAACAGACAGAGAGAAAAGAGGAAGAACGGACAGAGGCTACTGGGATGAGCTTTGCCATCATGGCTGCCACTCACACAGGACCCGGGACCTTCATCATTCTGATCCTGAGAGATCAAATGAACCAAACCAGAGCAGAGAGAGGGACCCAGATGACACTGACAACCCCTAGCATCTTCAGCTGAATACCAAACACCCCTGAGATGAAACAAGATTGAACTATAACAACAGCAGCAACAAAAATAGCTGTAGCGCATCTCAACTACCTTCTTCTCTTCTAACCAAGAGCTGTTATTACTATCTTTGATATCATCTAAGAGACTCTCAAGCAAGGGGAGTTTTCCTTCTAAAACTCTCAAGCTAAGGGAAAGAGAACCAGGGATGTTGTTAAAATGAAAGCCTTAACTAATATGTCACATTTTAACGCTTTAACTGTTTTTCTTTTTTTCTTTATCTTTAATAAAAGGTTAAAAGGATTTTTAATGGTGTGTTTGCCGTGGTACTAAACAGGCTGAATTCTCTGTACACAAAATCCAACCCCCGTTTAACTGTTTAAAATTGGAGAGTGCTTGGGTTATGTTAACACTTTGGGTCATATATTTCATCCAAATAAATACAACAGTACTTCTACTGTGCCTATCTATTATTTTGAGGCAGAGATGTAACTGAGAAGAGAACAATATAGGTTGAAATATTTTCATAAAAGTGATTTTGAGTGCATCAGTTTTTGGGTTTCCAACTTGAGATATTTTAAAGTAGTAAGACGTTCAGAGGTCAGATGCTCAGCAATTTCTGAAAAATCAGGTCCTCTGAGGTGTCAAGCTGGCCACTAAAGAAATCGAGGCATGCAAAACGACTAGTTGCTTTTGAAAACCATGGCCAGAATGACTAGAATTTGGTGCCCAGAAATTCTGAAATTGGCTCTGCTGCTTGCCAGTTATATTGAAGTGAGGAGGAACCCAGTACAAAAATGAGGCTATTAAAACTGATGTAGGGGAGTCAGGAGTGAGAAAGCTTAAGTTACCTTTGTACTGTTTTTATGTTCATCCTGACAGCCATTTTGGATAGCTCCTTCCTCTATACTGACATCACTGTTGGGAGCAAATGTAACACTACATGAAGGACATGTCTACAAGACAAAAAATTGAAAACAAATATTCAGATATCATCCGAACATTATGCATTTCACAACAGACTCATTTTCACTGCCACAAGTAGACTCTCAAAAATGTCTGTATTCCAAGATTCCTTTTCAATAAGATTTGCATGATAGTATGTCCAACCATACTCAGTATCCAGCTAAAATTAAAGTAAGGCCACAAAATGCTATTGTGAATAACTGCTGTGAGGATAAGTGAAAACTAAACAGCAGAACTGAAAACAATGAGCAGAAAGGGGAATGCCAATGAACAATCCCAGATGTTCTTCTTACTTAAGAGTTTTACAGATAATCTTTACCTGAAGAACTGAGTAAAATAGGTTATTAAACACTGTGTTTAATCCCTGAGAATTAATTTATAATGTATGGTGGTAGCATATTTTTACAAATGAGACATGCTTTTTCCATGTACATTCAGGACCAGATTCTCCAGTGTGGTATAGCTACTTTGTGCCAGTATACCCTGCTTCTGGAAAAAGCCTTACTACCTCATGCAATGATAGAAAGCTGCAATAGACACTGCCACCTACCTCGGATACTAGTACAAAGGCCAAGGCTAGGACAACCTTAAACCATATCAATCCTTGGTTGTAGTTTCAGCTCATTACGGCTGTTATTGTAGTCAGCATAAGTAAAAGCAACCCTCAGGCTGCTCTAATAATAATCAACCTAATTAATATTAATAAAGGGGAAGAAAAACAAGCCAAAATAGGGAAAGAACAGGTTAAAGAATATTTAGGCAAATTAATTGTATTCAGGTCAGCAAGTTCTGATGAAATGCACCCCAGGTACTTAATTTGAAACAATCTCAGAATCATTAGTGATTATCTTTGAGAACTCATGAAGGATGAGTGAGGTCCCAGAGGACAGGAGAAAGGCAAACATAGTATCTATCTTTAAAAAAGGAGAACAACAAGGAATAGATCAGTCATTCTGGTCACTGGCCTTGCAGATGGGTGGAAGCTGTAGACATGACATATCTTGATTTTAGTAAGGCTTTTCACATGGGTACACATAATATTCTCATAAGCAAATTAGGGAAATGTAGTCTAGAAGAAATTACTGTAAGATGGGTGCAAAATTGGTTGAGACACCATACTCAAAGAGCTATTATCAATGGTTCACTATCAAATTGAGTAGACATATGTAGCAGGATACGAAAAGAGTCTGTGCATGGAATCTACTATTCAATATTTTAATTAATGACTTGGATAATGTAGTGGAGAGTAAGTTTATAAAATTTGTGGTTGATACCAAGTAACACAGAAGTTTCAAGCACTTTTGAATTCTAATCCTATCCATCAAACTTGACAAATTGCAGATGTGGTCTGAAATCAACAAGTTTAAATTCAGTAAAGACAAGTGCAAAGTACCACACTTAGGAGGGAAAAAAATCAAACGCACAAGTACAAAATGGAGAATAACTGTCTAGGTGGTAGTACTGCTGAAAAAGATCTCAGTATTATAGTGGATCATAAAGAGAATACAAACCAACAATATGATCCAGTTCCAAAAAAAGACTAATATCATTCTAGGATTTAACAACAGGACTATCGTATGTAAGACATGGGAGGCAATCGTCCTGTTCTACTCAGCACTGGTAAGGCCTCAGCTGAAGTACTGAGTCAAGTTCTGGCTATTCATACTTTAACAAACATAACAATAAACTGGAGAGCATCCAGAGGAGAGCAACAAAAACAATAAAAGGTTTAGAAAATTTGATCTATGAGGAAAGGTTAAAAAAAACTTAGCATGTTTAGTCTTGAAGACTGTGGGGAGACCTGATAACACTCTTTAAATATGTTAAGGGCTGTAAAAAAGAAAACAATGATCACTTTTTCTTCATGTCCATTGAAGATAGGACAAAAAATAATTGGCTTAATCTGAAGCAAGGGAGATTTAGATTGGATATTAAGAACAACTTTCTAACAATAAGGATAGTTATACACTGGCATAGGCTTCCAAGGGAGGAATCCCTGTCATTTCAGGTTTTTAAGAAGACTACAGACAAACATCTGTCAGGGATAGTTTAGATATACTTTGTTCTGCCTCAGTGCAGGAGCCTGGACTAGATGACATCTCAAGGTCCTTTCCAGGCCTATATTTCTACAATTCTTTGCAATTAGACTATGGAATTCATTGCCACAGGATGCCATTGAGGTAATGAGTTTAACAAGGTTCCAGGAAGGACTGGACATTTATATGAATAACAAGAATATAAAGTTTTATAACAGTTAATAGTAACACAAAATTTGGACATGAAAACCCCAGTTAACACTACAGCCCATATTCATGCTGTGATGCATTTTGTACAAGGTGTCATTGGAAAAGTTATGATTTGCTGAATATAATTTTCCTGTTTGCATGCATGTATCATTTTTGTATCTGAAGTTATAAATATTGATTAGAGATCTATATTTCAAATGGACTTACTCTGGAAAACACCCATAGCTAGCTTTTCAAGTACATCAGTGAAGAAGTCAGACAGGGCTGATGGCCCATCATCAAAGTCAATGGACTGTAGAATGGCTTAACCTTCCTGTGGGTGTTTTGGCCAACCTGTAAGCAATGGCTGCAATAACACTGCAAGGGCATGTGACCAGACCACACATCTCTGGAATCCATCTTGAACACCAGTGTTTTTTCCACAAACTAAGTTTGGGACAAAGGGTTCCCACCATATGCTAAAGCTATATAAGGCAGGGAGTGACATCATCTGTTGTTCTTCACTCCTCCACAACTGAAAACCTGAGAGAAGCTTCTAAGAAAAATAACTTTGAATGGGGGTGGGGATCCCAAGCTGCAAAGTAAATGCAGCTTGTCCCTTAAGAATCTGCAAGCCTGCTTGTACCCCAGATCCAATCTATCTAGTATGTTAAGTTTAGTTTGCATTGTTTATTTGCTAGGTAATCTGCTTTGATCTGTTTGCTACCACTTATAATCACTTAAAATATATATTTTGTAGTTAATAATTTTGTTTCTGCTTTATCTAAACTACTGACTTTCAGTGAAGTGCTTTGAAACCTTAGCTCAAGGGGCAAAGGCTGTTACATTTCTTCTCCACATTGAGGGGGAGGCGAACTGTGTAATAAATTCATATTAGTTGGGATTTTGACGAGGCCAGGGTGGTACGGCTCTGGGGTCCTAGGCTGGGAAGCTGGTGGCTATTTTGGCTGTAGCCTCTCTATTGTTTGGTTCATGAGGTGGCTGGTCAGCCTTCATGTAACTGCAGCTGGGAGTGTCCCTGCCTGTGTGAATGCTGGTGAAAGTGCTAGCTTGGAGGGCATTGCAGGTTGTCTTGGCAGCACAGTGTAGGAGGGAGCCCAGGCTGGTGAATCAGAGGGCTCAGAGGTATCCCAGTTCCAGGTGGCACCCCAGGGGAACCTATCAAACCCCATGTTTCTGATTTTAACACAATTTAACTATTGAGGATTCAGATGTGGCCTTCTTGGGTGATTATCCACATCTGCCTTCTCCAAATTTCTTGCACTTTCCTGTGTATTGTGTGGTGCTGGCCACTGTCAGAGACATGATACTGGACTAGATGGACCAGGAATCTGACCCACTATAGTAACTGCTATATTCGTATGTGGCTTTTGATGTCATCACACTTGCCAACAGATCAATGTTGGCTGTATGCACATCTGCCTTTGGGGACAGAATACGAAATTGGGTACACAAAATCAAAATCAACCTACTATACTGGAGAAGATCTTGTCAGGGCTACCACCAAGCAGTTTAGTTGTGTATAACACTCCTTCCTCAAACCCAGCATCCCAGGACCTTCTTCTCTTTCTGTTTTGAGCCCGGAGAAGTGTGTTTTGACCTTCTGGAGTTCTTTTTCCTCTGGTCCAAATATATCAACTACTCATTTTTGAGGCTTAAACTCTGATTTTTTTTATGGCTAGTTTGTATCCTGTTTTCAGGATTCTCCTCTCACTCCTTCAAAAAGCTCTATTTAAGCAATTATTCCCTTGATCCAATGCCAGTTGGCAATTATCTTTGTCATTTTGTGGGTCTGTACCCCTCAGATGCCTAGGAAAAGGGGATGGTTTCTCTTGGTCACTCTATAGCAGCAGTTCTCTAAACTGTGGTACATATACTGCTGGTAATATGCAGGCCACAATTTAGCAGTACGTGGTTTGTTTCAAAAACCAAGATTACGAAACTATTACAACAATGACAAGTAATGAGGTGGTAGCCTGGTCAAGTATTTTTGAGTTTTAGATGTGGCACGCTAAGAGTTAAAGTCTGAGAACTGTTACTCCCCAGAGTTTCTTCCAGGTCCTTATTCCCTGGGCTATTGGTCCACACAGTGGTTCAACAAGCCTATGAAGTTCTTCCTTTTTCAGGTGGATGTTCTAGATCTTCTCAGCTAGTGAGCCATCAGGCCTGCTCCTCCCCAGAAACAGAGTTCAGGTGACAGGCTTACTTACAGAACTTCCTTATCTGCAAACAGGCAGATTTTGCCCTCTTCTTGAACTCTGATGCCTCAACAAATGACAACACAGGTAGAAAACCCAGGAAGTTTCAGTTCTTAAGGAGGTTTAATAAAAGAGAATGTTATGGTCTATGTTTAACTATCATGAATGTCTTTACATCACTTTCATTGATGCAATGCAAATAGGCTTTGAAAAGTGATTATCATCAACTGATCAACAAGTCCTATGCACTCCCAGATTATTAAACAATACCTCTATCCATTGCAGAAGTTAGTTAATGCTGAGATTCAAATAACTATTATTCCCTGTTTAATCTTGCTAATAAGCCACTGAGATCACCACAAATGGCTGGCCCTTTGGGTTAGATCATAAGAGAAAATCTCAAAAGGGAAGCACAAACCTTCTGAAAACAGTCAGGATTTTATTTGAGCTGTACCTATGTGGGCCAGTCAGCATCATTAACTTCATTAATAACTGTAAACATTTATAAATACTTAGTGAGTGTGTGTCCTAGACATTCTGAATAGTAGGTTAATTAATTTCCAGTGAATATCAGTACAAGTAAAACCATATTCTAATTTTGTGTTAGAAAAGTGATACTAATATATTTTACAGTAGTTTGTGATTTCTAATCATAGTAAAATATGAAACTTCACAAAATACAGTACAAAAATCTTGGTATCAAAATAAGTAAGCAGATTACAATTTTTTATACAAGAGTCATCTGATTGACTCAGTAATTGCTATGTAGAGCCCTCCGTGGATACAAAATGTGTATCTGCTTCTGATCTGCAATCCATAAAAATGGTCCAAGGATATCTGCATCCATAGACATAAAGCAGATATCTGCAGATTTGTAGGGCTCTAGCTATATGCAGGAAATTTAGTAAACTTTTCCTGCATCTTTCTTTCATCATCCTAATTCTGTACAAGTCCCACTTCCTGACAGAACCTGAATTATAACACTATAATGTAACTAGCTCAACTGTGAGGTTTTTCATTTAAACTACAGTGTATTTATTGTTGAGGGGAGGCAAGTAAGATGCTATTGAAATGTTGTAACAACTTACATACTGCAAAGTACATTTTTCCATTCTCACGTGAAACTGAGAAGAGCCATTCAACCCTGCTGCCGGAGAAGCAGAGACACCTGGTGCTCAGCCCCCCGCCTTACTCCCAGCTCCAGTGGGCCAGGGCATTCTGCCTCTCAGGCTCCTACATCTGGAGAAGTAGATGGGAAGGCAGAGAGGCTAGGGATCTCAGTTTGGCAGCCCTTTGAAAAAAACTGTGGCAACTTCACTTACAAAGTGAAAGTGAAAAGGTATTTTTAGTCAGAAAATCATTCTGAAGAAAATTTTTCTACCAGCTCTTCTCACAATGCCAATGTTCCTCGCTTTGTAGTTAAACTAGTAAGTGTTGGATTGATTTACAACTTACTTTGCCAGGCCCTGAAAGACTACAAACACGCATGGGAAAGAAGCCATCTCCCTTCTAAAATCAAATCATGTTTGCAGCAGTAGCAAGTAATTAAATTGTAGTTTACTTTATTATAAAACCTACTCTGACTTGCTTGGCAAATTAAGCAATCACTTACTTTTCTAGTAAAAATAACTGACATTGAACCATCTGACTGTATCTCCAGTCACAAAAAAAAACTCTGATGAGAGCACTAATAGACAACACATTCAAAGCTAGTTTCAGGCACACTCGGTAGTGAACTCTCCATGATTTCATTCTCCTTTCTGTTAAGACTTTACTTCTGTGTCTATGTCATCCAGGCCCAAATTCGTCCCTTCAGTTTGGCAGCTCATTTCTATTGCTCTGCTTAGCCCCTTCTTTTTTTGCCCTACTCTGCTCTCATTGGCAGTTCAGTTCTATTGCTATGCTTAGTTCTTTCTCCTCCTCTCATGCCTGAAACAGCTCCATTTTTTGCACCTCTTTCATTAGTCTCCTCTAGACTCTATCACTTCCAGCTGTTAGCAGAAAATTGCTGAGACAGATAACACTCGGTGGTCCCTTTGTCTCACAGTCATGGTATGGTAGACAGAAAACCTAATACTTGCTCTGTTCTACTGTCCTGGGTTTTTAGCCAATATGATTTTCCTAGCCTGGCTGGTACAACTTAGACTCAGATACAGTAGGAGACATAAACGACTTAAGTCTGGGCTAGGCAGACTGTGAGAGAGGGTGTGTGTGTGTGTGTGTGTGTGTGTGTGTGTGTGTGTGTGTGTGTGTGTGTGTGTGTGTGTGTGTGTGTGTGTGTGTGTCACACACACACACACACACACGATATAAGAATGGCCATACGGGGTCAGACCAATGGGCCATCTAGCCCGTATCCTGTCTTCCAACAGTGGACGGCACCAGATGCTTTAGAGAGAATGAACAGAACAGAGCAATTCCTGAGTGACCCTTTCCTTGCCATCCAGTTCCAAGTTCTGGCAGTCCGAAGTTATGGGACAACCTCGTGCATGGGGTTGCATCGCTAAGCATCTTGGGCCATTAATGGACCTATCCTCCATTAACTTATCTTACTCTTCTTTAAACCCAGTTATACTTTTGTCCTTCAAAACATCCCCTGGCAACAAGTTCCACAGGTCGACTGTGTGTTGTGTGAAGAAATATTTCTTGTTTGTTTGTTTTAAACCTGTTGCCTACTAATTTCACTGGGTGACCCCTGCTTCTAGTGTTATGTGAACGGATAAATAAAAAATATATAGAAAAAGAGAGGTTTTATGTCGTCAAAAAACTGGGGATAAACCAAACTGTACACAGATTTGGGAGAGGGGATATGTTAAAAAAAACTCTGATGAGAGCACTAACAGACAACACATTCAAAGCTACTCTCATAAAACTCAACTCTGCACTCCCTTAATCCTGGGGCCACTATGTGAAGGCATGGTATCCCAGGTGTAGGTGAGAAGAGCCTGAAGGCTGCTCTAAATTTTGCAGGCAGCTAAGCCACCTGAGAGGCCAGAGCTATAACCAGAATATGCGTGATATAAAGGTGTCTCAGCTATGCCCTCCTTGCTCTGGTGACACCCCCACCCTTACAGTAGCAGCAAAATGGGGGGTGATTTAAAAGCTTTCTGTCAATTCTACTCCACTGTGGAATGCATTTTGCATCGAGGAGCTGCTCCCAGGGCTAGATATGCTGGTTTTATGTATGACTGCGCAGCCCAAGTGGCCATATCACACTGGAAGATCTGGTCATTAGTGGTCTAACTCCATCAGCTGGCTAGGAGAAACACAACACAAGTGCAAGGAGGGAATAATTTGCTCTCTATCAGTTTTGTTTTGAGATGAAAGAATACAGCATAACAATAAAAAGAATAGACATTTCCTAGGTTACCTTTTCTTTCTTCTGAAGAATGTTTGTCATTTTTCAGTACTCAGAAATTAATCCATACAAATTACTGCCCTTAGCTCTATATAACTCCAACTAAGTTTATAAGGAAAGCAGCTAAGTAAAATATAATGTCATAGCCTGTCAGACCACTGACACCAAGAGCAATTCACACAGGCCAATCCTGCAATCATTGGCTGCACAGGGAGTATTGTCTTTCCTGGGTTTATTGATGTCTATTGCATATTCACAAGCAGAATGCTAGATTACTAGATTGCACATAATTTGAAGGCTCTTGTGGAAGAGAGAGAAATAGGAAGAAATAGGAGAGGGAGCCAGTGTCAGCTGAGAAATGAGAGAATTGGATGGTGTCAAGTCTGAAGCATGAGTAGTGGTATTTCCACTCCTCAGCAGAGAATAGAAAAGTACCAGCCCAGGCATTCGAAATGAGCTAACGGAGTGCGCCAAAGTACCTATATCAAGAAAAGATACGTTTTCTTTTAACATTCAGTTGAGACTGTTGAAAGAGGAATTTGTTAATTTGTCTATTCTGAAATACAGATATTTTAAAAATTTTCAGCACATCTGAAAACTAACGACATTGCTTCAAGGCTGATTTATCAGGTGCTGGGATAAATCTGTCTGATTTTGTTTTCTTTACTGACAGACCAAACTTATGTTTTGAATAAAAAATAAACAAAGCATGTAAGCAAGCAACAGAAGGTCTCTGTCACAGGGTGCTCATCTCACAGAGGATTAGAAGGGTTTAAGTTAACTGCCCAGGCTACACATGGAGTAGTGGCCAGGGAGCAGGGAGTTGATTAAAGGAGGCTCAGCTGGGCAGGAATAGGCTGGGCCTATGAAGCCCAGGAGCTGAGACCTGACAGGGCTTTGGGGAAAGGGCAATGACTCCCTGGGAAGGAGAAGTGTTTGGGAATTACTCCATTCTCTGGGAATGACTCCCTGGGAAGGAGAAGTGTTTGAGGAACAGGTTTGGAGCTGGTACTCCCAGAGAAGGGGGGAACCAGGAAGAGTAGAAAGCAATTCTCGAAGGATCAGTGAGAGTTGTGAGGGCAGAGCCCAAACTACTGAGCTGAGGGTCCCTGGACTGGAACCCGATGTAGCAAACAGGCCTGGGTTCTCCTACTGGCCACTGGGAAAGTGGCACCATCAAGGCAGCACAGGAGAAGACTGCTTGGGACTGTCTGCATAGGAGGATTTTGAGTAACCTCGCCAGGAGAAAATACGGAGGCTGAGTCATGAAGAGGAGGCTGCAGTTCCTGGACTGAGATGGTCCGCAGGGTGAGAGGAAAACAGGAAAGGCACCACCTGAAATGGGTGCACCAAGTGGCACAGCAAAACCCGAGGAAGGCCAGCAGGAGGTGCCACTGCGGTAAATGAACCTCATCACTGCCTCTCTTATCCCTATAGCCATACTTGCTTCATAAAGGGTTCTAAAACTACTGAATTAAAAAAACAAACTTCTGAATTAAAAAACTGAAACTACTGATTTAAAAAACTGACTTAAAAACTGAAACTGATTTAAAAACTGAAACTACGGAATTAAAAAAACAAAATAAAACAAATAACCCCAACAACAACCAACAACCCTAACCTTGGGTTTCTCTGAGTGTTTGAGAGTCTTTGCCAAGTCACCAATATTCTCAGCTGATGACGCTCCCTGTATCTTGGTTCCATCTCTTGCCTCCAGATCAGAAACCAATGCCTGTGAACAGCTGCAATGGGATTCCTTCACTTTCTGACCAGATATCAGGTAAGTCTTCAAACCTATGGAAAAATTACACAATTAAAAAGTCACTTATGGAAGCAATTCTTAGTTTTTCATTCTTTGATTTCTTAGATATACAATATGGATAATAGATTTCCACACATGATGAATATCAAGACTCAATGACACAGTAGAAATAACTATCATTGGTACACAAACCTCAAAAGTTTGGATAATATTAGCTATAAGGTGTTGGAAGTTACATTTTTCTATTGTATCTGGAAATACATGATCCTAAGAAATCCTAACAAATTGCAACCACCGTAGAGATGGTTGAATGATGGGTACTTTATCCTGCTCTCCCTCTTGTACTCATTTACGCAAAGCTATGGCCTATATATGGGACCAGAAGTCAGGAACTTCATACTTCTAATCCAAGCTCTGTAACTGACTCCTTCAATGGGCTTTGGCAAAATATTTATGGTCTCCTTTTAATAGATACTGTGGGCATGTATGATACAAAATTAAGTTGCTCTAATTTACAGCAGCATACAGCCACTGCAGTAATTACATTGCTTGTGCGTCTACACTTTGCTCCTTGTGTTGGCAGTGCATGTCCTCACTGTCAGTGTGGGGCTTTGTATGATGGCTTCTGAAAGAGGAGGGTCTCCACTGACACTGCGTCAACCTAACTACATGGACATTGATTCTACACCTCTAGTGGAGGTGGAGTTATTCAGTCGGTGTAAGGGTCATGTTACTTCAGCAGGAGTGAAATTTTAGAGTAGATATTTATAGAATAAAGTTGACCTACACTGCCTTGCATTAACCTAATTCTATAGTGTTCTTAGGGTCACAGATAGGTGCTTAACTCTCTTCGGTTCTGTCCACATCCAAGAGTTGTACTGATTTAACTAAGGATATGTTTACACTGCAAATGAAAGTGTGATTGCAGCATACCTATGCTATCTTAAATCTAACTAGCAAGGCCAAAAATAGCAGTAAAGACATAGCATCAGGGGCTTCAGTATAGGATAAGGTTTATGCTGCCACATATTCACTAGCCATGCTAGCTAGATTAAAGCTAGTGCAGGTATGCCTACTTAAGATGCAATTATACCTCTGATTCATAAGCTGAGAATTGGTAGAGATGCACTGGCAATCGATAGATGTTTTTGCCATTCTAGTGTTAGGAGTTTGGAGATCTATCTATTTTTAAAGAATTGTACATGGTCAATGAGGTTAATTTTAGCAATTTTGGACCATGCCTTTCAAATGGATGATCATGAGTCTGACGTGGTAGAGAAGTGTTGTTGTCTTTTCTTCTATCGTGCCATTCACCTTTATTTATTTCAGGACAGTTTTACACTTTCAATACATCTGTTGTGATAATGATTTAATTATTATAACTCCATGTTCATTTGGACAGTGGGGAGGGCTGTTCTGTTACTTGCAAGTTGATAAAAATGTAGGACGTTAAAGTCCTTTTTCAAGCCCTCACCTATGTTTGGCTTGAGCTGGCTACTGTATATCTGACAGCAGCTCCTTTAGTTTTGTACTGATAGGAGTACACTTACGTGCACCTGTTTTAAGGAACTCATCACAATAATCAGTAAGCAAGCAATTACACTTTTATTATGGGGGTTTTGCAGCAGGAACTAACTATCCACTGAAATTTGTTTTCTCCCCCATTTTTATAAGTCCCTTTAAAGTTGTTGGGCTCATTTATCATCTTCCTGTCCAATGCTTTTCTTTCCTTTTTAAAAATGTGCTGCCTCCTCTTTGTTTTGTACATTAAGGCAGTATTTTATTGTTTTTATAGCATTGTATTTGTTCCTGTTCTGTTGTATAACATTTGAGCTCTTTGACAATATTTTTGTATGTGTTATGTAAATAAAATTATCTCGAGTTTGAGTTCCGCATCCAATGAAAAAGTGAGAAGCCTGTACTGTAGTAATTGAAAACTTGTTTGGAAAAGCAGCTTCTCCACAACCTTTTACCACAGTGGATTGTGATTCCTCCATCCCCATTCCACCCTTCATACTTCCTGTAAGTGGCAAACCCTACTAACCAAAAGAAGTTTTTGTAGCATTTGGCACCAAGAAGCATTCTCACACACATGGCTTAGTCCCTTATGTTTTAATTCTAGGGTCTATATTTGTTAAAATAGCTGATTATTGGCCCTAAGAAGGGGAGTGTAACCTATAAAAAACACCGCTTACCACTTCTCTGTCCTCCTAAGCCCCATCACACACACTAAGCATGAAGCGTAACACAAAATGTAACAATTAATGGTACTACTCATATGCTTAAAATGAAGCATGTATGTTTGCAGGATCGAGGCTTAAGGAAACAAATTACATGGAATTCTTGTAATTATTTTACAAGAAATTATACAATTTACAAAATTTACAATTTATAAAAATATTGTAAAATCTTTAATCATCATAGTCCTTTCCTAGTTCACCTTTTCCACATATTATTTTTATTGTTTTTGTTATTAAATTTCTGCTACTCCAGCATAATGATATGCGCTTTGCTCTATTTTGCCAATGATTCCAATTAAAGTGCTTAGCAAGAGAGCTTCTGTGGTCAATCTAATTAAAAATTTATTTCAATAAAAGCTGATAAACAATGCCTGTTCATTTTGCAAAGCTTGTTATTAATTATTTCTTATGACCGATACACTGATGAAACTCTCTGAAACCCACTATAAAGGCATAATTTTCGCCTTTTTTTCCAATTCTCGCAAGTAACTGCAATCAACATTTTATTTTGTTGCACTGAAGAAAAAAAAAGGATAGAATACCTAAAATATTCGGACCAAACAACCCACAGCAGGCTTAATTAGTGTACTGTAGCAGTATTAAATTAGTCTGCTACCAGTAGGGGGCAAGGCTGTTATTTTATGCATAACACAGCAAGCATTTGGTGCAGTATTTGTATATCTTGCTGCCCAACACAGCATATATGAATCAGTCCATCACAGTAAAGCAAATTCTATGATGTGCTAGCATTATTATATTCATAAAAGAAACCTCGATCATTTTTATTAAAAAATGTCTCCTCTCTAATTTACTCTGTTCATTTCTTCTCTACCAGATGTACAATGGATTCCGGTTAATTGGGACCTGAACAATTTGGCCCGATTAAGCAGCTGCCCCAAATTCACCGAAGTAAATAAAAAGGGACGCTTTGTTTCCATTCTTTGTAATGTGTCCCGATTAAGTGGCTGCCCCAATTAACCAGTGGCCCGATTAACCGGAATCCTCTGTATTCCAATTCACTGTTTAAAACTGGGATCAGCAACCTTTGGCATTCGGCACGCCAGGTGGGTTTGTGCCTGGTGGGCCAGGTGGCTTTGTTGACCTGCTGCCTCAGCAGGTTCGGCCAATCGCAGCTCTCACTGGCTACGGTTCGCCGCTCCAGGCCAATGGGGGCGGCAGGAAGTGGCGGCCAGCACGTCCCTCGGCCCGTGCTGAAAAGGTTAATTAATTAGCCTCTTAGAGTTAGTATGGCAACTTCCACCTTTTCATGTTCTCTGTATATATCTCCCTACTGTATGTTCCATTCTATGCATCTGATGATGTGCGCTGTAGCTCCTGAAAGCTTACGGCTAAATAAATTTGTTAGTCTCTTAAGATGCCACAAATATGCCTCGTTCTATTTGTGGATACAGACTAGCACAGCTGCTACTCTTGAAACTTGTGTTGGGAAGGTTTCTCTGATTTTGACAAAAAATTCCATTCTGGACATAAGAAACCTTCCCAATGAAAGTTTTGTCAAAATAAATAAAGGTGTACTCTGCCTGATCTGGAGTGCTGACCTGACCCTGGGTTTCCCACAAACCAGGTGAGTGCCCTAACCACTGGACTATAGAGTCAGTTTCTCTCTCTGGCCCAATGAATAGTGAATTATTTCTACAAAGTGGAACAGCTCCAACAAAGAGGTAGGCCGAGCAGGGACTTGATATTGGGTCTCCCACATCCCAGATGAGTGCCGGAGCCACTGGTCTAATACTAGTTTTTCTCTCTCTCTTGCTTGTCTTTTCTTGTTTTTTAACCAGAAATTTCATCCTGGACCTCAAAGGTTTGATGTTGATGAATCAGAATTTTCTGACAAAAATTCCCAATCAACTGTAATTTGAACTCTCTGTCACTCACTTGTGCACCAAACAACTTAATTTTTAATTCAAATATCTCCTTAAAAAACACACCGCTCCATGGTTGCAGCGGCAGATTTACAGTTAGTGGGGCCCTGTGCGCCACTTCATTTTCGGGGAGGCACCCTTCCCCCCAGAACCCAACCAAAAAAAAGAACATTCTCTCATCTCCTCCAACCCGTTTTTCTTTTTTTTTTGTTCGTCCTCCTCTTATAAGTAATGGGAAGTAAATGAAAATAAAGTGAGGTACCTTGTCTGGGGTGCAGGAGGGAGCATGGGGGTCGGACTCTAGGAGGGAGCTTGGGGTGCTGGGTGAGGGCTCTGGGCTGACGCAGGGTATTGGAATGTGGGAGGGGGTGAGGGACGCGGGCTCTGGGAGAGAGTTTGGGTGGGGGGATGGGCTTTGGGCTGAGGCAAGGAGTTGTGGTGTGGGAGAGGGTCAGAGGGGTGGCGCTTCCCTCAGGCGGCATGGCTCCCAAAGCGACCAGCACTCCCGCACTTTGGTAGTGGCTCCTAAGTGGAGAGAAGGGGGGCAAGGCGTCTCTGTGCAGTGCTGCCTGCAGGCGCCGCCTCAGCAGCTCCCACTGGCCACAGTTCCTGACCAATGAGAGCTGCGGAGTCGGCACTTGGGGCAGAGGATGCACCCTCCTCCAGGGCTGCAGGGACATGCTGGTTACTTCCAGGAACAGTGCACCACAGAGGGAGGAAAGCAGAGCAGGCAGGAAGCATCTCAGCATTGCTGGCACATCTATGTGCGCCCTTTGGGAAGGAGGGGCAGCGCATGGAGACGTCTCCCCCCTCCTGCCAGGGGCGTGCAGAGATGTGCCAGTAGCTGGCTGCTTCGAGGAGTAGCGTGGGGCCACTGGCCATGGCATGCAGGAAGCCTGCCTGAGCCCTGCTGCACCACCGGCCAGGACCCAGGGGCAGGTTGTCAGATGAGATTTGTCTTGCATATTGGGGGCCCCCTTGTCATTGGGGACCCCGTGCCACTGCATGACTTGTATCATGGTAAATCCACTCCTGCATGGATGCCTTTCAATGACAGTCAACCGACACAACAAATCTCTGATGTTAGACCTTCAATCTATGTATCACATGTGTCTGATTTGAGAGATGAGATCATATATTTCTCTGTGTCTGTACATTACATAACAAACTATGTAATAACATTATGTATTAAATGAGTCAATAGTGTAACCGGTTGCAAAAAAAAGTAAACATCATTTTGGGATATATTAGTAAGAGTGTTGTAAGCAAGACACGAGACGTAAGTAATCTGCTCTACTCCACGCTGGTTAGGCCTCAGCTGGAGTATTGTGTTCGGTTCTGGGTGCCACATTCTAGGAAAGATGTGGACAAATTGGAGAGAGTCCAGAAAAGAGCAACAAAGATGATTAATGGTCTAGAAAACATGACCTATAAGGGAAGATTGAAAAAATTCAGTTTGGTTAGTCTGCAGAAGAGAAGATTGAGAGGGGACATGATACCAGTTTTCAAAAACATAAAAGGTTGTTACAAGGAGGAGGGAGTAAATTGTTCTTGTTCACCTCTGAGGATAGGACAAGAAGCAATGGGTTTAAATTGCAGCAAGGGCTGTTTAGGTTGGACATTAGGAAAAACTTACTAACTATCTGGGTAGTTAAGCACTGGAATAAATTGCTTAGGGAGGTTGCGGAATCTCCGTCATTGGAGAGTTTTAAGAGCAGGTTAGACAATCACCTGTCACAGATGGACTGGATCAACATTTCTCAAACTGGTATCTGAGGGTAGTCCAGGGGGTCCAAGGACCCTGCTGACCAACTCCACCCCCTCCCTCTTGGCACCTCCTGCACACTGGGGAATAGCTGTTCAGCGGCATGAAAGAGGCACTGGGAGGGAAAGAGAGAAACAGAGACAGGGCATGCTCGGGGGAGGGGAGCAGAATCATGTCCGGGGCCACTGGCCTCACTGATCAACTCCTCCCCCTCCCTCCCAGCACCTATGCATGTCATGGAACAGCTGTCCCCGTGTGCAGGAGGAGAAGTAGGAATGGGGCCCCCTTGGGGGAGGAATCATGCCTGGGGTCACCAGCCCCACTGATCAACTCCACTTCATCCCTCCCTCAAATCCTCCCCCTCCCTCTCAGCCACTCCTGCATGCTGGAGAGCAGCTGTTCAGCAGCCTTGGAGAAGGGGTGGAGTGGGGGCAGGACCTAGGTCTGAACAGGAGGGCCTGTGGGTCTGGAAATATTTTTAAATCAAAATGGGGGTCCTCGGGTTGCTACAGTGTGAGAATTGCTGGTCTAGATACTTAGTCCTGCCATGAGTGCAAGGAACTGGACTAGATGACCTCTCTAGGTGCCTTCCAGTTCTACACTTCTATGAATATACACAGCAACAAAAAATGAGAGAAATAAATTCTTTACAAATTATTCTAATCTTAATAACTTTCTTGACTTCTTTCTCCAAAAAAGTTACTGTATACTATTGTAGATAATGTATGGAGCTAGTGGCAAGAATTACTGGTGACAATAAAAACAGTAAGCATCCACGATGGATGAAAGTGTATGTCTCTTAAAACATCATAATTTGATGTTCTGGAGGCATGCTTAGACATTTGGTAAACTGAATTAACTCAATTTTAGGCACACAAACTGATTTAAGGAGTATTCACAGAATGGAGATGCACCAGTTTAACTAAATCAATTTAGTAATCTATTTACTTAAATTGTGCAATTTCTGTGTGTTGGCAGGGCCACAGTAAAGCTGAGTTCCTTCCATCATGTGTAATACTGGTAATGAAAATCTTACATGCCAAATTAGCCTTTCAAGTTACACCATTGCCTTCTAATTATGTTCTGAGTGATACCTATGCAACTTCACTTTCAGTGGCCTTGCACAGGAGTAACTGACTGGGAGTTTAAGAAAATTCTTAACAGACTCCAAAGTCTATTAGCTACGTTGGCTTTGCAGATATAGCAAGTCCGTACCGTTGCTGCTATTCAGAACTTTTTCAAACTGCAGCAGCAGGAGCCTGAAATGGACGTTATTCACTGCTCCTATGGGATTCTGAATATCAAATGTGAAACTGAACAGATGCTTGTTTTCATAATGGGGCTGGGGAAACTATGAGTAGTAACAGAAGTACTGAACACACTCAGAAACACTAGGCTGTACTGGCTGATACCTGGGTTCACTTTTGGAAAGTTATCGATGCAACTATAAAGACTGGAAAGCTTTTTTATTTAAATGAAAGCTAAAATTATGTAGAAATGGACAGACGGTTTAGTCCCTCACACTTGCCAGAGAAAACTTTTCACTCACCGCAAAGGCCTGGACAAATGGATTCTTCAAGGCATGCTGAAGCTTAAAGGAGAGAAAGGTTTAATATTGCACATAGTATGTAAAGGATAGAGAACATTTTCTCCAAAATGCACTAAGTTCACTTATGGCCAGATTTTGAGTGCCCCATACCTCACAATTCTCACTGAAATCAACAGGAGCTGTAGGTGTTCATTACTTTTGAAGTTTTGATCAGTGGAGCTCATCTTTCTAAATGCATACATTTAATATCTCACCAAATTTACATGCAGCACTTAACAAAAATATTTCTCAACTAAAATTTGTCATTCACCAAAGTAGTTGTGCACTTTCACAGGCTTTTTTAAAAAAAAAAATATAAAGGGAAACTTTTTCTGTCTCTTACAGATGTGGAGAATTTAAAAGTTTTAACTACGCCCACCCTTTTCCCATCATCTTCTCCCACTCATGGTCCCCACTTGCATTTCTCCATACCTTGTCCTAGCCCTTCAATCAATCATCAGCTCCTCAGCCCATTTCTTCCCTAGCTCCATTATTCCTTTCCCCCACATTTAATCTGAGTGTTTCAGGGCAGCCCTTTGTGCCTTGTCTAGATTAGGAGTAAAGGTGTTTTTAAAAAAATGTGTTAGCTAAAATAATTTAGTTAAGTGCTGTTTTAAAATATTAACAAGCTTTGTAGACCAGTTTTAACAACTTTTAAATGTTCACTAGTTGTGCTCAACCTATGAGAGAAGGTTAAAAAAATCGGACATGTTAAATCTTGAGAAAAGAAAACTGAGGATGGACCTGAAAACATTCTTCACAAATGTTAAAGGCTGTTACAAAGAGAACGGTGATCAGTTGTTCTCAACATCCACTGAAGGTAGGACAAGTAGTAATGGGCTTAATCTGCTGCAAGGGATATTTACGTTAGATATTAAGCTTTGCAACAGACTTCCAAGAGAGGTTGCAGAATCCCCATCATTGGAGTTTTCGCAGAACAGGTTCGACAAATACCTATCAAAAATGATCTGGGTCAGGGTGGACAAACTTTCTGGCCCAACGGCCACATTGGGGTTCAGCATTGTATGGAGGGCCAGGTAGGAAAGGCTGTGTCTCCTCAAACAATCTGGCCTCACCTCCTATCTGACCCCTTCCCACTTCCTGCCCTCTTCAGAACCTCCAACCCATCCAATCCTCCTGTTCCATGTCCCCTGACTGCCCCCTCCAGAGATCCTCACCCTAGCTGCCCCCCAAGACCTCCCCCACCCAACCCCCTTGCTCCCTGTCCCCTGACAGCCCCGACCCCTATCCACCCCCCCATCCCAATAGACCCCCGGAATTCCCACACCTATCCAACCCCCCAGTTCCCCATCACCTGACCGCCTCCTCAAACCGCCGCCCCATCCAACAGCCCCTTGTCTGCTGACTTCCTCCCGGAACTCCCACGCCTCATCCAACCCTCCCTGATCCCTGGCCGCCTGCTCCAGAGACCCCACCCCACCCCTAACCAAAACCCCAGGACCCCACCCCCATCCAACCCACCTGGCTCTGGCCCCCTTACCACGGGGCTCCTAGCAGCATGTTTGGCTCCATGTGGAGCCAGACATGCTGCTCTGCAGGAGTGCGCAGCCCCATCCCTCAGAGCGCTGTGCGCGGCGGCATAGCACTGGGGGAGGGGGAAGATTGTCTGAGCCAAACAAACTGCCAGATGTGGCCTGCAAGCCGTAGTTTGGTCTCCACTACTGCCTGATTGCTTACTGCTGGTTCCACATGGTATCTGGTTGACCTGTCAGTCCGTAACTCTGATGTTTGTATCTTTGAGGCACTACTGTATGGTAATGTCAGTTAGGCCTATAGGATTTTTCTAAACTGCATACAAGTGCTTTTGGCAACTGAATCGCTATAAACTATATGGACAAAAGAGATCGTTGAATACACTAGGCGGGTTTCCTGGTATAGCTGTACTGGCAAAAACCTTTCTAGTGTAGACCTAATTCCAGCTTAGATGGGGCCTTAGGGAGAAAGCTGTCTTTTCCCCCTTCATGTCTGCTTATCACTTATTCGTACTACTTACAGCTCTGATTCTTTCTTCCTCACATCTCATATTACTGTCTCTCATCTCCATTACAGTAGAACCTGAGTTATGAACACCAGAGTGGGGGGGGGGGGAGAGAGAGAGAGAGAGAGTACAGTACTCTGTTAAATGTAAACTATTAAAAAAATTAAGAGAAAGTTTAAAAAAGATTAGATATGGTAAGAAAACTGTTTCTGCTTGTTTCATTCAAATTAAGATGGTTAAAAGCAGCACTTTTCTCTGCATAGTAAAGTTTCAAAGCTGTATAAAGTCAGTGTTCAGTTATAAACTTCTGAAACAACCATAAAGTTTTGTTCAGAGTTACAAACATTTCAGAGTTACGAAAACCTCTATTCCTGACACATTTGTAACTCTGAGGTTCTACTATACTATAAATCACTGCTAACGGGACCTGTTCAGTACTAAGCCTCGAGGGAAAGGGAAAGCTTATTCTTTGTAAAAGTGTGGAGAGAAAGATGGAGTTCACCTGTCTCGATGAAGAGCTAGGGAGGATCACATGACTAGATTTTGAGCAGGGCCAAGATCTCAAGCCCATCTTCAAGAACTCCAGGCAGACAGCTGGCAACTGAATCAAGGTTGAATCAAAGCAAACTCTCGGATGACCCCTAAAGTTTTAAAATTGTGAATTTTAAAATTGTGACCGCTAAAGTTTTAAAATTGTGTGAGCCTAGGATTGTGCATTGAATTTGAAGCCCTGTATCAAAATCCAGCTTAATAACTTGTCAGTAACTACAGTCATGTACCTGACAAACCAATTTTCATTTTCACTTAAACAAAACATATCCATTAAATGTATTCATAATACACCCAAATTAATTCTTTCATGTACTAAAATAGTAATTTGCATACTAAAAATATTCTTAAATTTCATTCAAATTGTCAATTGTCACTCAAAGTGGCCTGACTGACATTATATAATGTCATTGAATTTACCTCGCATGAAGGTTACATCAAATATGATTAACTCATTTACTGAATACATGATTTTTGTCAAGTTACTTTGGCTTGCTACTGTATATGAAGATGTGTTAATTCCCAGAGCAATCCCCATAACAAGAGCAACGTAGTTCTACTGCTGACACTCAAATCCATTTATTAGTCCAAAGAAGATCCCAAGATAGCAGTCAGCCAAAAAAGTAGAAATCCCTCAGTGGCATACAATGGAGATGGATACAAGACATACTTTTACTGCTCCAAGGTTCAGTTATTCCACAAGTCATACCATGTTATTCTCTTCATTTTATATAAAGCTGGTAGTTCAGTCAGTCTCTTTCATACCAAATGCAAGTTCAACTCAAGAAGACAACTAACTCTTCAAGTCTGTTCATGTTCCATATTCAATTTGTTCATCCTTTGCAAACACATTTTCAGACTTGCAGATAATAACTAGTTAGTTAAGTTTCAAACTTCCCTAAGGCAGAAAGTTATTACTAATGAGTACAAGAATGTATTTGGTATGCAAAAATAATCTATGTGAAAATCAGTGGGACAAATTCTTTGCTGGTACAGATATACACAGTTCTACTGAAAGCCAATTTATACTAGCAGAGACTTCCATTCTGTCAATATGCAGATTATGTCAATCACGTGACTAACTTTGTGGATGTAAGAGTACTTTAAGTGTTTTTAACTGTGAAGAGGAAACTTTGCTTTCAATGTGGCCCAACTGCTGTTTAAGAGATCTTAGATATCACTTTGTCTACATAAACATCATGACACTTAAATATACAACAATTCTGAATAACCTGTTGATAAATTATTGTAATGATCAGACACTTCATACTTTGCAAAGACAATACATACACCTATTTCAGACTGATTTATAAAAGAATAATGCAAAATTACCATGATTTTTATTGAACTAACTCAAAATCAGGAACATTTCATCAATGAAACAAAGTACTTCCAAGTAATAATTAAAAAACAAATTAAAAAATAAAAATCCACAAGTGATCTCTACTCCTCACCTAGTTTGGTTTTTTTAAAACTTTTTCTTCTGCAAGGTTCGTTGAAAGTAAATAATTACACACAGCTGTTCAGAGTTTAACACTGCAGGAATTCAATATCCATTTTTAAAATAACATAGTAAAAAATGAAGAACCCTGGTATAGGAGTAGAGACATACATACAGACCCCATGGCACACAACTCCACTCCCCCCGCAGGGGGAGAGCAAGGGCACACAACACCTTGAGGAGGGGAGGAGACGCGATGGACCTTGTTGAAAGAGGACACTGGGAATAATGGAGAACAGAGAGCTCCTGGCATATGTCAGAAGGGAAAATGTGAGCACACAGAGCCACTGAAATGTGTAGGGCCCTACCAAATTTGAGGCCATGAAAAATGCTTCACGAACCATGAAATCTCGTCTCCCCCATAAAACCCTGTCTTTTGTGTACTTTTACCCTATACTATGCCATACCCTAAAAGTATACAAAGGTATAGAGTGTTTTCAAACTGGGGGTCCTTACCCAAAAGCTTTAGGTACACTGGCAAAAACCTTTCTAGTGTAGATGAAGGCTACTGTAGGAGGAGGAAGACACAGTATTATCACCCTTACTTCTGCACTGGTAATACTGCACTGCCTTCAGAGCTGGATGTCAGGCCAGGTCAGAAGATAAGTGCTGTGAGGTGCTGGGGCCAGACAGGGCTTATTAGGGCTAGTGGGGGAGGACAGACTAGGGCAGGGGCTGAACAGGACTGGAGGCATAGGGCCACAGGGGGAGGGAGATGCAAAGACACATGGGGGTAAGGGGGTACAAAGCTACATAGGGACAGGGGAGTGGCTGGGTGAGGGCACAGAGACACATGGGGACAGGGGCAGATGTACCTGACTGAATGGGATCAGCTAGAGTCTGCATGGGGGAAGCTCCCTAACTATCCCTCTCTGCCCCTCAAAAAAAAACCAACCCTGATTCATACTTTTCCCATCCATACCCAACAGCCCTCTGAGTTCACACCCAGACTCCTTCCCAGCAATTAACTTCCTTCCTTTACCCCTGACTCCCCGAAGTCTTTGCACTGCTTCTGAGGAGTGTGGGAAATATGGTTCTGTATTGCAGTTTAAATGAATTATTACTCTTAGTTTGGTGTTAATATGCCTAGTAAGAAATCTGTCAAAACACATTCCCTGAATCTTTTTTGTTGTCTGTATTGTTACAGACATACTTGCTGACAGGTATCTTGAAATAAATGACCAAAATAATTGAAACTGGTGTGATTATATTGTGTTATTTTAACAAATAAAATATGCAGAATTTTGCAGAATTTTAAAATATTGTGTGCAGAATTTTTAATTTTTTGTTGCAGAATTTTTAATTTTTTGGCACAGAATTCCACTAGCGCACGCAGTATCTGATGTTGCTGAGGATATATGCTACATAGCTGAAATCCTAGAAGTATAACTCTACTTGGAAAAATGATTACATAAAATGTCTCCTTAAGAGAGCTGTCCTTTTGTATTACTGTTTTTATTGCAGAGGCTGGTAGGCACTGAACAGACATAAAACAAATAATACCTTACCTAAAGAGTTTTGTCTGTTCAGTCTAATCTGCTCAACTTTAATAACAAAAGTTACTACTTTTTCCTCCTTTTAGCACTGCAATGAATACAGAGCTGTGCAAGAAAGAAAGACTATTATTGCTCATACATTAGACAGAGAGTTGATAATCAAGCCCCAATTGCAGTGCCAAATTCCACCTTTAATAACACCCATTAAAGATAATGGGGTTGCACAGCTGTTATTGAGGACTGAGTGTGAAGGCAATTCAAAATAAAAATTCTTTTTCTAGCAGTACAAGCTTTACAAGGGAGCTGTCAAAGTCTGAAAGAGACAAAAACCCTGGTCTCTGATCGAGGTAGGTACAATACACCACATGTCTGCCCAGGATACAGCACAGTGTGTGTAGGACATTATTCCCTGTTATCACTTGTCATCACTATCCATTCCTGATTTGGTAACAGGTTGTGACATAGCATGATATCTCTTCCAGTTCACCCTTTTCTGTACACTACCTCCTTTCTGGATTTGTGCTGTACTTCCCATCTCAAACAGAAATGGAAACCTTTTGAAAACTAACCTGGCTACTCTTTGAATGATACTGCTGACAAAAACTGTACCACTACCAAATAACAGAAATATAAATTCTGCATTAAAATGGCATTTAAAATCTACTACCTAGTGATGTATACCATGGGCAACACTCCAAGAAAGTGATCCACTGAGAGGCAAAGATGGTTAGGACAGTTTAATAAAGTTAGAGTGTTGTGATATAACTAATGTTTTGAGAAAGTGTTCTGAGCTTCTTTTGTAAATACAGAACACTGGTTTGATTTATTAACTCTGAGGTATTTGGTAAGACCCTTACTTCCAAATATACCTAACAGAGAACTTGCAACTACTACACATATTTATTTCCACAAAATACTTTTATTTTAATTTTATTTCAATAGTCCAGACATTCATAACATTTGTTTTCCTTTCTTGCTTCCTGATTCTACCCACTTTCTATAGAGTTCAATTTTTTATTGTTCAGAGCAAAACTGGCTTGGCTTATTCATATTTAAAAAAACCTATCCATTAAATCATAAAGGAATCCTGCAAAAAGGGGAAACAGAGACGAACTGCTAAGGAGCAATACAAGAGAACAGTGCAAGCACATAGGGGAAAAATCAGAAAGGCTAAGGATGAGTTATACCTAACAAAGCAATAAAAGGCAGTAGGAAGAGGTTCTTTAAATACATTAGGAGCAGGAAAAAGATGAAGGAAAGTCTAAATACTATATGTGGCAGGGAAGGCGAGCTGTAACTGATTATATAAAGATGGCTGAGGTGTGCGATACTGAGGCCCATTGGTGACAATGTGCAAAGGATAGCATGATGGGACAAGTTCAGGCAGAAATAAAGAGCATGCTGGAATTAGGTGTAATCACAGAGTCTAACAGTCCCTGGGCTTCCCCAGTTGTTAGGAGTCCCAAAAAGGATGAAACCATAAGGTTCTGCACTGATAATAGAAAATATAATGCTGTCACACTAACTGACCCTTACCCAATGCCAAGGACTGAAGATACTGAGGACTTTTAGTGATATTTTATCAGCAAACACAGACCTTTGTAAAAAGAATAAACTGGACAAAGTTGTTTAGACTGAAACTTGTCAAGGGGTCTTTGATAAAATAAAAGAGGTTCTGTCAGGAAAGCCAGTACTGGCAAGTCCGAATTTTAATAAAGTGTTTGAGCTATGTACAGATGTGTCAAATTCCAGACCGAGGACAATTTTAATGCAAGCCGGGGAAAGTAACAAGAAACACCTCACTGCACAGAGCCACAGGAACCAACTCCAGCCTGCTGCGCTGGAGCATAGTGCTACAGGAATGTGAGATGGAGATTGTGCTCTTTAAGGGGAAAGTAAATGTGGTAACACATGCTTTGTCTAGGAAAGAGAATCCAGAAATGACAACTGCAGAAAAGCCAGTGGCTAGCCTTACTGCATCAATGTCAGGGGAGGTGTGACAAAGATGCTCATTGGTTATAATGGGCAAAGGGTTCACTATTCTATATAAGCAACTCCAGTTTCAGACCTGACATACTCACTACACCTTATACACCACTTTCATGGCATTTATCCAGGCACAGTAGCATGTGAGGTCTCTATTGAAAACTTGTAACTTACAGATACTCAGTCATTGAAAGACGTGTATATGGGTAATACTTAACTGTAACTATATACAAAACTATGCTTTACAGTCTTGGAATAAAAGTTAATCACTATTGAATCATATGTCTTGGCAATGGCCCATTCAAGTGGGAGGGAGTTGTGATCCCCCTAATCAGAAGTGATGTAATGTAAGGTTCCATTTTTTATCCTTGCCCTATTCCAGAACAGTCAATGGAAAACCATCAAAGACAAGTGTAAACTATTATCATCCAAGAGAGTCATTGTGGATGGTTCTCTGAAAACATCTGCTCAAAACGCAGCAGGAGTCAAAAATGCTAATAGAATGTTAGGAACCATTAGGAAAGGGATACAGATAATAAAATAATATAAACAGTATAACAGAAACAGAAAATAGTATAATGCCACTATAAAAACACAAGGTATGCTCAAACTTTGAATATTAAGTGTGATTCTGGTTGCCTCATCTCAAAAAAGATATATTAAAATTGGGAAAAGTACAGAGAAGAGCAACAAAATTGATCAAAGGCATGGAGCAGCGTCTATGCGAGGAGAGATTAAAAAGACCAGGACTGTATAGCTTAAAAAAGAAACAACTAAGGGGGATATGATAGGACACTGAATAAGACTGGATACCTGTTGCAGAACACACTTTACAGAAGTATGATCTGATGCAGGAAATTATAGTCGGGAGACTTTGCATATGAAAGTTCATGTAGGTTGTCATATGCACAACCTATTGGACTACTTGTGAAATAAAGGTCTATTCAACATTGAGCTGGAAGGGAAGGCACAGCTTTTGCATAGTAGTGATAGAGTATTAGCTAACTAAATGCAGTTCAATTGTAGCATGTATCCACCCATGTCCATCTTGATATGGTTTTTTGGGGGGTAGAACAGAGAGGTCATTATATAAATTTTAGAGGAAAAACAAATACATTATTAGTAGTATACATTTGAATGTTCAGAGAACATAGACTAGAACTTTCTACTAAAAGGGATACTCCAGTAATCTGGAAACTGGGTTGTTCTTTCTCCTTTCCTTTATCGGGTAGCACTACCGAAACAGAAGATTTTGGTACCTTTTTCTCCTCATCTAGCCTATTACTCACAGAAAATGAAGTGTAGAATTTTCAAACACTCTCAGCAATGGTTTAACTGTTGCTCCAATTAAATTAAATTGAAAAAAATCCCACCCTAAGAATTTGGTGCAAGTCATAATCTTCTCAAAGAAGGGTGTAGCCATCTCTTGCCTTTCAGATGAAACCTCTGAAAGGAGTAAAAAATTCAGGCTGGCACTGTTCAATAATCTTTAACAAATGCCTCTAGAAACATTAGGATTCTGAAAATATCACTGACTCTGCTTTGAAACTCTGACCAATGTGAAAGGCACTGTAAATTGGCCTTCCCACTAAAGGACACTCTCCAGGCACATGATTTCACTCCCTGTTCTTCAGGGCTTTTATTTGATTTTTTTCAAAAATAACACTATTAATACAAGTTCAGTACACCAATCTCATTCTCCCCCACACCCATACACTGATACATCTTCTGCAAGAGTCTACCTATTCCCTGCAGCAGCTCTTATGCTCCTTCCTAGCCTGCTACCTCCAGGGTTACACTCCACAGTCTATATGCAAGGGAGTTGAATACAAACTGGGCTCTTTCTTGTGACCTAGAAATTCCTACAGAAGCCTACCTACTCCCTCTGCAGCTCTCCCCAGCTACTGAACACTCGCTGGCCGGCTTTTGTGAAGAGCAGCTGATCTTCAAGCTATCATCTTCGCTGAAAGACAAATGATTAGTCAGACATGGGACAAAAGCCCAACTCTCCATAAAGGGGCAGTCACTCTGTGATGGCACATAAATCATACAGGGAGGGCATCTGGACAGTATGGAAGACAAAGAGAAAAGATACAGGGTAAGGAAAATTTCCTCTTCTATGATCTATACTAGTCCAGATTATTGGGATCTCCCAAATTAATCAATCACTTTAGAATGGGTGAGATCAGCATTTGACTACGTCCTACAACATCTTTCTGATAAGGCTTTGATTGCAAGACTATTTTACAATAATATGACAAAGGTGCAAGTAAAAGACCAGGAGACAGCCTTGCAAAATCTCTACAAAAAAGCTTTTCCTTTTTCTGACAATGAAGGTTCTACTGAACAGGTAAAGCTAAAGTGAAAGTTATACTGATAGGTTTGAAGCCTTAAAGGATCTTTTCAGAGATATCTCACTTTCTTTGGTCAAGAGGCTCTTTGACAGCTGTTCCTCCTTCCACAGGAATTGTTGTCCTCTCTTTGACCCCTGATATGGCAGTGGCAAATTGAATTCAAAGTGGGGTCCTTCAGGAATCTGCAAACAGATAAACTGAAATACCTGAGAAGTGTAAACTGGTCCTTTCAACTCAACATAGCATTAATGCTGAAGTCAAAAGATGATTATTCCCCTGCTCAAAGACATCTAGCTAATATGGTTAGACACCAATCTTGTAGGAAGTACAGTATATTGGGATGAAGGGGTGAGGGGAATCAACAGTTGAACCCCGCAAAACATTACAAATCACCTCCACACTTGCCCATGAGGAAGAGAGGAAAAGCATCCACTTGGCCAAGTGACAAAAGCCTCAGCCACCTTTTGGATACCAAAATCTCAAACCATCTCCATAGTCTTCTTAGTACCAAATTCCCTAATCATCCCACCATCATTTAACAAAACATCTAGCTCCTACATCCGCAACTTTTCCAGTGCATGTATGAACTGTGAATAAATAAAATTGTGCGGTACATTGAAAACTGAAGTCTGGAATAAACTCAGAATAAAATAGTCCAAGAGATGCAGTATGATTGTATTATTTATTTTCATGTTTAAATAAGAACTGCCAGTTTTGAATTTACTTGACAAAGCTGCAGATTTTCCAGTTCTAAAGAACATTTAACTACTCTATCAATTTCTGCCCGGCAAACTTAGAGGCTGAAGGGTGACGTATCATTGAAATCACATCCTTGCATAAACATGCCGAGTCCTTCAGATACATGCAATGCAACTGTAATTTTCTTCAGAAAATCACAAATTGCTTATGTATATGATTCAAAATTAATGTTGAAAAATACCAGTGTGGGAGAACTGAAAACATTAAAAATATATTTTCAAACCTTCATGGAAAAAACAACCTTAAATTTATGTGCAGTGATACAAACATTGCTGCTTAAGAAATTATAGTTTTAAAAGAAATACATCAGTGGATGTGAATGTTTTGTAACTTGAAGCCAAAATCTCCTGGCCTTTCTAGCAGAACAGTTCAAGTTTGAAGCTGTATATCTATTTTTAGAACTTGGGCTTGTCACTACAATAGCTGATTGTGCTGTGCAGCTGTTTTGTATATCTAGAAGGGCAGGAAAGAACAGACTATGCTTTGATCTTTCCCTTTTTTTGGAAATTCAAAACAACAAAAATTGTCACCAGGAAGAGACATAATATTTTTGGATGACAAAACATTTTTAGATGATATAAGTACCAATTCCAAAAGCTACAGTTTACATCAGGTGTAGAAGACTGGGATGGAGCCAACAGGGTCAATTGCATAACAACATGTAAATACCAACTGAATTGTGGAAATGGACGTAAACTATTATTCCTATCACAAAAATATGTATCAATAAAACTAGTTCCAGTGAATCTTTGGTACACAAAGCAACCACTGCAAGTGAAACACATACAGAACCGCTACACTAGATGGCCCATTCAAACTAACTATCACATTACTGTAAAATCACATGGATTATTCCTCAGGAAATAAAAATCAAATATTTGCTCAAGATATCCTTTGCAAGATAAGATATAAGTTATATGATAACTATGTAGTAGCTGTACAACCAGTGGGTATTGAAGATTTTAAAAATGTATTCAAAAGGTACAATATACAAGTGTTGTCAACATTACCAAAACAGAAACAGAAACATGTATTTATAAAAGACAAATAAAAAAATCACAAAGTTACCAAGTATATAAACAGTTACGTTGGTTAAGATTTCTCAGATGTGAATATGAAACCTTGTCCAATCTGTTTTTCCAAAACTCTTGAATTAGCACAACGTCTGTTACACATTCCTGCTGGAACAGTGCACTGCATGCTGCTTTGATTATGCACTATTTGTCCTTAAAATTTTGTTGCTCTAAAAAATATACTACCCTGGCATTTTAAGAGAAAAGGACCTATGATTAAGGATACACTTTAGTCACGGAGGTAATGACAGTCACAAATTCTGTCACTTTACTGGACCTCTGTGATTCTCTGGTTTCAGCTGAGAGCAGCTGTCACCAGAGTTGAAGCCAGGGATAAGGCTGTGTGCCCCACCATGACTGCTGCCGGAGCTGTGCGGGCCCACATCCACGGTTGCAGTCAGGGCTGCAGCTAGGACTGTATGCCCTGCCCCATGACTGGAGCTGGGACAGTGCAACTTCAGTAGGGCTGGAGCCCGGCTGTGCGCCCTGCCTTCCTCTCCCCACCCCCCCACACCACCCCGGCAGAGCTTTGGCTGGGGCTGTGTGCTTCACCATGGTGGCTGTGACAGGAACTGAATCCAGGATCGTATGTCCTCCCACCCCCCCGCAACCATGTCCGGGGTCGAAGCTGTCACCTCTGTCCCCTGTAGCTGCAGCTGGAGTCAGGACTGCACCGTTGAGCTGTCATTCTTCCCACACTAGCCATGCCCCCTCATCCCCCGGTTATTTTTAGTAATGTCGCAGACAGGTCACAGGCTCCAGTGAATCTTTGTTTATTGCCCAAGACCTGTTCATGACTTTTGCTAAAAATAACAGTGACAAGATCTTAACCTTACATATGATAAAATGATCCAGACTCTTTTACAGCATACTAATGGCTATTCAACTGTACTAGCTTTTTGCTTCACACATTGTTTCAAATTTGGGGAGGGAGGGAGAAGAGAAGGTTAGGAATGAGGGGAGGGAAGGGAGCGAGGTGAACCAAAATAATTCAAAACAAGGTAAAGGCTTGTGCTAGTGAAAGTTCACTGACAGATCTTCTGGAAGAGACAACCTCTTTGGCATTTTCATCAGAAAGAGTTCTTCCGATGTTGTAGTTTAAACATCAGAAGTAACAACAAAGAAATTGAGAACTATGTAACAATTTTATCTTTTTCTTTATTATTATATCCTTCCCCAGAGAACCATTGTATTAGTGCAATAGTGACAAAGAGTCCTGTGGCACCTTAAAGACTAACTAAAGTATTAGAGCATAAGCTTTCGTGGGCTAATACCCACTTCGTCGGATGCATGCAGTGGAAGTATCCAGGGGCAGGTATAAATAGGTAGGCAAGAACCAGGTTAAAGATAACAGGGTGGGTCCAATGAGGCTGAACCAGCTGTTATCTCTAATCAGGGAGGGTGAGGTATTCCTCTAGCAGCTGTTCAGCCTCACCCTCCCATACCTCACCCTCCCTGATTAGAGATATCAGCTGGTTCAGCCTCACTGGACCCACTCTGTTATCTTTAACCTGGTTCTTGCCTACCTATTTATACCACCTGCCCCTGGATACTTCCACTGCATGCATCCGACGAAGTGGGTATTAGCCCACGAAAGCTTATGCTCTAATACTTTAGTTAGTCTTTAAGGTGCCACAGGACTCTGTCACTTCTGCAATTCCAGAATAACACGGCTACCCGTCTGATTCTTGTATTAGTGCAATGGTTCTCAAACTTCTTTGACTGGGCCTCCCTTTTTTGTGTCTGTAGTCCCTTATGCCCTCCCATCCCAAGTACATATACTGCCACCCAGCTCTGAAGGCAGAGTGGAGAGCAGCGGCTGCTGGCTGAGTGCTCAGCTCTGAAGGTGGTGCCATACCAGCGGCAGTACAGAAGGGTGGCAATGTGAAAAGTGATATTTGTTAATATCACAGCAGACTTACTGCCCCATTGCCACCCTTACTTCTGCGCTGCTGCTGCCACACCAGGGTTGACAGCTGGAGCCCCACTGCTGCCTCCCAGTGAGGGACTGCAGGGGATGGGCGGGGAGGGAAGAGACCCTGAGCGGCAGGGCTCCAGCTATCAAAGCCCAGGTGGCAGGGTGCCAGATGTCCCCACTGTCTCATCCCCCCACCTCCTGGGTGTGTCCGGCCCTTCTGAATAAGCCTCAGCTGCCGGGGACTGACAGCCAGAGCTGTACACAGCTCTTGCCCCCCTTGACACATTCCCATGCCTCCCTTGAGAGGCCAGCCACATAGTTTGAGAACCACTCTATTAGTGGATGGGGTTTCTTAAAAATAAACCCTCTAACAAAATTTTCTTATTCACCTTACAATTTATCACTAGTCCTCTGCTTAAGAGAGGAAGCTAGCTGTGACTACAACTGAGATGGAGAAGAAAAATTAACAAAGCCTTAGACAAAATTTTCAAGGTTACTAACCTAATCAATAAGATAGCAATGAAGGAAAGCCTGAAAGATCTTTCAGCAAAAGTTGCTTCAGCAGATGGCCAAATGCAACTAGTACAGTTACTCGATTAAGCTCGGGCTTCTGCAAATCCCTTTTGATGCTGCACATGCCCTTATTTAGCCATAAAAAAACCCTTTTACTCCTCTGCTGAGAAGAGAGACTGGTAACACTTTTTATTATATCAAAAAAATTCAGCTAGCAATAGACCATTTGGATGCTTTACCATCTTTTCAGGTAGCATAAAAGGTAAAGGAGAGAGCTATAGTACCACTGAAGGTATCCATTAAGTTATGGCAATTTTTTAGGTGCACTTGCACCTTTATACATAAGGATCTTCTCTTTTAACCGTCAGAGTGAGTAAATGACATTATAATAGTGCTAATCATCATCAATAACTGACCATATGGAAGGAGTTACTGTTGTCAAGAAATCTGTTTTTAAGATAAAAAAATTCAATTTGTAAGTGCACCTGTAAGGATTTGGAAGTCCTACATTTTGAACCCATGAACCACATTTTCAAATCTGAATCAGATTTATTTTATTCACATTTTGCAGAAATCAGTAAATTTGAGAGCGGCTTATTAACTGACTTTTTGGCTAACATACATTTCTGGGCAGCCACCTGAACCTGAGCACATTAAACACAGCAAATGACTATCCTTTAAGGGGATAAAAATGTATTAGATTTGTATTATGGTAACATCCACAGGGTGTTAAATTCTTATCATACTTACACTATGTAATCCCTGCCTCCAAGGCCTTGTCTAAAGCATGATTTAAAGCAGTGGTCTTCAAAGTGGGGTGTGCGCACTGAGTGGTGGGATCACATAGTCCTGCAAGCCCGGAATGACGACCAGTGGCTGCAGAACTTTTGGATGAGAAAAGCCACTTTCCTGGAACTGTGACAGTAGCTTGAACCCACCCTGAAGTGCAAGGACACAAGATTGAGAGCTGCCCTAACAGTCGAGAAGCAGGTGGCTATTGCCTTCTGGAAGCTGGCAAATCCAGACAACTACCAATCAGTCACTAACCAGCTTGGGGTGGGAAAGTTGACCACTGGAATCATGTTGATGCAAGTTTGCAGGGCCATTAATCGCATCCTGCTCAGAAGAACCTTAACACTGGATAAAGTGCATGACTGTAGCGGGGTGACCACCCGCTCCTGTTTAGAAGGGCTTAAAACAGCCCTGGGAAAAGACTGAAGCAGGGAAAGGGATTAAAGACAGCTGTGGGCAGCTGACTGGGTAGCTGAGCACAGCTGTGGCCAAGGCAATTAGGGCCCAGCTGGCCCTTATAAGAGGGCAGAGGGCTGGATGCAAACAGTCTCTCTCTAGCCTTTGGAGAGGGAGGACCTGGTTGCTGGAGCTAAGCAGGGTACTGGGAGTAGGGAAGGGCTGGGGGAAGGATAAAGGAGCTGTGGAGCTCTGACCTGGAAAGCCCCCAGGCTGCGGGGCCTAGTCTACGGCCAAATAGGTACTGGGGGTGCAGGGGGCAGCCCCAAGGGTAGGCAGAGCAGCAAGTCCAACCCCCCTTGCCAGTAATGAATGGCAATGATAGTGCAGTCTGCCCCAGTGAACGGGGGTAGGTGGTGACTGGCAGTTGCCTAGACTAAGGCAAGGTGGGGATGGGGGCTCCCCTGAGGAGGGGAGACCCAGAGATCTATGGGATACTGCAGAGGTGCAGTATCCCATGTGAGAGGGCACCGGGGTTCGGGAGGGACACGGGGTGAGTGCAAATGGGACTACAGGCTACAGAGGGCGCTCTGGAGGCTGGTGAGCTGATTCCCCGGATGACCAGCAGGAGGCGCCAGTGGGGGGGAGTCGCCACATGCTTACAATGACATCGTAGCTGGCTTTGCACAAATGTGTTTATCTAACTGGGGAAGGGCGATAGATGGGACATATATTCCAATTCTGGGACCAGCCCACCTACCCTCCGAGTACGTTATTCAGAAGGGGTATTTCTCTACGGTTCTCCAGGCGCTTGTGGATCTGACCTGGAAAGGTACATGATGCACACATCTTCCACAACACTGGCCTGTTCAGGAAGCTGCAAGCAGGAATTTTTTCCCAGACCAGAAGATCTCCGTAGGGGAAGTCAAAATGCCCACTGTGATCCTTGGAGACCATGCTTACAAAACAAATGAATTTTTGTTTACTGCCTGTGACCTGTCCATTCCTTTCAGTAAAAGTAACCGTGACAAAATCTTAACCTTAGTTATAAGTCTGGGAAGAAAATCCAAGTTTTAGAAATTTATTTTAAAAAAATCTCTCAGACTAAACCCTTTCATGCTAAGTTTCAGCCCAAACCAAGTTTTAATCTAAAATATAAACTTTTCAAAACTAAGATTTCATTGTAAACACAACAGAGGCTAAGCTATACTCGTGCTACCAGGTGCCACTGTAATAAACTCTTGAACAGCATAGGTGTGTATCTCTACAATATTATTTCTACAGGAAAAAAAAATTAAACATTAAGTTCAAAGATCAGACTGATTCAGCCTGAGCTAAACTAGCTTTAAGTGGTGCACAGCTGTTATGCAATGTCAAAGTATACAGAAGGCTTCCGTTTCACTGGTTTCATGCCCAAATGGAAGACAGCCAGTTTTGATGACATATATGCTGCAATAAAACTTTTGTACGTACTACTAAACTCAAGAATTTTGTTAAAACATCATTTAGGATCTTACTTAAATCCACAAAGGGAGGAAATTCAGATTTCTCTCATTCCATCCTTAATTTGTGCCATGTGCCTAAATGCTTCAAGACACTGAGTATATAAAATTTATCATACTTATCTCAGATTCTTGCAACACACAGATGCTATAGTGCAAATTCCAAAGAAAGTGAGAAAAGTTAACTACACTTTCTCACTGTAATGACTATGGTGAAAAACATTAACTCACATTTAGAGGAATTACAAACAACAACAAAACATCGCTTTAATTATATGCATATTCTTACACAACAATTAACGCACTATAGCTACTTTTTATATCTTAACCATAATGTGTTTTGAAACTTTTAGCTTACATAATATGTCAACAAAATGCAAAGTTGCATGTTTTAAAGAGAAACTTCTGCTAGCACAAAAAATGAATCAAAACCAACAAGGGAAGGAAGGGATGGATGCAAAAGGTATGTAATAACCGAACACACAGTTGAATCAATCTTTGTAACTGAGATGAGAAAAAAAATCTCCAGGCTAGAGACCTTAAAAACTAGAGCCCATTTTTACTGCAAAATTCTGGAAAATAAGACATTTGTGACTGTTTGCTATATTCATCACAATAAAAAGTCTAGCCTATTTTTTTCCTCCACCTTTAACCTCTAGGTTTTAAATTGCTACACTGTGGCCATTTATGAGCAGGCACAACAAACTACTTCCCCTCCCCTAGGATTCTGAAAAACTAACAATGCAAGTTAGTATAAGTAAATGTTTACTTTTTTAATCTGTACAGCATCACAAGGCTGCACCAACAAGCCATGGGTTATTTTTCCCAGCAAGTAAATGGGTCTGGGCAGTTACAGTTTTGCCAAAAAAATTGTTTCCTTTTATGGACCACAATGTCAATGAGAGTGGAGATTGGATAAGAGTGCAGAAAAAATAGGGACAGGACAACCCGTAATATGGTGAGCTGGTATCCTGTCCTCAACAAAACAGTCAAACAACCTACCTAGATACTGCAGCCTGTCTCAAGGAACACACATCAGAAAAAGGAGGAAGAGGTGGTTTTGCTGTTCTCCTGTGTGTACTGGCCCATTTTCCAAACTGATCCAGGTGTTTAAATGGGTAGAATGGGTACCTCTGAAGAGACTGAGGGCAGAACTGCTTCCTTTTAGGAAGAGATGTGTAAATACCAAAGAATTTCAACATGGCTCTGGAATTCTTGAGACTGTCTAAGGCTTCATCAGTCTTTTGAGAGAAGATGGTAGGACCTTAAAAGGGAAGATCCTGGATTGTCTGCTCAGCGTCTGGTGGGAGACCAGATGATTGCAGATGCCAACATCTGTGCATGGTTAGCGTGGACATCTTGACTCTAGACTCTTGGTTAGTGTGGACACCTTGACTCTAGACACGAAGTCGGCTCCATTCAAAGCTGCCTGCAGGAAGGTTCTAGCCATTAATTTATCCTCCTTTATTCTGGACTGAAAATAATGCCTACTCTCCTCTGACAACTTGTCCAAGAACTTCAGAATGTTGTCCCACTCTGAAAAATTGCATATACCCAATAAAGCCTGCAGAGTAGAGATATAATACTGAAGCCCAGATGTATTCTTTCTTCTCTCTCAAAGGGCAAAGAAACAAAAATGTGGTTCTTCATTCCCCACTAATACCACTAAGGAACCTGCAAAGGGAGAGTATAGAAATGTTCATATTCTTGAAAACGGACACGATACCTCCTCTCAGTTCTCTTAGCTGTTGGGGATAGGAAAGCACCAGTGTTTGTCACAAGTACTTCTGAATGCTCCAGAATGGCCTCATCAGATAGACTCACTCATCTGAAAAACCCTACTGAATTTAAGAATATCCACTAGTCTATGGAAACTCTCCTGAACCACCTCAACTTGAATGTCAACAGACCTAAGTACTTTCTTTAACATTCTTGATATATCGTGAAGTTGTCATGAACAAGAGAGGAATCCCCAGACATTGTGAGCTAATCCAGTGATGAGAAGGATGACTTCAAAGAGGGTTGAGTTTAAACCTCCTATAACGGGGAGGGAGACTTCTGGAGGAGCCTGTGTTTCTTGCTTGATACCGATATCAATGTCAAATATAGGAGCCTTAATGTGTTCATGGGATTTGGCTCAGAGCCTACTAGGTGATTCTGCAGCACAAGGAACGGAAGAGGACCATGAATGGGAGGCATGCCCCAAGGGTTCCAAAAAGGCCAGTGCTATGTCATGGAACTCTAGCCATAATTCTCCAGGAGACTTGGTCTCTGGAACATCTTCCAAAATCAGACAATTCAGGGACCAGGATCTTCCCAATGATGATTACGTCTGTCAAAGCCTCCTATCCCAGGAAGATGTTGCCTAGGAGCCAACCTCAGACTCTGAAGAGGAACTGAAGTCATTTACAGGCCATAGTTGTGCTGTGCCCCTTGATGTCAGAGATGGAGAATGTCTGGCTGGATGATACTGGTCCTAGGAACAACGTACTGGGTTTACCCCTCAACTGGACAGGACGAGAAAGAGTTGGACGTTCTTAGGACTTGACCATTCTTAGGACTTGGCAGCAACAGTACTGTGATCTGCTGTTCCTATCTTGAAGTAGCATAGGACTCTTCCACTGACAGCGAGTGTGCCAGAGCCTGGGGAAGGACCAGTACTAATATTATCTACCTTCTGCACAACTGTACAATCCACTGAAAGGCAAAGCAAGGCTCTTTCTGCTACATAAGCCTGAAATATTGTCGGCCCCACAGTAAGAGTTGGCCTTGATGGCCACAAAGCCAACGCTTAAGCTGACGACTTGAGCCAGAGCAGAGGCCAGTACTGGGGAAAATCACCTACCTGCCTTATCTACTGCTCTACAGGTAGATGGCACTAAGTGTCTCAATCTCCTGTTAGGATTAGATCTACTGAATGGTGCTCACCCAATTGCTTGTACTTTTTCCTCAGCAATGGAGAAAGGGATCAGTGCCTTCTTTTTGATGATCTTCTCTGCAGGAAAATGACAATGACCCGAGGGGCATTCTTAGCCAAGCCATACTCAGCACCCACGCCAAGCAGGAAAGACATGGTGACCAGGAACAGCTCAATTCTCTACCTAAAGATACTGCTTCTCTTGTTTTCTATTTTAAAACTAATTTATTAAACATGTTTTGATATATTATTTTCTTCTCATGTATCCAGAACATTTAAGGTAGATTTATTTAATACAAAATTAAAATGTTGTTTTTGTACATTTTTAATTGAATTAGAATTTCCATCCAAATAGAACTTGACATAAGTAGCAAGTAAAAAATTAATCATCTACTTCAACATCAAGATATACAATTGCTTAAATAAATATATACAGACATGTTGTATCCTCTTGGTTAGCAAAACAAACAAAACAAAGCACCAAATCTAATGTAAAGGCTATATTTGGTTGCAAATCAAAATGTTTTGTTACCAGTCAATGAAAATCAACCTTTCCTTGGGAAAATAACTAAAAAGTAAATATGCAAAATACAATTAAAATCAATTATTTAAATCAAGGTTTCCTGTTTGGTGATTTAAATTATTAAAATTGATGATTTAAACCTGTTTGATTTAAACCTACCCAAAATCAAGCAATACTAAACTAAGAAAATTTAGAATGAAACTTAAAGAAATCCAAACATGTTTATGTATGGAAAAGCAAATTTACAGAAGCAAACCTTCACTCCAGCCTGTAACAATGCCCTGCAATAAGCATACAAGTATGGATGACTGCATAACAGTGTTTATAGTACCAGAATAGATTAAACAAATGTCTAAAAGAAACAAGGGTTTTCCCCTCCTTTCATGGTGTAAATCTACAGGGTAGATTTAAGATAGTTTGAGTACCATGACTGCGTTTTTCCATACTTTAACTTCTTCTAACTAAGTATGAATTTCCTAGGTGCTTGAGGATAATTTCAATGGCCCTGTAATTTTTTTACTATTACATTACAGATATATACTCAACATTTAATGCCATTGCAAGAGTTTTTATTTAGCAATTTTCTTGATGTTTTTTAAATTAGAAGAAACATACATGTACACTGAACAAGAAACCCCAACAAGAACATTACCATGTTGTTTTTTATATGTGGTATCAACCTCCCTCCTTGACCCTTCACATGACTTCCTCTTGAGTTCCCTTTCCCAGCATTTCCCAAACTTTCCTGCACACCATCCTCAAACATTCCTCCACCCCGCTTCTGCCCTCCCTGTTGAGTAACTCTGGGATAATGGCTACTTTTTTAAAAAAATGTTAAGGGCCAACATTTTCCCTGAAGCAGTTTGGCTTCACTCCCATTAGGAGGCAGTGACCATTCTGAAAGGGCATTTTGCTAATGAAAGCTCTGTACGTTCACTGTCATTAGGAAGAATAGGAGATTATGAAAAATCTTTATGAAAATTATTATTATGGGATTATGAAAATACTTTGAGAAAATCTTTGAGAATATCAAACAGTGCTGCAATATCTAGCGATCTTGTGGCAGAATAGCTGGGGCTTGCACTAAAGTAATTTTATGCTGTTCAGCGTTAGGAATGGAGACTGCTGTGTCAGAGTAGACAGGGAGAGCTTTTAAAAATTTCAGTTCCAGATTTTCAATCCTATCTTTCAAATTCTTAATTCGTAACATATTCCAGAGAACATTATAAAGAGATTATCATTTTAACTCACAACACTAAATTATTACATCAAATTGTTTATATGATCAGTTTAACAACAAATATATACACAAATATGTAACATTAAAAGTAAATAAAAAAGGAAATAGTTAAATTACAGTACTTATGTGATCATCTAGTAGCAAATCATAAATGAAAGCACAAATAGAGCCATTATTTTTAATGGAGAAAAAAGTACAAAGTTTGTTTATACAAGTTTCTGGTTCTCCTCCAAGCTTCAGGTTCCAGCCAGAAAATAACTTTTTATAACAGCTGGCATACCCTTTTTTTCCTTTTTTCTTTTTTTTGGGGGGGGAGGGGGGAGTGGTGTGGGTTGCTCTTCCAGTGAATACGATTTTTCTGCAGATGTGCACAAGCGATGGCTTATATCTCATCTTTTCCTGAAGGAGCTATTCTTTTGTGGGCATCTGAGCGCTACATTCAGAAACGTAAAGGAGCGTTCAGAAAGAATCAAGTAACTAGTATTTCTGAACAAACAGCAACACTTAACTTTTGGTTTTATTTCCATCTTCAGCTTCTGAAGAAAACAAGATACCATCAGAAAATAATTTCCAAAACAATCATAATAAAACAAAGCCAAGATGAGCTCAAAACGATACAGTTACAAGATTAGATTGTCACAAATATGCTCTTATTGTAGGAGGAATGATTCCCCACCTCTAGACCCTAGTACATTTCAAATCCATCATTCCCTCACTGTTTTCCCTCCCCTTCGAAGACACTTTGAAAGATGATTGTAAAGAAGCCTTTCTTCTGAACCAAGAGACCATAAGCCTTTCTTCTGAATCAAAAGTCAACAGCCCAAGAAGACCTATTCCTCCCCACAGCAAAGTAACAAAGCAACAGTGTTGATGGTCTCAACATAGTTATTTAACATAGCTCTAATAAAAGGCTATCTATTGTAGGTACTTAAATGGGCTCCCCATCACCATAGAGTATGAGTCCCTCAGAAGCTTAAAAGTATCTGAGGGCTTTCCCTGTCTGGCCCATTGCGAGCCGGGGTCTCGCCGCCTGCCCTAGTCAGCGTCCGCTGCCAGCCTAGGTGTAGGAAGCCCAGGCTGGCAGCGGGCTGAGACTCTGGCTGGCAGGAGCCTGGGGGGAAACCCCAAAGCAGTGGCAGGCTAAGTGCTCAGACTGCCGCCGCTTTGGGGTTTCCCCTGCTGGCCAGCCAGGGTCTTGCCACCTGCCCCAGTCAGCGCCCACTGCTAGCCTGGGTGTAGGAAACCCTGGTTGGCAGCGGGCTGAGACCCCGGTTTTAAAACTAAAATTAGTTTTAGTCAGGTATACATTCTACCTTATAAAACACTCTGACATATAAGCAGCAGAAAAGAAAAAAGCACCGTATTTGTCTCAAATTTTATATTAGTCAAAACAGCAACTTTACACTGATTAAAGTCTTAAGCAATTCAAAAAGGAAAAATACAACTACCCAGGTTCCCCCTTCCCTCAGCTTCACTGAGGAAAAAAAAATGATGCTATATTAAGGAAACTTGTGGGAACAAAACTGACTATGGGAAAACATCCACATCTCAGAGTTTTAAGGATACCTCACAAGCAAATAGTGTCCTGAACCGGATAATCAAGCAAGCACATTTTCCATATCCCATGGAAACCAAAGCAGTGTTCTAATTTTAATACTCTACATTTAGTCTATTTGAATTCATTTACAACAGTTTCTAGAGTTGTCTGTCTAAACTTTACTCACAAAGTATTTGGAAGATCACTTCTGTTATAGGTTTAATACTGCTGCTTATTAAACAAAAAACACAAGTTCATTACATTAGCTCACTACACTCAAGCTTTATTATTGCTCCACTTTGCCTATCACAGATCAATTCTTAGAATGAACAATAATGAATAATTGACAGGCAATTTTTACTGTTATTTTAATGGATTCATTTGTGTGCCACCTGGGGGGACATGTCTGACTGTTTACTGATTATTCTAGCTATACTGATCAAACACTTGTCTATCAAATGTGATATTTTATGGTTCACTCCTGTAACTCTCTTTTACATAATATGGTATGCCAGCAATACTTAAAGTTTATGAAACGGGAAGCTGAAATAAACAAGTCCAGTAGCTTTGTTACTAACTGGAAAGCAGTGCAAACAGGAAAGCTGAGCTTTCTAGCTACAATTATAAATGAAAATAAGTTTAATTAAACCAAAACAGTTATCTCCTCCTCCCAGAGGTTATTTTATGGACATTTCTGAAAACTAAATATAATTTCTAAGCATTTTCTTAATATTCAGATAATTTTTTTTAATCTGCCACTTACCTCCCAGGAGTTGGCTAAGCCAATATAGATGATAAGCATGTTTGTTTGCCTGCGAACAGCTTGATCGCAGGAAATCTAGATGAGACTTTTCATACTCAGCACCTCCTACTCTGATGATGTGAGCCACAGATCAGATTATCCACAGATGAAGAACGAAAAGTTAGTCTGCTACACTAATCACTGTTTCATACACACTGACCTTCCCCCTCTGAGTATCATGTCCCTAAAGGAATCCTAGTAAGAGGAATGGTAAATTGTGTGTGACTTTGCTAGTCAGTACTAGACATTATAGAGTAAGAACAGAAAGAGTAACCATCATCAAGGCGGGTAAAGGCAGCAGCCTGCACCTGAAATAACCAACCCATAATCGACTTATTTTAAGATTTCCTAGAATGACTAGGAAGGGAGCATTCTTAACTCCTAAGGTATGGCAGTCACAACAGGAAAAGAAAGTCAACCATACACAAAAGTGGAAAGTGTTCATACACTTTACAAGCTTCCAAATGAATTGTATCATCTCAGGAAAGGGACCTGGATATCATTATCTGATGGATTCACGGCCAAAAGCCTGAAATATAATGCAGGGCTGGGCAAACTTTTTGGCCCAAGGGCTACATCCAGTGTGTAAAGTTATATGGAGGGCCGGATAGGGAAGGCCCCACACACAATCCGGCCCCCTCCCACTTACCACCCCCTGACTGCCCTCTCAGAATCCCCAAACCATCCAACCCCCTGACCTTGTCCCCTGACTGCCCCTTCTAGAGACCCCTAACCACTCCGCAAGACGCACCCCCACCCAATTCCCCTGCTACCTGTCCCCTGAGTGCACCAACCCCTATCCACCCTCCCGCCCCCTAACCACCACCCCAGAACCCCACCCCTTATCCAACCCACCCTGCTCCCTGATTGCCCCCTCCAGAGCTTCCCCCTTACCACAGCTGCTTGGCATGGTTCCAGGGAAGGGGGGAGCGCGCAGCCCCAGCCCCAAGAGTGGTCTTCTTGTGGCGCAGCTCTGGGGGGGTGGGGAGGTGCGCAGCCCTGACCCCCAGAGCACTGCTGGTGCGGTGCAGCTGAGGAGAGGGCGCTGCCCCGGCCCCCAGAGCTCTGCCCGCGGCGTGGCTCCGCAGGGGGGTGGGGGGGAAGTGCGCGGCCCCGGCCCCCAAAGCTCTGCCTGCACACACGGCTCCAGGGGAAGGCGCTGCCCCCACACGCAGCTCCAGGAGAGTGGGGAGGGTGCAGCCCCGGCCCCACAACAGTGCTCCGGGGGCACGGGTCCGGGGGCCGCCTCCCCAACCGGGGACCAGACGGGATGGGCCTGATATGTCCCGCGGTCCGTAGTTTGCCCACCCCGATCTAATCTATATGCCACCATCGCCTGAGATAGCGTGCGCCCACCTGGACCAAGTTGTCTTTTAGCCGTTCTGTTTTATAGCAGCCTTTAGTTTGCACATGTGCAGTTCATTAAAGACCCAATCCTAAACACTCCTACTCATTTGAAAAATCTACACTGACAAGTATTCCCATTGAAATTAACATCAGCAGAGACTCCTTGCATAAATAAGGATCTGCAGGACCGTGCCCTCATTTTGGCTGAAATCTTTGGTGCCTTTGTTTCAAGTGCACTTTGTTTTTTTTTCTCCCAATCATATTTTGTCATCTTCTCTCTTGGCCAATGGCAGGAGTGGGGTTAAAAACTTCTAAATGTACACTTCTAAGTTTAGGGCAATGGAAGCAATTCTCTATTATCCTTATTCCAGTCCCAATGTCTATACATCTGGCTTCTATGCTTACACTTCACATAGTCATATTTTTAAAAATAAATGTAAAATGAAGCTATGTGAGCTATTAGAAGTATTCCACTTTACTCATAATACATTGTACAAGTCACTTGCTATTTTTCAAATCTTTTTCCAATATTAGTATAGACTACATATCTCTAAGTTAAATGTAGTTTTTTAAATAAACTGAATTTTTAAGTACTTTACCAAATATATACTGCTGGATTTCCATAAAATATTCTCAAAGAAAGGCATCTTAATAAACACAAAGTCATCTGATTTCCAGGAGTTAACATTTTTGACATAACAAATTTCTGATTTGCTTATACATTTCAATTATCACTTTAGCTGAAAGATTTTATCAAAAATGTTCTTTAAACTACAGTAGACTCTCGATTATCCAGGATTGGGTTAACCAGGTTGTGGATTAGCCAGGATGTCAAAAAAAATATGCGTAACTCGCAAGGCTGGCTCTGGCTTTGTTGCCACCCCAAGCACAAAAAAAAAAAAAAAAAAAAAATCCACCAAGGCACAGGGCAGCCAGTGAACCAATACTCCCCTCTCCTCGGTGTAGGGTGGCAGGTGAACCGATACCCCACCCTCCATATTTCCTATGGATGGTGATTATCCGGGATTTTATTAACCAGGATTAGTTTTTTCCCTATCATTCTGGATAATCGAGAGTCGACTGTAGTAGGGATTATTTTTTAAAAATGCATAAAATGCTAGGACATGGTCCAACTTCTAGGCTAACAGTAAGCAATTCAAGAATTAACAAAATCCCTTACTCTGAACAGAAAACAAAGCTCATTCAGCACAACATAAAGCACAGCCATCTCCATTATGGCAAGCAATGACATAACTAACATACCAGTTTATAACTGTATTTGCTCTATAATTATTTATGAGCAACACCTGATGCACACCATTCAAATCTAAATTAAATCCAAAGTTTACTAATTTGAAATGATAAAACTAAAGTGTATACTATTTATATAATATGTATTTCCACATTTTGGTCCCAACCCTGCAAATATTTAAACATATAAAAGACCTTTTTGATGGTTATATTTTGAAACATTTTATAACTCTCATCTGCATATATCGATTAATTAAACTAAATACAAAAATTAAAAGTCTATACAGAGTAAAAAAATTAAATGCTTGATAACCGCACCAAATTTTAATCTAAATTGTCAAAATATATACATGATAAGAAAATTAAAAAGACAGAAGTTTGCTTGCACTCAAAACTCATCTACAATGTTTTAAATCTATTAACACTGTACCATAAACATGAGGCAGGAGTGGAAAGTATTACTGAACAGTAGACAACATACTGCTGACCTGCCCTATATAACATAGCAACCCCTGGCACAACACTGAAGTTTCAATTGTTCCTTTCCAGCAGAGCTCAGAGTGGTCATGGGCAACGATTTCTCCTCTCTGAATGCCCACACCTGCAGGGTTTCACAATATTCTATACTATACCCTCTTCTCCTTCATATTTATACAAGGCCACAAGATGGCGAGAGGTCACAGGCTCACCTAACAATGGTGCACATATAATACTCAAGCAAATATATCATTCACCACTGAAGCAACCATCTGTTCTGCTAAGATACTAGAATGCCTATTAGAACTAGCTAAGACAGGGGTGGGCAAACTACAGCCCACAGGCCACATCCGGCCTGTCAGCCTTTTTAATCCAGCCCTTGAGCTCCCATTGGGGAACAGAGTCTGGGGCTTGTCCCACTCCAGCGCTCCCGCTGTGGAGCAGGGTCAGAGGCCTGTTCGGCCCCGAAAGTAGCAGCATGTGCCCCCTCTGGCTCCTACACATATGGGAAGCCAGGGGGCTCCACTCCATATGCTGCCCCTACCCTAAGTGGAGCCTGCAGCTCCCACTGGTCGGGAACCATGACCAATGGGAGCAGCAGGGGTGGCGTCTGTGGACAAGACGGTGTGCAGAAGAGCTGCCTGGCCACACCTCCGCCTAGGAGCTGAAGGAGGGAAAAGCTGCTGCTTCCAGGAGCTGCTTTCGGTAGGCGCTGCCTGGAGCCTGCACCCCTGAGCCACCTCCCCCAGCCCCTGCCTCAGCCCAGATCCCCCTCCTACCCTCTGAATCCCTCGATCCCAGCCCAGAACACCCTCCTACACACCCCAAGCCCCTCATCATCAGCCCCACCCCAGTTCCTGGATCCCCAGCTGGAGCCCTCACCCCCCAGTGCACCTCTCCCCCAGCCCAGAGTCCCCTCCCACACCCGGAATTCCTCATTTCTGGCCCCATCCCAGAGCCCGCATCCCCAGCCAGAGCCCTCACACCATCCCACTCCCCAACCCCAATTTCATGAGCATTCATGGCCTGCCATACAATTTCTATACCCAGATGTGGCCATCGGACCAAAAAGTTTGCCCACCCTTGAACTAAGATATTACTCCCACCTTCCACCAAAGGTGTACAGCCCCCATTTGTCAGAGTGGTTCCTGAGGCCGTGTTTGACTCCTCACTAAGCATGGATGCCCAGGCTGCATGAGTTTCTAACACCTTCTTTCTAGGGCTGACAAGCTATTAAACAAAATAATCATGATTAACTGCACAATTAATCACGCTGTTAATAATAGAACACCAATTATTTAAATATTTTGGATGTTTTCTACATTTTTAAATATATTGATTTCAATTACAATACAGAATATAAAGTGTACAGTGCTCACTTTATATTATTTTTATTACAAATATTTGCACTGTAAAAAACAGAAGAAATAGCATTTTTCAGTTCACGTAAGTACTGTAGTACAATCCCTTTATCATGAAAGTTGAACTTACAAATGTAGAATTATGTACCAAAACATAACTATACTCAAAAATAAAACAATGTAAAACTTTAGGGCCTGGAAGTCCACTCAACCCTAATTCATGTTCAGCCAATTGCTCAGAGAAACAATTTTGTTTACATTTATGGGAGATAATGCTGCCTGCTTCTTGTTTACAATATCACCTGAAAGTGAAACCAGGTATTAGCATGGCACTGTTAGTCAGCTTTAGCAAGATATTTATGTGCCAGATGCATTAAAGATTCATATGTCCCTTCATGCTTTGACCACCATTCAAGGGGACATGCTTCCATGCTGATGAAGGTTCCAGTCAATAACAATTCAAAGCAGTGCAGACTGACACACGTTCATTTTCATCATCTGAATCAGATCCCACCAACAAAAGACTGATTTTCTTTTTTGGTGGCTCAGGTTCTGTAGTTTCTTTTAAGACTTCTGACAGCAAGCTCCACACCTCATCCCTCTCAGATTTTGAAAGGCACTTCAGATTCTTAAAGCTTGGGTCAAGTGCTGTAGCTATCTTTAGAAATCTAACATTGGTACCTTCTTTTCATTTTATCAAATCTTCAGTTGAAAGTGTTCTTAAATCAAACATGCTGGGTCATCATCCAAGACTGCTATAACATGAAATACATGGCAGAATACAGATAAAACAAAGCAGGAGACATACTATTCTCCCCCATGGAGTTCAGTCACAAATGTAATTAATATTTTTTTAACGAGTGTCATCAGCATGGAAGCATGTCCTCTGGAATGTAGCCAAAGCATGAAGAGGCATATGAATGTTTAACATATCTGGCACATAAATATCTTCCAATGTGGGCTACAATGATGCCATGCAAACACCTGCTCTTACTTTCAGGTGACACTGTAAATAAGAAGCAGCCAGCACTATCTCCCATAAATATAAACAAACTTTTTTGTCTTAGCAATTGGCTGAACAAGAAGTGGGACTGAGGCTAAGGCGCTAAGATTTACATTTATAGGTGCTAAGGTTTTACATTGTTTTGTATTTGAGTACAGTTATGTAATAAAAAAAAGCTACATTTGTAAATTGCACTTTCACAATGAAGAGATTGCAAAACAGTGGTTGTACGAGGTAAATTGAAAAATACTATTTATTTTATCATTTTACAGTGCAAATATTTGTAATAAAAATAATAATAATATAAAGGGAGCACTGTACACTTTGTATTCTGTGTGGTAACTGAAATAAATATATTTGAAAATGTAGAAAAACATCCAAAAATATTTAATAAACTTCAATTGGTTTTTATTGTTTAATGGTACAATGAATCCTGTGATTAATCACAATCATTTTTTAATTGTGATTATTATTTTTTTAGTTTATCGCACAAGTTAATTGCGATTAACTGATGGGCCTACTTCTTTCACCTCCCAGCTCGCTAGGAAACTTCATTCTTCCCCTTCCAGGTGAGAAGTACTATAATTCATACATCTGAAGATGAATGTGAAGACCTGTGAGAGCTGGGGACAAAGCGTTCTTGGTTGAGGAGATACGGTATGGAACAAAACTTTCAAGGGAGATTGGGTTAATTCAGAATCTGACTGTCTTTAGGAAATGCTGTAAAACTTTTCTCTTCAAAAAAACCTTTTCCCCCATAGCAAAAATGATACTCACAACACAGACACCTCCAACTACCCAAGGACCTGCAAATTAACATTAAAAAACTCAACCCTATTAACAAAAGTAAATCAATAAACAAAATCACATACACACACATCCCAGTGTAGAGATGTTACTCTTAAAAGGAAGGAGAACCAGAAACTCCATGAAGCACCCTAAGAACTTAGTTATTGATTTTGATCACACACTCAGACACTACAGCGATGGGCAGCAATATAAAACACAAACCTAGAAAGAGTGAGAGAGAAATTATCAATTATCAACTATCCAATAACCAGAGAAACTGAAAACTGGACTGGAGCAATTAGTGGCAAGCTAAAACACACAAATAGTATGTCTAATAAGTTTAGTTTAGGACTGAAATTCAGACTTGAGTGTGTTTTTAGGTTATTGGATTTATTTTAAAATTTGATAAATTTAACAAAAAATTAAGAGTATACATATTTACTGGAATACAATACACACAAAACTAATATTATATAAACAAACAGCAAGCAGGTGACAATATATTTTTATTTAATAATAGTTTTTATAAACCTTTACAAAAAGACTACTATCAGGTACAAATTTAGTAACAAAGTTTCCAGTCAAGATAGGAAAACATTACTTCAGTAAACACCATGGGCCCTGCTGTTTACAATTCTGATCCCTAAGGAATTTCCAGCAGCAGTAACATTTCATAACGGATGATGACCTATTCAACTGAGCATTCTCAGTGGAAGAAATTGAATTACTGATTACTAAGAGTCCCAGAAATTCTTGTTTGATTTGTTATTTTCCCTCAGGCTCTTCACCAGCACTCTGAGATAGTCAACACACCACATTCTCCTGCAGTATTTCCATCTAGCAGAACTTCCTGCTTCTAGTCTAAAATGCTTTGCCAAGCAGCAAGAAAAACATTTAAAAGTTATTTCACTCATATTTTCAATAACCTAAATATTATATAAAGACACGAGGTGGGTGAGGTAATATCTTTTATTAAGACAATTTTTGCTGGTGAAAAAGACAAGCTTTCAAGCTTTCACAGAGCTCTTCTTCAGTTCTGGGCTTGTCCAATAAAAGATATTACCTCAACCACCTTGTCTTGCTAATATCCTGGGACCAACACAGCTACAACACCACTGTAAATACCATATAGCAGAGCGGTAAGTCATAGGAAGAGACTGAGACAAGAAAAGAAAAACTAAAAATTTCTATTAAAAAACACTGAGAACCAGATTAAAGGAGCTGCAATATATGAGAAAAGGTTATAAGTCATGGAAAGAAATACTATCCTCCCCTGGCACAACTCAATTGAACTCAACAGAATAACATGGCCCATGATGTCTGACTTATTTTTCTTTTAGGGGGAAGGTTGTTAAATCTTAAACTGACATTTTAAAACAAAAAATTCAAATGTGTCAATACTAGCTACTAAGGTTGCCAACTTTCTGATAGCAGAAAACCGAACACCATTGCTCTGCCCGTTCCCTGAGGCCACACCCTTGATCTGCCCTTCTCCAAGGCTCCACCCTGCTTACTCCATCCCTCCATTGCTCACTGTCCCCCACCCCCACTCATTTTCACCAGACTGGGACAGAGGGTTCGGGTACAGGACGAGGTGAGAGTTCTGGATGAGGGTGCAGGCTCTGGTGTGGGGCCAGGGATGAAGGGTTTGGAGTGCAGAAAGGGGCTCCAGGCTGAGGCCGAGGGGTTTGGAGTGTGGGAGGGGGTTCTGGGCTGGGGCAGGAGGTTGGGGTGTGGGAGGGGGTAGGGAATCTGAGGTGGGGGCAGAAATGAGGGGTTCAGAGTGCAGGGGGCCTCAGGTCTGGGGCAGGCAGTTGAGGCACAGGAAGGGGTCTGGGTTCTGGGGAGTCTGCGGGTGGGAGTGGGCTCAGGGCTGGGGCAAGAGGTTGAGGTGTGGGCTCCAGGTGACGCTTACCTCTTGAGGCTCCAGGGAAAACAGCGACATGACCCTCTACCTCCTAGACAGAAAGGCAGCCAGGGGGCTCCATGCGCTGCCCTTGTCCACAGGAACCACCCCACAGCGCGCATTGACTGCAATTCCCAGCGAATGGGAACTGCAGAGATGGTGCTCAGGGTGGCGCCTGCACCACAGGCAGGGGCAGTGCATGGAGCCCCTCTGGCCACACCCAGCACCTAGGAGCCACATGGACCCAGCCGCTGCGGCCAACTGGATTTTAGTGGCCCAATCAGTTGTGCTGACAGGAACCGCCAGGGTTCCTTTCTGACTAGGCATTCCAGTCGAAAACCAGATGCCTGGCAACCGTACTAGCTACCCAGTACTAATAGTAAATTAGTAAACTCAGATGCGGGACACATCTACACTGCCCTGCAAGTTCAAACTACTGGAGCTAGAATAGCATGGCACACCAAAGTGCTGTGCTGAAATAACCCCAGGGGATGCTGCAGATATGAACTAAAACGTTTCTAGTTCACATTAAGTTAGTCCTCTTCAAACTGGACTACATTAATGCCAAGAAGAAACCTTTTAGTTTGTGCCTACAGCATCCACATGGGGGAGTTACTGTGCAGCACTTTGCGATGCACTGCTAGTCACACCCTCTATTCCAAACTGTTGGGCAGTATAGACATGCCTTCAGACTTCTGAAACATAGATTGCTTGCTAGCAGTACTTACTAGGAAATTGGATAATCCTTGCTGACTATCCTAATGAACAATACAGAAAAATATTTGGATCTAATATTGTTGGTGGTCTCTCTGTAAATAATGTATTAACATATTTATTAATAATTTTGTAAGAACCATTGTAAATTGAACTTTCTCGCTACAGAACTGTTCCTGCCAGGTGCTATTTCGTTTTTATCTTTCATTAAAGTCAAAGGGAGCCAAAGATGCTCAGCACTTTGCAGAATAGGTCCTATTAGTCCTTTAAAGAAAGAAAATGTGTAAAGATTTGATTTACGGAACTATCAGCAATAAAAACACATTTGAAGTCAGGATCACTTATTAAAACCTGATCTAGTGAGTTTTCTAAATAAAACATCTTAGATTTTACTGGGAACAGTATGGCAGCAATGCAATGAACTCCATTTGATGTACTGTACTGTACATAAACAAAATCATGAAAACATAAGTTACTTAATAAACTATGAAAAAGCACTTGAGATAAATTTCAAGACCACACTTTTAAACACCAAAATGTCACTTCTACTCTTTTTAATATCATGAATATATGAAGTTTTCAATAAACATTTAGACATAGCAGTCCTTTTGTATGTTTATAACATGAAACAAAGGTTGCTAGTATAAAACAACTTTTGAAAGCATAGTTTATTCCTATAGCACACATGTATTTTAATTTGTCAGAACAGTCATAATACATATCCATATTTACCAAAGTTGTCAACCTCCATTGTCTACTGGTAATTTTCACACATATACCCCACTCGCTCCTCAAAGCCATGCACGCATGCAAACAGTTTGCCCTTACTAGGAAAGCAAGAAATCTATTTTCTGAGAGTTCTACAACCAATTCAGAGACTGCTAATTAACAAAAATCCAGGAATAACTTGACAAGGGAATTGAGTCTTGTGTATCACACTGCTTTCAAACCTTTTCTTCACACAAAGAAAGATTCTGATACTCTTTACGAAGAGCAGCTTTCTCCACAAGGGCCCACTTATTTAAACTACAAGTAGTCCTAGGAAGTTACAGAACACGTATAAAGGTATCACTAACTGGCACGTAATTACTCCAGAACAATACCTAAATTAACTAACTTTGACCAAATGTACATATCTTCAACCAGATTAGAACACAAACAAAACACCTGGATAGGTACCAGATATATCAAATGATAGATTCTCTTTTATTTTGTTGTCACTGCAGGGACTAGGCAGCAGTATTTTAGCAAGCAAGACAGAGATGGCAGTGACACAGGCTACAGAAATTTGTTCCCAAATGAGGCCTCTGCAGGACAACCAAACATCCACAGTACAATATAATTTCCACACAAGATAAACTAGACTAAGGTGAAGACAAGCATGTTGCATATTTCTGTGGTTTTAATACATATTACTTTTCAAGAACGCATACATTTTTCAGAGAGACAAGGTGGGTAAAGTAACATCTTTAACTGGATCAAATCAGAGTCAAGGTTAAACTTACAAGAAACTCTAACTAACTTACTTAACTTGTTTTTTAGCACTTCATATATTCAAAGCTCTGTACAGACATTAACTAATTGTCTCAAGGCCCTTGCGAGGCAAGTATTATCTCCATTTTACAGAAAGTTGAAGGAACTTGCCCAAAGACTACATACAGTGAATCAGTCAAATTCAGGATTGGATCTCAGGATCTTCTGACTCCCAACCTCATACTTAATCTTCCAGAGAACACTGCCTCAAACCTTTTTAAGTATAGAAATTCACAATTAAGGTAGCTGATGCTTTCATTTTGCCCATTAGAAATGCCATCCCATTCTCCCTTCCTTGGAGGTAAAATATCAAAAAACCTGCCACATACACTGCTTTAGTCAAGCATATCACAAATATACACTGCTGATACTAAAGATCTGTCTACACTACCCGCTGGAGTGGCGGTTAGTGATCAATCCATCGGAGGATGATTTATCATGTCTGGTCTAGACACGATAAATCAATCCCCAAGTGCTTTCCTGTAGACTCCTGTACTCCACTGTCGCAAGAGGCACAGGCGGAGAGAATCGGGGAGCAGCAGCAGTCAACTCGCTGCCATGAAGATGCCGCAGTCAAGGATCGAAGTATGTCGACTTCAGCTATGTTATTCTCGAAGCTGATGTTGCTTATCTTAGATTGATCCCCTCTCCCCAGTGCGGACCAGGGCTCAGTGTCATAATTTGTCACCATCTGAACTTTTGCTGTTTTCATACAAGTGCTGTTATTGTATGATCTGGGCATATTAGTTAGTACATGGAGACAAACAAGTTACATAGAACTGGTTGCCATAAGGAATCACAAGGCCAGACACCATGAGATGCTGAGCTCCATTTGCAAAGTACCGAGCACCCTCACCAATTCCCAGAGTCAAGCCCTTAATTAAGAGTGTGGAATAATTTCTTTCATTATACTTTGTGTCTAGTCAGGTACTTATGAAGATCTCACACATACTAAGTATAACTGAATAAGGCTGTAAAATAGCATGCATCTGGTTAAGATTCTGATATAATGAAAACTGAGGGGGTCAGTGATATACTGAAAATTAAGGCTAGATAAGATAGTCTTCATTTTAATTTTTCTCAGAGCATCATTTATGGAAGCAAGTTTCAGGGGTTTGCCTACTATAACTATGAATTTCCATATTGTCAAAGGTTTAGGTTTCTTATAAATTTAACCTTAAATCTGATTTTCCTACATTTTTAACTTGCATACGGAAAGTAATAAAATCTCAATTCACTGATAAGTTCCTGCAGTCTTAACTTCAATTAAACTAAAATTGTTGTGTTTTGTGAGGGAATTTTCTTTGACTTTTTTAACAGCCTTTGCACAGGATAAGGAAGCAAGGGGAGAGGGATTTGGGATTTTCTGCTTTTCTGGGGAGAGAGGGTGTAGACTACCCATCTGATATCTGCAGCAGGAGAACAATAATAATGCACACTCCTAAAATCCTCAGGAGGGGAATCTGATTGCTGCAGATCTTAGCAGATGCACTAGAGTAGGGCATTGCTGAGGTAAATACATCAACCCTTAGCAAGCCTTTTAGGAGATCTAATATGGACCCTCATTCCCTGTAAGCTTCAAGAGGCCTATTGGCCTCCTCACTATAAGCCTTAGGATATTAATGGCTCATTAGTCCTACCTAAGAGGTTTGTTGGAACCCTAGCCTCCCTCCTAGAAGAGGCCCAATGAGCCATCTATTGACCTCTAGAGCACCAAAGGAGATTGCCCCCAATCACTCCCATCAAACCCTGCAATGCCTCTCCTGGCACCAGACCTCTCAAGGTTACAGACAGGAGCAAGGCTTTCTTCCTAAGGATTCAGGTATTCTGAAGAGAACAATGTGCAGGCACATATGCACAGGCAATATACAGATGGATAGGGGAGAGGGAATGCAACAGAGGAAGAAGGTGCTCCCCCCAACCTGGATTATATTAATCCAATTAACTTCAACTGTCTTCTACTTTCCACTTGCAAACTAGGATTAAGTAGAAATTTGTAATTATTGTGACTATTTTTTAAAAAACATTTGCATTCACAAAACACCTTGTTTGATTAACTTCAGTTTTGCTACAGAACTCTCATTTTCATTTATATGTCTCCAGTGGTGACAAAGCTTAGGATTTTATTGTGAGTAATGGCATTTTATCAGAGTAACATGACTGAAAAATCTCTCACTCCAGCTTCCTAGTCATCCAAGAAGATACCCTGCAAACATGGGGAAAGACTTGACTGATTGAAATTTCTAAATCAGACACATCCAGAGAATTTTTTTAAGTTTACAAAAAGCAGTTTCAGCATGTGTTCCAGAAACAAAAAGAAGCTAGTATCAAACTTAATAAGCCCATCATTCCCACTATGGCACTACATACAATTAAACGAGGCAATATCAAAAAGTAAAATAGGATGGCATTATTAAGAAAATCTTAAACTAAGTTGAAGGTCTGGGGGGAAGAGGAAGAGATTTAGAAATAAGATTTATTTACTCTTCAATATTTCATGTCTGTTGTTACAGTTAGCACTACAACACTAGAACAGAGTGCTAATATCCTAGGATTACACCACTTCAACAATGTTCCTTTTCTTTCTGTCTGCTATTAGCCTCATTCCCACAGAAGATCTACTCCTGAGGTTAAAGAAACCTTCCTTTTACCACATCACCTCACAAACACCCATCTTGCCACTCAGTATGTCCTTGGCATAGGACAAGGGAAGAGAACAAGCAATCACTGGAAACTTCAACTCTCTCAGAACTCCTGGTTAAAAATAAATCTCTCTGAAGCAGGACTGAGATTCCCCGTATATCTGTACAAAGCACCGTTGCTATGCTAAACTGGTATCAGTGATGTTTGTTTATTCTGTTTTATTAATGTTCTTATGCTCACCTAACACTGTGGTATCCTGCCCCTGCAGAAAAGGTAATGAGGAGACAACACATTGCAGAAAATACATATCATAATAGCTCTCAGCACTGCTCTCATGAGGGAAAGGGACCATATCCAACCTTCAGTGCATACAGGTATGATTTTGTTTTGTTTTAAAAACCACATACATACACACTTTTATTTATGTTTGCATATAAAGATGAAGTAAGAAAAAAAAGATAGTTGCTGATCTATAAGAAGAGAAGGGAGGAAAAAACTTTATATATTTCACATTTTCCTCTTTAAAGTAATGAACATGAACAGGCTAGAGGGGGGCACAAGTGAATGGCTCTAAAGAAAATTTTACTCGTTGGTACTGTCTTTCATATCTAGATCTTAGTTTTAATCCAAACACCTTTAACTTGAAAACTAATCATTTTCAAAATTTAGTTAAAAGCAGGTCCTATGCCAAATTTTGTGCTTTAAAAAAGTCACATTTCCTTATTTACCCTACTTATTTTCTCTTTCACTGTTTGTGCAAGTCTTTCATACTGAGACCGGTGAAATTGACTACACATAAAGTACTGTCAAAGGCACAAAATACATTGAAAAAAAAACCAAACATTTTTCTAATATTTTTATAATAAGTTTAAGTAAAAAAATCAGAAAAATGTGATATTTAAGTTGATAACATCCCTTTCAAAGACATTACCATCTAATCTCTGTTTGATAGGCTATGTATAAAATAGGTTAAATCCACTTCCTATATTGAGAGGGGTCCAGCTCAAGTGCCTCCACAAAACTTAACAGTAGTAATATAGCAGAGAGAGGCAATGTTTCAGGCAGAAAACTCTTAAGCCATTTTAGGTCAATATCAAGATCTTAAACTCCAAAAAGAAAACCACAGGCAGCCAGTACAGACCATGAAGCTCTTGTTGCACGTGCCCATAGCAGGATATTCTGGTTAACAAACAGGTTGCTGGTATTGCACTAGCTGTCAATTCTGAATGGATTCAACATGTAACCCTGTGTACAGCATATTATAGTAATCAAGACTGGAAGGGAGAAAGGCATGAATTACAAAGGCATGGTCACTTTGGAAAAAAAAGATTGCTAGCTCCTAGCCAGAACTTGGCTACCACGGACAAATGATCATCGAGTATAACAGTGGAGATTCTAATCAGACTCTTATGATGCAAACATGTGACATACATAACACACACACACACACACTCAATGGGACAGATTTTTTTTTTAAACCATTATTGCTTTTCCCCCAACGCAATAACACCACTTCTGTCTTATTTAGATGGAACCTCAATCAATTTGCCCTTGTCCACAACCTCCTAGTCCAAGGGTTCCTAAACTTGTTCCATGGCTTGGCCAGGGTAAGCCTCTGGCTGGCCGCATGATGTTTTGTTTACCCAAGTGGCCGTAGGTTTGGCCGCTCGCAGCTCCCACTGGCGGCGGTTCACCATTCCCAGCCAATGGGAGCTGTAGGAAGCAGCATAGGCCAGACCACCGCTTCCTACAGCTCCCATTGGCTGGGAATGGTGAACCGCCAGACACTGTGCAAGGCATTGTAAGAGAGAGGGGAATCTATAGCTGAGTGTAATGAGTATACTGAAAATAATTCAACCCATACTTCCTTACTAATTATCCTAATAGCTTTCTATATTTATGTGAAGACAAAATGGAACCTCAAGGAAAACCACAGGAGAGCAACCTCGAGGTAGAGCAATAATTGCTCTACACTCCACTTTGCGTTCTCCTTGGAAGATAAAAAATTCACATAAGAGCAGCACCATCAACTTTCGGTGCATGCACAAGTGTATAAATACAGTACTACATTGTGATCAATGGTTCTGAAGGTAGCAGATAGACCTAATAAGACCAGCAAGGGGATTTAATCTTCATCCATGTACTTGATCATCATCCACCAACACAGGGACAGCCTTTGAACCATACCTAGCTCGGTATACAGTTTGACAACAATCAACGAAACAGAGTTGTTTATCCACAAGCTTTCCAATAAACTTTATCAGAAAGGCAAGAGTCAACACAGGTCAGTAATGAGACAGCTTTTCCAATATCTAACTTTTTTTAAAGTATATTCTTGCCTCTTTAAATTAAGCTTAAAGATTTCAGTATCCTCAGCTGTCAATTGGGTCAACACATTTTACCAGCATTAAGTAAAATAAAAACCCCTGACCCAACTCTGAGTAAAATGAGAAGCCCCAATTCTGCTTCAGTGCCTCCAACTGTGCCTTCAGAGCCTCCAACCACCTGTGTTACCACCCATTTCTCCCTCTAGCACCCCTCCCATCTGCACTTCACATGTCATTACCTTAGCATCACATCTGTAAGGACAAATAATGTTCTCATCAAGAAAACTGGCAATATTTTCACCATAACTGTCTGCCATATGTGATTTGACTTTATCCCTCAGCTCATCTACTATACTAACTCACTGTCACTCACTCAACTACCCCATTGTTTTGAACTACTGTCCTAACTCCCATATTCACTGACCTGTCCATGATCCTTCTGACCTTACTTCTTATCTTTGTTACCACCAATAATCAACCTTCTTTCTTTCTCCATCATAGCCCACCATATGGTTCCCAAAAGTTCTTCCTCTTCATGTCCTCCACAAGCTCTTAGGTACAATGAAAAAATATAAAAACTGGAAAAAATCATGCCTAACCTAAACAATCTCAAATACTTTTTATTTTCAGCTACATTCCACTCCCACTCTCGTTTTATCTATTATCCAATTTCAACTGTAAACTCTGCAGGGCAAAGAATGCATCTGCACCACTCACATTACATTGTAGAAACAGAAAATGCTTGTGATGTATGTGCTCACAATGGGGCAGAGTTTTAGATATTAGAAAAGATATATGTTCAAAGACAGATGCAGTTAGAGCCACAATACTTCAATCATCTCTACATGCACTCTCAAGCATTCTTTTCTTCATACCAAAAAAATCAAGGATTTCTATTTAAAATGATCACCAAAGAAAAAGTGAATATTAGACATCCATATAAACAATAAAAGATATTGGATAGATCAATTTTCTCTCTCTTAATAGCAAGTTTGTATTTGTTGCATGTACCTGAACTTTTCTTAGAATCACAAAGATTAGAGCATTTATTAGCTCGGGGAACCACCTTGAGTAGTTTTTCCAACCCCAAGTTTTAATGCCACAGCTGTAACAACTTGCTATTGAACTGCCAGCTATACACACTAAGTTTTCTTCTATGAATCCATGCGTCATTTCCCAACAATATGCCTATTCAGATAAGTGAGTTAACGCTAGTTATCTTTTTTTTTCCCCCCAGTGGTTAAAATCCAACTTTCAGTACCAAAACTTCACAATTTTTATATACAAGCCTGCAAAACACACATGCCTTTTGTATAGCACATTAACTTAAATTAGGAAGATGTCACACTATTGAAACAAGAACATTCTGTTGAATAATGAAGACATTTAAATCTACTTCCTATTATAAGACATTCCTACAGGGGAGTGTTTAAGGAATTTTGAAGTCAGCAAATATTGCAAGTTCTTTAGAAGTTCTTTCAAAGCCTGTCATCTCTGCTTGAAGTGTCACATTCTGTAGTTTCTGTTATGTTGCTGAGTTCCAGCTTGTACTGGTAAATGTAAAACTTACTCAATTTGCCTAGATCAGTAAAGCACAGGTCAGTTAACAGGAAACCTTGTACATTCTGCCTCATTTAAGATTCATTACAAAATAAAGCACATACCTTTTAACTGGTCAGCTACCACACTCTGGCCAACTCGTTCGATCACCTTTCCATCCTCCATTTCGTAACGGTCATCCAAATATTTGGCAGTAGCTTCTGAAATATGGACCTTGCCAGCCACCCCCAGTTGCTCCATTAGATTGGCCAAGTTGACATCATTGGACCACACATCAAACTTAAACCGCCTCATCCCCAAAATGCCACAAAGCACTGTCCCAGTGTGAACACCAACTCTCATGTTCACCATTTCTTTTTTCTCTTGGCAAAACTGTTCTATGGCTTTAATCATACCCAAACCCATCTCAATGCAGCAATAGGCATGATCTGCTCGGGGCTCTGGGCATCCTGCTACACAATAATAACAGTCTCCCAAAGTACTTATCTTCTCACATTTGGTATCCTCACAGAGACGGTCAAAGCGGCCAAATAGATCATTCAAAAGCCCCACCAATGCATGGGCAGACTTGTTTGCACTCATTTTAGTAAAGCCAACAATATCCGCAAACAAAATACTCACTTGTTCAATCTGCTGCATTTTAAAAGGACGGAATATAATGGGGGTTTTCTGTATGGAGGGTTTTTTCTTCCTGTTTTTGGGGCTTGAGGTGGAATGACGTTTGACTGAGTTCTCACTTTCATCATCCCCCTGTTTCATTAAGTCATCAGCAATTATTCTTGGCATCACAGAATGAATCATCCTTTCTTTCAGTGCTTTTTCCACTTCCAAATCTTTTCCATGCATGATTGATTGCCCTACTTTCAAGAATGTGCTCCTTGATCTGACTTCAGACATGATAAATAAATGAATACCAATAGCATGGATACAGATGTGAAGCAAGGCTTTACTCAGCAGTTCCCAGTACATGACACTGGCTCTAAGGGGCACGAAGCAGTCTTCAGCACTGAAATGATAACCAAAGGTTTCAAAAAGGACTGAGTAGGAGAGTCCCAGAAACAAGCTTAAATACAAAGGTAAGTGCATTACTGTGTAGAGCAACAAGAGCACTTCAACACACATAGAAAAACTGCCTACTTGAGAAAGGCAAGTGTCTGCGGCTCTTGCAGCGGGAGTATGATTGGATGTGTCATCACTTCCTGAGATAGGTGTCAAAACTTGGAACTGTGGAGCCAAAGTCAAAATAAAAACCAGGAGGGTGAGGATCAGTGAGGTCCATATATAATGCTGGGCATAGATCTTGGTGAAAGTGAACAGAAAAAATGCTACACACACTAAGAGGAAGCACAGAGCTGGCACCATAAAGACAATCAGCTTCTCTCTCATGTGGATTCCAAAATATATACCCCAGAGGAGACAGGCCACACCTATGTAGAAAAGGGCATAGCGAAACCTGCGCTGGGTCTGCGGGAAGCATCTCTCCATACAGGCCTCTTCCAGATTGTTGGAGTCAAACTTGGGGTTCCACCACTTGGAGGAGGCTCTCTCAAAGAGCTGAGGCAGCTTCTTCTTGCGCAAACCTGCCCCACTGCTTCCCCCTCCTCCCGTTGTTCTGCGGACACCTCCAGACTCCCCAGAGCTGCTACAGCTGGAAGAGATGCTATATTTGCAATGCTTGGAAGAGGAGCAACCCGGATGCTGTTTGGGGTTGATTCTGACCATCACACTGTTACTGTCTCCACTGGAGTCGCAGCTCACCTCAGTGCTGTGGTGGTGCAGTAACTGCTGGTGTGGTGGGGAAGCCATGTTGTCAAACTTTCTTTAAGCACTTTGGGAGATGGGTCCTTAGGACTTTATAAACAATAAATAGAGTGATCCTTTAACTTTCTGACTTGGGGCTTTTCCTAGGACAGTTGCTTTTAAATTCCTTGAGGAATCACTGCCTGTTTAAAGAAACCACCAGGCAGGTCCACATGATTCAGTTACTCATCTTTCAAAAGGGGCAAGAAAAACAGGAGACTGGGACCTTGGCAGGCCCACATATTCCAGTCTGACGCTGTAGTAGATACTTCCAGCAGCGATCTGTTCCAAGTCAGTTGCAGTTTTGCTGCCACTCCCAAGGTCCTTTCCAGTAAGTGCAGATCACTCTGGGGGGAGTGACAAGCAGCCCCCTTCGGGAAAGGACCTTTTCTCCATCTTTTTTCCAGCTTACCGCAGAGGAAGGGAGAAAGCCCCGTGCCTCCCGAGGCCAGGCGTGTTAGCAGAGTGTGGCTCTCACCGCGGCCGCACCATCCTCACTCCTGACGCTGACATGGAGGAACAAGCCCGACTTGGCCCTGGCTGGCTCCCGCCCGCAGCCCGCGCTGCTCCGGCACAGCCAAGGCGGCCCAGCGCTTGGTGCCGGGAAATCTTCCTCGTCCCCCAAATTCCCCCCGCACCGGGAGCCTCGGGACGCCTAGGAGACGCAGCCGCCACGCTGTAGTGCGGCAGCCGCCGGCCTGTGCTGCTCCCTGCCGCCCCCAGGGGCTAGCGCGGCCGTTCGCAGTCGCCGGGGTGGGGGTTCCACTCCCACCGGTGGGGCCTTCGGCCTCGGAGCCGCCCCGCACCCTCCTGAGGGGCTCCGGGCGCGCAGGGACCGGCCGGGGGAAGGGGGGTCGGCCCCCGCAGTCCCGCCGGAGCCCAAGGGAGCGGCAGCCCCCTCAGCCGCCGGCCGCCCGGCTCCGCCAAGGCCAGGCGCAGGCGCCGCCGGCCGGGCTCACCGCTTGGGGCGGCCGCCGCCTCCGCTCGTGTCTGCGTCCGGGGGCCGCGGGGTCCCTGGCGGCGGCCCCGGCTCCCTGGCTGGCGAGTTAATTCAATTACCCTCCCGGCGGGGAGGCGCCGTGCCGCCGAGGACAAGGAGCTCCGCGCCCGGGCGATAGCGCGGGGTGGGGGGCGCTGCCGCCGGCTCCTCCAGGCAGGGCGGGGGCGCCGGGACCGGGGCTGCCGGCTCAGGCGCCGCCGAGGGAGCGCGGGTGCAAAAGGGTTCGGGCCGCCGCCACCATCTTCTGCCGCGGGCTGTCACTGGACGGGCTGAGGGCTCGCGCGGCGGCGCTCGTGCCCGTGCCACCCTCCCCCGTAGCTAGAAGGCGGGCGGGCGGGCGGGCGCGCGCGCCCCGAAGACCGAGAAGGGGGGCGAGCCCGGGCGGCGCTAGCGCGCGCGCCCGCCCCCAACCCCTGTCTCGCGCGCCGCCGCCCTCGCCATCCGGGGCAGGGGCCGCTGGGCTCGGGCGGCGCCCCGGGCTGGGTGCCCGCTCCCTGCCTGGGTGCCCGCTCCCTGCCTCGCCTGGCGAAGCGCCCAGGCTGCGGCCCCCGGCCCAGCCCCTCCGCGCACAGCCTGCCGCAAACGAGGGGCGCCCTAGCCCCGCGGCTCCCGCCGGCCCTGTGACTGGGCGAACTCCTGCCGCTCAGTCCCATCGTGTCTGGCGGGGCGCACGCACTGGGGCGCCCGCCCGTGCCAGGGAGAGGCGCTTGGTCCTGCACAGCCCGGGTTGGGAGGCTAGGCCAGGGGGAAGATATTCGGCTTGACCCTCCGATTCTAGGCTGTGTGCACTGGGCAGTTCGAAAGCCATTTCCTCGGAAAGGAAGCGTGTTTGGTATAGCACCCGTCACAGACCATACACCGGGAAATCCATGCTGCTATTTTTAGAGAGTAACATTTTGCAATAGAACCATTTTCTGAGGCACAGACTTGAGTCCTCTTCTTGGTTTAAACTTGTGTGACCTTACGCTAGTCACCTCTCTGGCCCGGATCTGCAGATGTAGCTAGGCTAGGCTCCTAACTTTCAGTAATTTCAATGGAAATTATGAACCTAAATACCTTCCTGGAGCTGTGCTTCAGTTTCTTTGTCATTAACATGGGTACAATAAAACGCTCACCTACCTTCACAAGAGCATGGTGAGGTTAAGTTCATTCATGTTTGTAAAGCTCCTTTTCCTAAAATGGTGAGTGTTACACCATTGCAAAGTATTGCTATGTTATTTATTATGGGAGCTGCTGCCTGAGTTCCCTTTTCTGTTACTTGGGCATCAACCACAAATCCTCATGCCCCCTTACATACATATCTCAGTACTCCTACCTGACCCCCTGAACCCATTTGTTTCTCACCCTAAAGAGAAAACAGTTGTCTTAGAGCCAATTATCTCTTATTTTCTCTTGTTGAATAAATTTTATTTTTCTATTTTTAAAAATGGTCAGGCACAAATTCACTCTCAGAATAGTCAGATAATAATCAGGATTTCACTACTCTTTTTAGATGGGTTTCTTTCATTTTTCTTGCCTTAACCATGTCTTCCCTGTCATGCTTTCTGTTGTTTTTCTTTATTTTTTTTCCCCCTCTCTCTTCAGTGGAGGCTAGTGAAATATGAAAATGGGAAGGAAAATCTGATGCACAAAGGCAGTTCATCAGACATTAAAGATGTATCTGACTCAAATCAGACCAGGCAAAGCCTCTATGTTCTCCACCAACTCTTTTTCCTTTCATTCATTTTCATGTCCATGACACTACTCCCCTCTCACCCTTTACCCTGATTCCTTCCTAATGATCTGTTCCCTTTCTCTTTTCCAAGAGACCCTGCTGCACTTTCTTCACTACCCACATTTTCACTGTCTAGCTTCCCAAATTCCTACAGCTATGGAATTTTCTAGTCCCAAGATTCCATCCCTTCTGCACTAATGGGACACCACTGAAAATAATGATCCTATTCTGGTAATCACAGCTGGAACCCCAAGTCATCACATCATGTTACAGAAATAGCTACTTTATTAGCTATATTTGTATCTGAACCTGTTTCACTCTTAATACAATTTACTACCTTAGAGATAATTTTTTGACAGGGAAAGAGACTGTATTTGCATAATTAAATTAAGTGCACAACAAAAAACAATTTCACTTTTCCATGTCCTCAGAACAGTGAGAGAATTAAGTAGAAATTCACTTTTTTTCCATTTGCCTTTTCCCTTCCTTCAGCTCTTTAGAATGTAACGGAAAGCGTCCTCCTCACACACTCTACCATGAATTCTGTTATCTCTTCCTTCCTGATGGTTCACATTTTCCCCTCCCCACTGGCTTCTCTGCTGTTGTCACTGCATTTTCTTCATTTTTTTCCTTTTCTTTCCAACTCTCCATTTTCCATCTGCTATTCCTGACTATCACTCCCAAAATGCCCAGCTCCACCTACCATTCCCAACGGTCAATTCCAACCATCCTACTGTCATGCCTAACTTCTCAGTTCCCATTTCCCACTCTCAAGCTGACCAGTTCTGTTGTTCCCATATATCTAACATTCCCAACTGACCGTTCCCCCAGCTTTTCCCTTTCCAAATAGCCAATTCCATCTGTCAAGCCCTAGTGGAACCTCCTTGTCCCAACGTTCTGTCCCTGTTGCTGTTACAAGGATATCAAACAAAACATTCTCCTCATTGTTTGAGTAGCAAAGAATCTCTCTCCACATGCGTTAATTATAATTAAGTCTTCAAAGATGAAGACAGTTTTATCTATTTCCTTTTAACTTGCTTAGCAATTGTGCAATAAAAGGACGTCACAATACTAAAATACTGTTTGCTAAAAAAACCTGCCTTTTCTATGGAACTTAGATACCATGACAGTCTATAATGAGCAATTAAGATGAAATGATTATTACTATTATAACTGGCCCTATTATTATAGATAACTTCCATGATCAACGTCTTATAATGAAGACTTGCCTCTGGGAGCATCACTCTTATATAAGCCAAGTTATCAAGAAAGAAATCCCTCAGCTCAGGATGTAAGGAAGCAATGTAACTTTCAGAGTTTAACTATTAATTGGTATATTTACTCAAACTCACAGGCTACCTTTAGCATTGTTTGTGTTCACATCTTTACCTCACCCATGAAGGTAAATAACATTTATCATGGAAGCCTCGAGCCATGGAGAAATCATTAAATTAAGAGATAATGCAGAAACTTGCGGTAAAGTTTCCTTCCCCTCAGAAAAGGTTCAGGTCCTAGTGACATACAGGTTTAAGTATAAAATGTCTAATTTCCTGTAGGATCTGATGGAAAGCAACTGCATCGGATGGGAATACATACTGAATTATTAAAAAAAAATATAAGATTTATGTTGTTGGAGAGATTAGGTGATTAGAACTTTGGGATGGAAGACACCCTGAAGTTGAAAGTTTGTTACTGGCAAGGGGCTATGCTTTGGGAGGGGTTCATATTTTGTGATAAGGATCTACAGGGCACACTGAAAAAGTTATTTAATTGCCAAATAGCTACTTTCAACCAAAACCGGTGGGAAAACTTTGCAAGGTTCTGGTATAGTCATGGAAGAAAAGGGGGGAAAGGAAGGTGATTTTGATGGGGCCAGAATCTCATCCCCTTTCTTTAGTTCATTATGATTAAGGAATAGTTGGCGATAAATAAAATGCTGGCCATTCCTGATGTAGTAAAGGATGAGGACTCTGATTTTGTGTGCATTACTAAAACTTGTTTGGATGACATTCTTGGACTAATCTTGGTGCAGTTATCTACAGGTGGGTAGTCAGTGCTCCATGAACCAAAGGGACCCTGGCAATCTGGATACTTCTACTGCATGCATCCGACAAAGTGGGTATTAGCCCACAAAAGCTTATGCTTCAATACTTTTGTTGGTCTTTAAGGTGCCACAGGACTCTTTGTCGCTTCTGGTTAGCCAAAGTCCTTCTCACAGCATTTTTCCTTCACCTGTGAACAGGGTCCCCTGGCCCTCTGTTTACCTCTTCCTGTTAATTTCTTCTCCTGATGTCCCCACAATCTCTTCCTTAGGATTTGATTAAGTATGCAAAGAGACTTCCATTGTAAGACACACAATATACAGTGGTCAGCCAGGGAGTTAGTCTCTCTTACTCTTGTTTGATGGAACCTGGGTCACCTGCATTTAACATCAAGGCTTTAAAAACAATTTCTTATTGATACACACGTATCCCCTTACCTATTATCTGCACATACTTTTCATAAAGATTATGACGAGTGTGACACAGGCTTGTAGTAGACCTTACAGGGTCTCTGTAACCCATATTATATTATATAGTATATTATATATACTAGGCTTCAGGCTCAGGCCACCAGCAAACAAACAAAGAAGTCCTTAATGTTCCCCTTTTCAGGGTCGGGGCGGCTGACTCAGGGAGTGGGTACCTCTGCCGTCCAGTCGGCGTCCGGTTCCTCCAGGTACACGGCGGCGGATACTCCAGGCCAGTCGTCCTCAGCGTCGGGGGTTGGAGCACCACTCAGGCGGGAGTCCCCTCTGGGCAGCAGCAGGTCAGGCGGAGCATCCTTCTCCTCCTCTGCCTCTCCCTGTTCTGGGCTGCAGGGCTGACCTTTTATAGTTCTGGTCCCGCCCCTGTACTTCCAGCGAGGGGGGCGGGGTGGTCTTGGCTCCACCCTCCAAGGGGCACCTCCATCTCCCTCGCGCTCCCAGTCGGAGAGAGACCACTTGGGCTCACTACAATAACCTTTGGGTGGGCTAGAGTTTACTTCACTGCCCTTCTCCTAGTGCCTAGAAACAACTCCCATAGAGAAGCATATGAAACCTAGAATTCATTCATTGAGGACTTTTAGCAATCCACCGAATTGCACAGGGTCAACATCCCCTACAATCAAATCCAAAAAGAACAAAAGGAATTAACTTAATTCTTAAGTACCAATTTTATAAAATCTTATAAAGAAACATAACTTAATTTCAACCACATAACATGGTTACTTTATAATCCACATACATTACCTTCATAGTTATCCAGAAACATCAATACAAGAAAACAAATTTAATCTAAACAGGTCAGTCCCACAGAAACATAGTGAGAAGTAACTTGAAGCTCCCAAAAGCTTAGGCTGAGTTCACTTGAGTCTCAGGGTATGTCTTCACTACCTGCCGGATCGGCAGGCAGCAATCGATCTTTTAGCGATCGATTTATCGCGTCTCATTAAGATGCGATAAATCAATCACCAGCGGCACCTCCGTCAACTCCGGAACTCCAGTTTGTCGAGAGGCGCAAGCTGGAGTCGACAGGGGAGCGCGTCACCAACTGCCGCTGCCATGAGGACGGCAGGTAAGTTGGCCGAAGATACGCCGACTTCAGCTATGTTATTCACGTAGCTGAAGTTGCATATCTTTGGTCAATCAGCCCTTATTTAGAGTCTTTGGTCACCAGATCTATACAGTTTGGTGACAAGCACTTCAGTAATATCTTCCCTCCACTTGCTTGCAGAAATCTCCAACTGAAATCCATGTAGACTCTTTCTCCTCCTCTGCTGAAATCACTACTCTGGCAAAGTTACAGTGCCACTCAGAGAGTGCAGAAAGAAAACCACTGTTGTGTGTTCACACTGACAACTGCCTGCACAATAGTGATCAGAGTGGTGCAATAGATTGATGCACTCTGGGCAGCTAACCCACAGAGCATCTCTTTATCTTTTGCTGCTAAGACTTGTGGGAAGGCGGAGGGGATCACAGAGAATCCTGGGTCCAGTCCCAAAGCCCTGTGATGCACTGCTTCACATCCCAGCAATCCCCGTGCTTCCGTCTGCATTTGGCACCATCTTTCAACGGTTTATGTACTGCCCTGCCTCTTTCGGGCTGCAGGATGGATCCCAAACTGCTGACCAGTATGCTGCTTGCTCTGACCAACGTCACAAGTGACAGTGGAGTTATTCCTTAAACTACAAAGGCAAGAGGAGTGAGACATTGATCTTGCCACACATAGTAACAACGACATGAGATTGCTTGTGGCATTCACAGAGGTGCTAACCCCAGTGAAACACCACTTTGGGGCTCAGGAAACAAGCACTGAGTGATGGGATCACATCGCGATACACACCTAGGATGACAAGCAGTGGCTGCAGAACTTTTGTATGAAGAAAGGCACGTTCCTAGGACTGTGGGATGAACTCACCCTAGCCCTGCGGCACAAGAACATGAGAATGAGAGCTGTGATGTCACTGGAGAAGCACGAGGCGATTGCACTGTGGAAGCTAGCTACTCCAGACTGCTACCAATCGGTTGCTAACCAGTTCACAGTGGGAAAGTTGACTGTTGGAGTCGTGTTCAAGGAAGTGTGCAGGGCCATTAATCGCATCCTGCTTTGAAAGACCATGACTCTGGGCAATGCGCATGACATTGTGGATGGCTTTGCACAACTGGATTTTCCTAACTGTGGAGAGGTGATAGATGGCACACATGTTCCCATTGTGGCACCAGACCACCTTGCCACAGAGTACCTTAATTGCAAGGGGTATTTCTCAATGGTCCTCCAGGCACTTGTGGATCACCGTGGGCATTTCACAGACATTAACACAGGCTGGTCTGGAAAGGTGCATGACACGCATCTTTCGGATCACTGGCCTGTTCAAGAAGCTCCAAGCAGGGACTTTCTTGGAGAAGATCACTGTAGTCATACACGGGCAACATGACAGCAGCAAGGAGCGGTTCAACAGGCTGAGCAAGAGCAGAATGACTGTTGAGTGTGTATTTGGCCATTTAAAAGCCCACTAGCGATGCCTGTATGGGAAGCTGGACATGAACGATGACAATATTCCTACACATATAGCTGCATGCTGTACACTTCATAATATTTGTGAAGGGAAGGGTGAAAGCTTCACTAAGGGCTGGACCACAGAGGCTTAGCTCCTGGAGGCTGAGTTTGAACAGCCAGAGACTAGGGCTATTACAGGAGCACAGCACGGGGCCATAAGGATCAGGGATGCCTTGAGGCAGCAATTTGAAGCTGATGACCCCTAATATTTGTTGCTATGCTTGGGATTGCAGTTCTTATAATGCTAGGAGGTGATTGGTGCACATGATGCAAGAAAGGGACCTTAACATAATTGTATATTGTTTTGCAGTGCTCTTTTTGCTTTCACGTAATAGAATAAAGATTGCTTTCAAACAATTATTTTATTAAAAGACAGCAACTGGAGGAGAGAGTCAAATTAAAAAAATTATCAGCAGGGAGGGGGATGGGGGAAGGGAATATCTCAAGAGAATAGGGTGACCAGATGTCCTGATTTTATAGGGACAGTCACGATTTTTGGGTCTTTTTCTTATATAGGTTCCTATTACTCCCCACCCTGTCCCAATTTTTCACACTTGCTGTCTGGTCACCCTACAAGAGAAGGAGGGATCTCAGGATGGCTAGAGAGTTGTGTATGTCCAAGGATGATACGCAACCTTCTCCTGTGAAGTACAATGCAGCGGGTGCTGTACTTCAGCAGAGCCAAACTGCAGAGGAATGGGTGTTAAGTGTAGTTGGAGTTCTCAGTGCTGGACTGTGAGGAGGGAGGAGGGGAATGCTTCAGGTAGAGAGTGGAGCCAGGAGGTTGATAACAGTGTGTTGGCGGTGTGTGGATGGCACATGGGAAAGGGTTTTGCAACAGCGGCTGCAGGGGAGGGCAGGCGCACAGCTGTTTTGTTTGAAGAGCTAGTATCTCCTGGGTCATATCCACTTGGCGCTCCGTAACATTTAAGAGCTGCACCCTGGCTTCTTTCTGGTGTGCCATGTTCTCCTTTCGGTTCCTCTTCTCGCTGTCCCACCACTCCTTCAATTCCTGTTTCTCAGCGGTGGAATGCATCATAACCTCACAGAGGAAGTCCTACTTAGTTCTTGTTGGCCGCTTTCTAATTCTGCACAGCCATTCTGCCACCGATAACAAAGAGGGAGGCTGGGCTCCCAAGGTCATCTCCGTGAAGTTTAAATGCAGCATTTTACAGAAGCAGTATTTTTTGCAACACAGACAACACTGATTGAGTACCTTAAAATACAGCCAGTACACACACACCTATCACTAACTGATTGACCCCAGGCAAGCACCCATGAGCCACAGGACCCCCAAAATGGTGAGTAGCCACAGGGGCAAGGTAAATCATTCTTCCCACACCCCGTTATACACTAGGCATGTGGCTCTTGGGGAGAATCAGCACTGTAGGGGGAGCCTGATAATCATTCCTGTCCCCACATTTTCCACAAGAGGTGATCATTATGGAAGATATCTCGCTGCTGAGGGTGAGTAGGGAATCAAAAGCGGGTCTTCTCCAAGCCTGGGGCTTCCACCCTGGCCCCTATGCGCCTCCCCTGTGTGCAGCAATGGTGTTCCCCCATGTCCACATCCCATGATGGCAAAGTGGCACAGGAAAGTTACTATTAATGGGGCAAAAAACAAAGCAGCTCTGCTGAGGAATCTGCTGTAGCGGATTGCCCAGTATCTCCATAAGAGTTTCCTGGAGCTCTCTGAAGGAGATTCCCGTGAAGTGAGAGAGTCTATCATCAGCCTGTTCCACCGTTCAGACTAGGCATGTGACGGGAGACAAGCCTGCTTTCTGCAACCCTCCTGCCCCCAACAACTCACATCAGCAATTCCCAAAATCAGATCCACTCACCAGGGGCCTCCTCTCCTGTTTGCGCTTCACCAAGATCCAACTGCTGTGACTGGCTAGGCTCCTCCAGGGTAGAAAGAGCTCCTGGCTCCATGCATCTCTGACCTCTGGGTCATCCTCTGCATCTGGGTTTCCCTCCCCCTCTTCATCTAAGATTTCCTTCTCCTGGCTCAGTCCACTCTCAACTCGTGTTGACATATGGTGACATGCGCAGTATTGATGCAAGTGATTTAGGTGATGAACTGAAAGCCCTTTCAAGATACATTTCTGCAGGCTCAACTCCAAAGGCTGTTCTGGAATATATGTGCACAAATAAGATGACCACACTCTTTCCAAATGCTTTTGTTGCTCTGCGCATATTTCTAACACTTCCTGTAACAGTTGCCAGTGGAGAATGCAGTTTCTCCAAGCTGAAGTTAATAACACATCTACGTTCCACAATGACACAGGAGAGGCTGGTTGGCCTCTCAGCAGAGCATGAGCTGGCCCAGACTGTGGACCTTCAGGAAGCAGTTCAAATCTTTGCAACCAAGAAGGCAAGTAAAGCACCACTTTGATTATTCAAACAGATAAAAATGCCAGCGCTTACTATGCAGACAAGAAAAGTTACATTTGCTGTTCAGGCATTTGAAAGTTCAGTGTTACTTAAAATTTTTGAAGAAGGCATTTTAAGTGGTTAGTTCTCCTTTACTGGGGTAGGTGGCAGAGCAGTGCCATGAGAGGAGTAGAACCGGAAGAAGGCAGAATTGAGAGCTTTCAAAGTTTTGGCCCAAGAAAGGAGGTATGGGGACATGGGGGCATCATTTGAGCTCCCTGCCTCAGGTGCCAAAATGTTATGGACCGGTCCTGGTGGTAGGCATTCCACAGCTTCTTCCGCTTTCACCCTACATTGCAGTGTGTCCCAGTCATAGCCCCTTTCTATCATGCATCGTGAAATTTGTCCATAGGTATCATAATTCCTATGGTTGGAGCGCAGCTGGGACTGCACAGCCTCCTCTTCTCAAATGCCGATGAGGTCCTGCAGCTCAGCATTGCTTCAAGAGGGGGATCGCCTGGTACATGGAGCAGGCATGGCCATCTGGAAAGATATGCTGAGACCACTGCACGCATCACCAAGCAAACCTGAAGGGGACTTTCAGATTTGCAAAGGAATGTATGGGGTGAGGCTGACAGTTGGTCATCTGAGGGCAGGGCAGTAGAGTTCAAACCGATGGCCAGAGAGGTGAGAACAGGCATTGTGGGATACCTCCTGGAGGCCACTTGCAGCACTGTAATTGCCACGGTGTCTAGACTGGCATTGCAGCACTGTAGTCCCAGCGTGGAAAGCTATATGCCTCTCATCGGGGTATTTTTTTTTTTGAGCGCTACAACTGTGCAGGTTCTGTGCACTAAGTGGCTTGGCAGCCTGTACACCTTGGCACAGACACCAACTTTTGCTGGCACCTCCCCCGCCCCGACTCCACCCCTGCCCCAAAGTCCCCACCCAAACTCTGCCCCTATTATACCCCTTCCTAAATCCCCACCCTGGCCCTGCCTCCTCCCTGCAGTGTGCCGCATTCCCCCTCCTCCCCTCTCCCTCCCAGCCTTGCCGTGCAAAATACCTGTTTCGCGGTGCATGAGCTAGGAGGGAGGAGAAGCAAGATGCAATGGCATGCTCAGGGGAGGAAGTGGCGGGGGTGGGGGCGAGGCAGGGAACTGCCAGTGGGTGCTCTGCACCAACCAATTTTTCCCCCTGGGTGCTCCAGGTCCAGAGCACCCATGAGGTCGGCGCCCATGTACCTCGGGAATTACAGCGCAGAAAGCTGCTTTACTGCACAGAAACTTGCCAGTGTAGACAAGGCCGCAGTTAGCTATTCAGCTAACTAATTAATCAACCCCTCAGATTAACTATCAAAAACAAAAACCCTGTTACAAGAAAAATACAAAACTGCGAATAGCAAAATATAAACAATTCTTTCCTCATCAGCACATTTAAATAAGAAAAGAGTTGGTGGCCCAGACTGGTGGAGACAATTTCACTAAAACAATTTGGCTGAAAACAAACATTCAAAGGCTACCATTAAAATGAAATAAATTAGTTTTCCCTCCCAATTTCCCCTTTCTATAACTAATACTGCCAGGACTTCCCTGCTGGAAGATTAACAGTATCATTAGTCTGCTGCAAAATGCTTCCGAGTTAGGAGAAAACAGCCTGCACTGGACTCCTATGACTCAGCTTCTCCCAACCCAGAGAACATAAGAACGTAAGAACATAAGAAGGGCCGTACTGGGTCAGACCAAAGGTCCATCTAGCCCAGTATCCTGTCTACCGACAGTGGCCAATGCCAGGTGCCCTGGAATGAGTGAACCTAACAGGTAAAGATCAAGTGATCTCTCTCCTGCCATCCATCACCCGCCTCTGACAAACAGAGGCTAGGGACACCATTCGTTACCCAGCCTGGCTAATAGCCATTAATGGACTTAGCCTCCATGAATTTATCCAGTTCTCTTTTAAACCTTGTTATAGTCCTAGCCTTCACAGCCTCCTCAGGCAAGGAGTTCCACAGATTGACTGTGCGCTGTGTGAAGAAGAACTTCCTTTTATTTGTTTTAAACCTGCTGCCCACTAATTTCAATGGGTGGCCCCTAGTTCTGCTATTATGAGAACAAGTAAATAACTTTTCCTCATTCACTTTCTCCATGCCACTCATAATTTTATATACCTCTATCGTATCCCCTGCACGACTTTTTCTAAAGAAGCTGCCCTGACTACTTGCCCTCACTGGAGTCTGAGTCCAGCAACAGGGAATCTATTGAGCATGCCCAAAACTACCACATCCAATTCCAGAAAGGTCTGGGTGTGGAGTGCTAATTGTACAGCTGCCTTGCAACAATAACCCAGACCAACTTGTTCCTCCCTCCCCACCCCGCTTTAGCTCTTTAAACAATATTTTCCTATTAGGCATTTGGTTGCGTACGCACCTTGTACCCTCTGCCCATTGGCATCAAGAGGTCTCTGGTGTCATGTTCTGGGGTGCAGTCCAGACCAGTGAGGGATTGTGTCACTGTCTGCCCTGTAACCTTGGGAGTCCTTGCAATGCTTTGCTGTTGTATCTCCCAGCCTGCACATTTCGTGTGTCTGCATGCAGTGGTTCTCAACCTTTCCAGACTACTGTAACCCTTTCAGGAGTCTGATTTCTCTTGCACACTCCTAAATTTCACCTCACTTAAAAACTCAGGCTTCATCCCCATGCGGCTGGGCTTGGTCTTTAATGCGTACATTTCACAATAACAATCACCTGTGTAATAGGCTTTCAGAAAAGACCTCACTCTTATAATACAATAATATTATATACCATCAGTTGGTTCAATTGCTTATCACATGAGGTTCAGACTCCCTCCCTTTATTGACCAGTGAATCTTTGAATTGGATTCTTCTGAAAAATAAAATTACGACTGAACTTCTCTCTTCATGGTGCAGACACCATGCTGTCTTATTCCGCACTTGTTAGTGTGCGACTGGCCTCTACTCCTTGTTAGCTTGATGAGTCTGCTTTCTGCTTATATGTAAATTGACATATATTCCTATGGAAACATATTCCTTTGTTTAGGATAGACCTTTTTAACCATTCCTCCTGACATACCTTGTTTGAACACATTTTAGTTATTATTCCAGCATACATATCTAACTCTTAATACCCACCATGTACATAAATGACAAGATTATTAATGACCAGTGAGTTAGTTTTCAAATTATACCTTGCAAGGCATATTTTCAATAAATATCACAACAATGTGTAAAGTGTGAATATAACTGTGCTTAGTGTCACACCTGGGTCACAACTGGTATTATTTAGATTTCTGTTCTTTAATTCTACTTCCCATATCAGTTGTTCCATTATCTTACTTGAAATTGATGTCAGACTCTGTCATCCCATTTACCCTTTTAAAATATTGGTACAACATTAGCTTTTTTCCAGTCTTCTGGAACTATCAACATTTATTGAAAGACAACATTAATGGTCCAGCGAGCTTCTCTGCCAGCTCTTTTAAAACTCTTGGAAGCAAGTTATCTGGACCTGCTGATTGAAAAGTATTTAACTTCAGTAGCTGCTGTTTAAAATTCTCCTGAGACACTAGTGGAACGGAAAGAGTGTTCTCATCATTGGATGACTGACTACATAATTTGCTTTTTCCCAAATACAGAACAGAAATATTTATTGAACACTTTTCTACATTATTATTGATCATTTTACCATTTCAATCTAGTAATGGACCAAAGCCATTATGAGGATTTTTTTGTGTTCCTAATATACTTTAAAAACTCCTCCTTATTGTCATTAACTCTGCTAGCTATAGATTTATCCTTGTATCCCTTTGCTTTTCTTACCTATTTTCATGAGTGAGAGTTCTGTTATGCTGGAGGATGGACTGAAAGGCTGGCTAGAGCTGTGGATAGGTATTTTTACTATATAAAGCTAAATAAATAAATCCATCATAAATCAATCTGAAATCCTTCAGGGCATGAAGGGGAACAGAGTGATCCTCTGATGTACACATTAAATACAGGGGGCCAGGTCTTCAGCTGGTATACATTGACATAGTCCCACTGAAGTTAATGGATGTACACTGTACAAAGTACACTGATGTACACCAGCTGAGGATCTGACCCAGAGTTACAAAACTGATAAATACAAGAATACAGTATAGCAAAGAGCAACTATAACCTCCAGTTCCTTAACAAAAATAACTAAAAGAACTGTGTGAAAAAGGCATATTTGTGTATACAAATTACAAACACATGCAACAATTGAAAACAGACTTGAGCTAAAAATATTATTATTTATATTCTAGTAATGCCCAGAGGCCCCAATCAGGGTCTTATTGAGTTCTCTCAGCTGTAATTGCCTGGAATACAGTTCTCTGGGGTTGGCAGCAGGACACTCTCAGCAGAAGGTCCCAACCTTTGGAACATGCTCTCCTGTCTGTGGCAGAACCCCACTTTGACAAGCTTCTGATTATAATTATCAGATTGTTCAGTACCCTTCCTCCCATCTGGAGGCTGCCATCATGATTCCTTTCTATACAAGACTCCCACTACCCTCCTCTTCCATCCTCTTGGTGAGACTGACTATGTTGTCTGATCACCCCTAAGCCCAGAACTCAAGGAGTGAAAGTCCAGCTGCTAAGAACTGAGTTATTGCAGGGCATTGTAGTGTGGCAAGCCACCAGCGCAACCATTCTCCAGCTCCTTTGTCAGTGTCAAGTTCTATTTATAATGGAAACGTTAACTATGTCAGCAAAGTGAGGGCAGATATCTTGTATTTATTTATGTTAGCTCTGGACTTCATGGGAAAAGCCTAGTGCTGCATCCCTCAAAGATTCTGCATATTTAAGATTGGCTCTTATGTCATCTGCAATATTCATTCACTCTGCTTTTATTATGAAAATCATTCTTTATCAAGTTTATTTGAGAAACACTGTAAGCATATATTAGTCAGCAGTAATCAGGAAATACCAGTTCATTTAAAATATTTGGGCCAAGTTTATCTTAATGGGCAAAAAAAAAATGGTTCAAGGTCATATTTGTTATTTTCCCTCTACAGTCTGGTTCGTGTCCAGCTGGACTTATATAACATAAGCATGTTTACCCTTATGTTTTGGAACATAATACAGCTAGAGTTTTGATCATCCATGCAGCTGTTTTGAATGGATAAAGTCTATAGCATCCCTTAAAGAAAATGGGAGATAGCCGTGTTAGTCTGGAATTGCAGTGTTAGTCTTTAAGGTGCCACAGGACTCTTTGTCACTTAAAGAAAATGTCTCTTTTGGCAACTTTCTTAGCAGGCAGGGTCAGTCCATCTTGATAACACCTCAAGTTGCATCTCAGTATTGATTCTGAGCCCTGTGTTAATTTCACTTTCTCATCTGAGTTAAATGGATGCCCTTTATTTTTCATTGAGAATTCTCGCTGACCCTCCAAAATCTCCTACAGTTATTGTCCTTCTTCAGAGACTGAGTTAGGTGAGGCAAAATTTCAGTGTGATATTTCAAAGGAATCCAAATTTCATGTTAATGAATATTTTAAATTCATGCAACCTCAATATACACTTTTATGAGTCTTTGGACCAAGACTGATGTATGCCAGCTGAGGATTTGGTCATTTATTTCCATTTTTGGGTGTGTAACTTATTTTGTCAGCTCTTCCAATTTTTATGTGCTTGTTTATTTTTAGCATTTATAACATCACACTTCACATGATGGAATTTAATTATTCAGATTTGTCCTAAAATGTGATGGAGCTTGGGCGTGCTTTGTGTCAGAATACACAGAATCCATCTATGAAGTAGAACTTCTGTATTTAAAGTACATACCATCAGAGCTGCTTAGTTCAGCTGGCTAGAATAATAAAGGTATCCTGTAGTGTTGGGACAGGAATTATAATTGAGCAGAGGGAATGCCACTCAGAGCTTTATGAATTCTCCTTTACTAATACATAATTAAGATAATTATAACCTGGAAGATATGGTATTTTGCACAGAGATTGCTAGTAGTGACCCACCCCCTATTGCTCTGGAGATAGCAGGATTATAAGAGGGGAAAGTGCTGGCAACCTATTTATATAGTCCAAAGACAGCAGGATTGTGGGAAGACACTGTTGATGTTCTATCAGTTGAGAGATAGCAGAATATCACTTTCTGACTGGTTTTGCTCTCTCTCTGAACCTTCTTTCAAATCTAAACTGTAAACCTTAAGGAAAAGCACTTAATGTGATTAATAAGAAAATGTTTGTTTCGATTCCTGTTCATAAATCAGTGATTAGACATTAGAAACATTGCTACTCTCATATTTTGGAGAGACTACACCACATCCATGCCTTCCCAAATCAGTTTGATGTTCTTATTAAGCGGAGGAATTATATACTAAATGCCACCATAATTATGCCACAGTTCTGTAAAAGAATAGGCATAAGAACAGCCAAGCCACTGATTTTCACACCTTTTCTGAGTGAAACAGAAGAATTGAAATTTAGGTAAGTTGAATAATTGATATTTTCTTTTATTTCTTTAAGATAGTCCCAGTCTGATTGTGACTGGGATCCTAGTGGGGAACCAGGTGTGGTCATTCAATTAGAGTGAACTGCAAAGAATGGGGCAGACAATTCCCATAAAGCTGGTGGATAGTCTAATACTTAGATTTATTAAGACAGCATAAAGAGCTTCTTTATTATCTTATTGGTTACTCAGAAGTCCAAACAACACAGTTCTCTTAAAATTATCCAGCCTCAGACCTCCATCCAGGTACCCATGTCAAATATAGTGAAAATTTCTGTAAATCTTATTACATCATATAAAAGATTCTACCAATACCAAAGGATCAGAACATTATCTCCCAGATTACTGAATATTCCAGATGTTATCCAAATACATGCTACAGCAAATTCTTATCAACTAATTTAAACTTTTGTTTCTTAATAAAGGGAGAGTATAGTTAAAAGATCAATTGACATACAGACCTGAGTTCAATTCACTGAGATGCAGATTCATAGCAGAGATGGTGAGCTTTGTAGTTGCAAAGAGTTCTTCCAAAATAATTTATAGGTTATAGTCCAATGTTCAAATATCATATTCAGGGTGTACCTGAATAACTGGGACCTCAGTTTTGCGACAAACTTTCCCAATGAAGCCTAAGCACATCTGAGACAACAGAATCAGGACCCAAGAATCTTTTATACAATTTCATGTCTTTTGACAAGTTGGAGTTCAGAAGATAACTAGCATGACTTTGAAGGAGGTTCATCACCAGTACTTAGCTATAGAATTAACCTAAGGGAATTTGTTTGTTCTTCAGTCATTCACAGTACATTTCAAAGAGAGATGAATACTGAGATATCCTGTGTTTACAATTCATTTAAATGCTAGGATGTTCTTTTGATCTCTGAATTATCAGAATACAGCAGAGACAGGGACTGTTGATTACATTGTGTAAATACACAAAAACACAATAATCTCCCCACATGTCTTTTGTGGATTGTTTATTTTGGAGGATGTTTAACCCTTTCTAGCCATGCATCACAGTAATATTTTTAAAATTGCCTTGTGCAGTGAGCCCAACTTTCTGAGACTTTGAGTTTTGTGTAGCTAACTCTTGCTGGTACAGAACAATGTTCTGAATGAGACTCATAGGTGTATGCTGGGAAGGGAAAGAAGAGGAGGTCAAAGATCTCTTAACATTACATATGTCCCAAGATGGAGAGTTTTCAGAGTAGCAGCCATGTTTGTCTGCATCCATAAAAAGAACAGGAGTACCTGTGGCACTTTAAAGACGAACAAATTTATTTCACATAAGCTTTCATAGCCTTTTTGTTCGTCTCTAAGGTGCCACAAGTACTCCTGTTCTTTTAAAATGAAGAGTGACATCCTAGCCCCAGGGAAGTCGATAGGAGTTTTGCCATTGACTTCAGTAGAGCCAGGATTTTCCTCAGAAGTTTTTTTAATAGTCTCATCCACATGGACTGCCACATTGACAGTAACTCAGCAGATAATCTGATTTGTTTAGCAAAATGGCTGCCACCTATAGGTGGCTTGACTCAGAAACGTCCATTGTTATTAAGACACACACTTTCAAATTCACGTCTCATTCCATTCATGATGAGAAGCACTCCTGACTTTTCAAGCTCACTGAGTCACCTACTCTTCCTCACCTCTGACCCAGCAAAGACTGGCAGTGCTGTAGCAGAAGAAACATGTTTATCTCTCTGCTTTGGCAATGAAGAGATAGGCTTGATTTAGCCATTTATGTAAGAGGTCGCCACTTCTATAATTCTGAAATGGGTCTTTTGAATGGAAACTCTGATAAATAAGTCAATAGTAATATTTTGCGCAGTTACAGCAATGATTCATTCAAGGGTCTCAAAGTGATTCGGATGGGAAGGGAGAGGGAAAGATCATGCCATACTCATGACCTATTTGGTGTCAATGTGATGTCACATGATGGAAATTCTGTATTTGCACTTTACTTTAATAGAAACAAAAAAACAACTAAACCTAGGAAAATTAAACAGAGTTAACTACATTAAAAAAAACATTCTTAATGTTGCAAAGACAAACATTCAAAAGTTAGGAAAGTTTGATTTAAGCGATTTGCCCAGCATCCAATAGGAGCTCTTCAGCAGAGGCAGGAATCACATTCAGCTGCCTTCACAACACCATCCTTTCTCTTACTGCAATCCACTACCTCATTTATTACAACAAATAAGGCAGGAGTTATACAGACAACAGTCTCCATTGTCTGCTTCATCCAGAGCAAGTCCATTCTGTGCACTGAATGAGGCAGGGGTCCTGCAGAAAAAATACTTTATGGTCATGTAGTTAAAGACTGTATCACAATGCATTTGCACAAGGGGGACAAATTAAAGTTGCTTAGAGAACCTTCATTCCAGCATTTCCTAACTTCAATACTTGACTTTGCAACCTTAAAAATGTTCCTTTAACATAGTTAGTGCATGTGTATAATATAATATATATATATATAAATACAAATATTAGGGCTGTTGATTAATTGCAGTTAACTCATGTGATTAACTCAAAACATTAATTGCAATTAAAGCAATTAATCGCTACTAATCACACTGTTAAACAATAGAATACCAATTAAAATTTATTAAATATTTTTGGATGTTTTTCTACATTTTCAAACATATTGATTTCTGTTACAGAATACAAAGTGTACAGTGTTCACTCACTTTATATTACAAATATTTGCACTGTAAAAATCAAAAGAAATAGTATTTTTCAATTCATGTAATACAAGTACTGTAGTGAAATCTCTATCGTGAAAGTAACTTACAAATGTCTGAAAATGTAGAAAGCATCAAAAAATATTTTTAAAAATGTCATTGTTACTATTTAATTGCTTGACAGCCCTAATATATAAAGTGAAAAAGCCACTGAAAAGTATAAAATGCAGTAAAAATGGTTTAGTGAAAAATTAGTTTATACAAAACATCAACATATGATAAACATCAAGGTATTAAGCAGCCAATAGCTAAGAAAAGGTGTATGTAAAACCTCTCTCATTTAGGGTACCTCTCCATAGCATCTGGGAGGGTGCTTTTCAGTGCGGGTAGACAGACATGCTAGTTCTGTTCAAGCTAGCATGCTAAAAATAACAGTGTGGCCACAATAGCACAGGCAACATAGTCTTCTGAGTACATAGCTACTCATACCATCGGCTACATAGTCAGGTGGCTAAGCCCAAGCCACCGCCTTTGCTGCCAGGGTCACCCTGCTATGTTTAAAAAAAACCCAAGGAGTACTTGTGGCACCTTATGTTTAGCACACTAGTTTGAGCAGAGCTATCTAGCCATGCTGGGAAGCAAGCTCCCAGGTGTTGTGTACACACACTCTTATTGGTTGCTGAACTAATTGCTATGATGTCTGATAACTATAAAAAAGGCCATTGGGAAATTAAGTGAGTTATGCCCTTGGCTACCACTGTTTCAGTCAAAATACTAGCAAAATAATAGTAAAGGTTTCCCTTTTATGATCAGATCTCCTGGCATTAGCAGCCATCAAAGTCTCATCCCTACTCTCATAGCAGGAAGTTCAGACTGATGGAATGGGACCACCCTTGTTTCTTTGATTGAAGCCTTCAGGTAATATTCTTTATGGCTCTCCCAGATATTATGGAGCCCAAAGCATGTAGCAATCACCTTGGAGATGCATTCAATACTGCCATTGGGCTTCAGTAATCAGCACCACCTCCATTTTACTTTCCAAAAGCACACATCCACATACTGCTCCTGCTTGGGTGATAATTGCTTATTTCTGAATTGTCAGGGCATGGGCTCATTACCTAGGAGAGCAAAGGTTAAGATGCATTCTCAAGGACCATAGTAGGCATGGCCACCCCATTACATTCTTAGATGTGCCACAGACAAATTGTCCTAGTCTATCTCCTCTGGAACTCTTCAAAATTCTGGTCTCATGGATATATTTAGGCCAACCAGTGTTAACATAAGAAATTCTGGTACCAGTAACCAGAGAATAATAGATCTGTGTTGCACAACTTTGACATGATAGGCAGAGAACAAAACATAGTGAGGTTTATTGACAGTTCCTCAGCAGTTAGGAAAGACCTGCCCCTGTTCACATTTCACCATTATCTCAGAGACATTCGTGGTGACCACTGCCACCACCTGACACTTCCAACACAACAGAACCCAACGTGGACTTTCCAAGGCAGAACATAGGAGTCACAGGAACCAGTCTTCCCTAAGCTATGGCAATTTTCCAGTCTACAAAGACAGATGCTCACATCTGGCACTGTAGTGTTGAGGTAAAAAAGCTTTGGTACATACATAGCAAAATGTTTTACTACATTTTATGTTATGTAATTTCCTTAGGCACACAATGCACCATATTGTATTATCCTGTAGCTGGGATTTTCTGTGGATTTAAAATCTATGGACCTGTGAAAAAGACAATTGCATAAACCCCCAATGATATGTGTAGATTCACAATACTTCCTTTGTGTTTGAATGATACAAGAAATTAAACAATAGTGTTGCACAAGTGAGGAAATGAAAAAGTTAAGTGCTTTATAGCCAAATCTTGCCAAGTCTGTCAGGGCAAGGGGAAACAGGCTTGTAGGGCTCCATGGGGCAGTCTGGAGAAACTTGCTGTGAGTTGCATTTTATTGCAGCTTTAAAAAGAGACCCATTTTCTCTTGAAGGCTAGCTCTCCCTGTGGTCTGTCACAGAGAATGCACTGTGACCACCACTTGTCTCAAGGTGGCATCTCTGGCAATAGAAGCTCTCTCCTTCATTACCAGCCTGTTCAGTTCATGCTTTAGTTCCGCAATCTATACTCACACTAGTTTCTGGTGCGGAATGATGGCATCACACGTATGGAGGGGAAATACAAAAGCAGTCATCAGTGAGAAAGATAGTGAAGAACATATGCATGTTTTCCTGAGAGTCTTGTGAATATCTGTTCTTTAAAGCTTGGCTGGCTGCGGTATTTTTATTAAAAGCTCGGAGGGCTCAATCCTGAGCTGCACTAAGCTCATGCTGGACACAACTCGGGAGGGGGAAAGGTGGCTTTAAGCCACTTTTATGTTTTGTCCAACCCTTGGCCTGACTTTGGGCCAAAATCGCTCCTGCCATAACTTAAAACAGCCCCACCCTGGCCTGCCTTGACATGCTCCCTGCATTGGCTTTCTCCTAACCCAGGAAAATCCTGCTGAGGCATTTGCTGCTTTTACAATTTAATGTCTCACTATTTGACTTCATATTTCAGTCAGGTGTTACGCAGGGGGAAGATGACCAGTGGGCCTGACCTGGGTGGCAGTTCCATCATGCTGCCCTGTCTTCTCCTCACTCCCCTTCCTTTGACTGCTGTCCCTGCTCTTACTCCTGAGGCGTCCCCTGTCTCATTCATCTGCCTGGCCACAGACAGCACCTTGATCATGCCCACCGAGCTTGCTGAGGCAATGGCTGGTGCAGCTGAGCTCTGAGCCATCGTGAACATCCCCTGTCGATGCAGCGCAGCTGCCACCCTGTCTGGTTGGGGTCACTACCCTTGAAAACTCCCGCCCTCCTGATGGTATGGTTGTGGGCACTGAGTATACTATGGTGTCTGAGCCTGGCATCGTCAAAGGGCCCCTTCCTGCTCTTGCTCCCTTGACTCCTGTGCCTGGTCAACAGATGCCGCATCCAGTATCCCGGCTGCTGGGGTTCCCAATTCTGCTCCGGCTCCCGGTTCTGCCACTGATCCTGGTCCTATTCCTGATACCGCCCCTGCCTCCTGTCCCTTCACCTCCCATGCTGTTGCCACACCTGGGGTCATCTTGTTTCCCCTTCCATTGAACAGCCCTTGCTGCAAAGAGGCAGCTTTTGTATTTCCTTGTCCTAATCCCTTAAGGGCTGCTGCCCTCCCTCCGCTACCTCATCCCATGCCGAGGTCCAAGACAGGCTGAGTGGCAGCACTGGTAGAACAGGTGTCATGTTGTTTGTCTGCCCCATTTGCCCATCTCTCTAGGCCATCACACAGTCCACGTATGAGATTTTACTAAAAAAACTGGAACTGTTTCATTTAGAGAAGAGATGAAGAGGCAGCAATAATAAAAGTATATCAAATAATGAAGGTTATGGGGACGATAAATCAGGCATTCCAGGCAATTCCTGGCCCATTTCCTTTGAAGGCCATTACAAGTGATTTAGGCCCTGATTCAGGAAAGCACTTAAGCACATGCTTAAAGTTAAGCATGTCTTAAGCAATTCTCTTGAATAGGAAAGTATTCCTGAATTGGGACTTGCATGGTAATATTTACAATCAGATTCAGTAGGATAAATTGAAATAAATTAGGGGTTTCATGCTTCAGGACACGAACCAGCCTCTCACTGACAGGCTCAGGAAGAAAACTACCCCACCGTAGATTATTCCTAATTGTCGATTATGGGTTTTCTCTGAAGTACCTGATCTTGGGCTGGCCAGTGTAACACACAGGATACTGGATTACCTGGCCCCTACGCTGTGGGAAGCATGGCAATTCCCACATCCTTATTTGTGATTTTGAGAATCATGTAAATATAACACTGCAGTGTGCTTTTACAATGGGGTTCTAAAAGGATATTTCCTAAGGAAAGGCTGGCACAGGCTATAAATTATTGCTGTGTTACTAGATGTGACTGTCTGTCACGACAGACATAAAACCATTCCATACAGTTTCTGTAATATTTTGTGTGGGAAATGTGTCTCCTGTGAATGTACTGAAAGTAAGACGTGTATGAATGTGCTGAAACTCACTCTCAATACATTTTTAAATGCAAAAAAACCTCCCCAAACAAACAATGCAACCTTAGCACACCTCAGACTTTAAATATCTGGCACTGCGGGAACCTGCTCACAAACAAGCTGCAGACCAAAAATGATCAGTGGAAAATATTCACCAACTAATGTCAGCATCTTACAGAACGGGGCCCCTGGCCATTTCTGCTGGGCAGCAATAGCAGCCTCAATCTCTTCCCAAGTAACTCCATAAATAATTACAGGACACTCATGTGACAGTCAAGATTTGCCATCATACTTATGTGTACCAAATATACAGTGTGTTCATGCATCCCTTGAGGATTCTGTGTTTCAAAAACAGATGGCTAAATTCTCCGCTAAGGCCATGCCAGTGAAGCAGTATAATGGTTTTGGGAGCCAGAGACACTTCCCTAGAGAGAGATATGGCTCCAGGATACTGGGATAAAGTGGGGGTTGAGCTAATCCCAGAGAGGAACAGATTTACCAGGCTAAGTGGCCTTTTCCTGTCTAGCAATTTCTCTGCCTTATACTATTTTCAGTTCTTCGTTTCTAGGTTTTGGGCTCTATGGACAAATACTGAACACATTCTCTCTCTCTCAGCTGTCAGGTGTAATTGACACTCATTGCTTTTATTAAGCCACAAACACATGAGGTCTATGCTATATAGTTTTTTAATGTAACCATTCTTTTGTTGGATACACACTGGGCATACAACATTCTGCACTGATCTGACCACTGGGGAGAAGAGGAGGTGGGAAGGATTAGGAAGCAATTGAATTGTGCTTCCACTTAAATCCCAGTCCATAGAACTAAAAATCCTTTGGATATTTGCGACTGTGAATCCAATGGAGCCTGCCAGTTTTTCAGGTATTCTGTTTCTGAAACACTCTCAACAGGCTCCCAAGGGGGACACTCCAGCAGTGACCTGTGACTGGAGTTCAGGGAGATCTGGGACTAGTCACAAGGCTATTCCCTGGGGAGCACCTCAAGCTCCCTCCCTTCCCCTCAGGTCATCACCCCCTCCAGTTTTTGGTTTTAATCTTATGTTGCATGTTAAGGAAGTAAGGAATTCCAAGATGACTATAGCTGGAGAATACACGAGAAACATACCAGCAGAGCAGCATAAACAGGAAGGCCAGAGGCCACCTAACATCATAGCCTGAACCAGTTTATATTCTGTATCACAATCAAGGATTTGTATTTATTGAGTCTCTTGCTTCACTTTGATGTATCGTTATGCTCAAACCCTGGTAACTTGCAATATGGCTTAAAGTTTGCTCCATCTTGGATTTTGAGAGAGAGAGAGAGCACCTAGGTGCAACCAACAGGTGCAACCTCAGTGTGTTATTTTTCAGTGGGTAGATCTGTTGCATGCATAATAAAAACATCCATCCCTTGTGAGTAAATGCAAACAGAATCTTTATTCAAAGCAAGAAATCTTGGCAGGGCGCTGGCAGAGACTAACAGCTTCCTGATTGTAGCCTGAACACTCACCTCTGAAAACTCCCATGACCAACCTCTCCCCTCCTCCTACTTAAAAGGGAGAGAGCATCATTAATTATACATAAACAGTCAGACACAGCCTCTAGTCACAGTGAAACAATGGATGGATCTCTTGATAGCTCTATGCCAGTGATTTTCTCCTACATGGCAACGTAGAGTAGCAATAATGAATCATCAGTAATGAATGAATAGCCTTTCCTCTGACAGAGAGGGGCTTCATGTTGCTTCTGCTCCATCCATCTGTCAGAGGATATATATTTATGTATTATAAATGACTGATATTTATATTATATTATAGGTTTCAAAGTGACTGTTACAAAAAAAGGCAGCATTTTTTTTCAGTGAGAAGAGTATTTTTTGTTAACCTGATGTAATTCAAAAACAGCTGGAGGGATTTTGCTTAAACTTCCACCAAATAAATAAATAAATAAATAAATAAATAAAATAAATAAAAAATCACCTTTGGCTGAAACAAACACATGGAGATTTTCCAACCCAAAGGAGATTTTTTTGCAGAAAGTTAGGAACTAGTGAAAACAGGGGATTATAATTTGAATTGTTTTGTAATCCTTGGCCCTACTCCTGCAAACACTTTCGCACATGCTGAATTGAACAGGATTATCCACACATGTAAAGTTAAGTACAGGCATAAGTGTTTACAAGAATGGTGCTTTCACCACAGCATTTGCTACCAAGAAAATGCTCTTGTGTGCCAAGATCTCTATAAATGGAACACTGATTCTGAGATTCTTTACGTCTTGAACAAACCAAAAAATTAAGGAATAAAGATTCCTAAACCAACCTTTAATCTGCCGTCATGTGTGAATAGGATCTTTTGTTATGTGATCCCAGGCTCTGTACAAGAGAACATACTTATTCAGCAGATATTAAAAGCCACCTTAAAATAACTTGAACTATTGTTCATTGGAAGACTCTTTCAGGGTTTCTTTCCATTGTGAAGGATGATGTCCAGCATGAGCCTTTAATACAAACATTGATTCAAGCTGAGCAATTTTGTTCACTGGTAGAAAGCAACTGTTTGTGACCATTATGTCACAGGAAAACATTCTAACTGCCATGAAACAACATGCACGGAGATTTTGAAACTGTAATAAATCAACTCTCATTTTAACAAACATTTAGCAGCTTGTTTTTATGGACTAGCCACACTGCCATTAAGATGACTCATATCTTGGCATTTCATGTTTATATACAATGGGGGAAGAGGGAAAGAAAGCTCAGCTCTCATTAGTTTCTTCATCATAATTTGTGGGCTAAACTAGTGACTGTCTCCTGCATCACAGGCTTACTGTATTGCCCTGAAAATCTGCAACTCTCCATGGACCATGTTTGCAGATCAGATGCGGGTACAAATTTTGTACCTGCACAGGGCTCTATATATTGGCTAGAACCCAGGCATAATGCAGGCAGAAACTATTGTCATACACCTAGTCTGACCTAGTGCACCCTTATAACTCTGCGCATTTGCACTCACACAGCTCTGCCCAGGCCCCTCAGTCCTGACCTGCAGCCCCGCCTGCTATTGGAGTTCTCACACAGACAGACCCCTCCCAACTCAGTGCACTTGCCCTCGGACCTTCATCACCACAGGGCCAGTGTTTTAAACACAAATCTTGGAACCAGAATCTTATTTGCTCTAAAGTTATTATTACTTTTTTCCTCACCTTCCCTTCTCTCTCCTCCTCCTAAGTCCTTTTTTCTCCCTGTGCTGCTTTTCCCACTGTCATATGACAATGGTAACAAATCAGAGTGGGTTACTATCTTCTAAAACTGAATCAGGAACTCTAAAAATAAGGTAACTGGTATAATTTCCAAGTTACTATCTCTCTCTTGCTCTCTCTCCCAAGAACCTACCCTAGTCCCCGTCCTTCTGGGGCTGCCTGCTGCTAATTTAAAGAGTGGTGTACACTTCCTCACACTTGTCCTGCTGTTTTTCTATGTGACATACATATCCTGGGTGAATCACTCATGAGACTATCTTGTACAGGCTCTTCTTTCAGACAGTGCACTCCAGAAGCATCAGATTCTGCCTATGCTATCAGGTGTAACATCAGCCAGCAGAGTTGAAGGATATGACCCCTACCACGTCAAAGGCATGTAAACTTTTGTAACCCTTGGGGCAATCGTGTCTCTTACCACTTGCTGGAAATTCAAACAAAGTAATTGACAGGTTGTGTGGACTTATGATATTGTTTTGACATACCATGATGCAATGCCATTATGTTATGTCATTGTGGGATAATGTTTTGATATGATGTGGTGTTCTGCCAGATTGTTACCACCTGGGATGCTGACTTCCTAATGTTGGAGTCATGGGGGAGTCAAATACTGAAGGTGACAATTCAACTCCCTCTTCTTTTCTTTATACACAACACCAACATGGGGCAAACTTGGTCACGTAGGCCTGAGTTTATAAACTGGATTATATCTCCCTTGATGCACCATGCTTTCTGCACTGGTTGAATTGCTGCAGTGCATCCTGGGAAAGGTAGTACAGCCAGGGCACCTGGCCCATAGAGGAGAATGGGAGCATAAGACACCCGAATTATAACTCCCATAAAGCATCACAGCAGCTCAAGCAGATGCAGAGATTAAAGGTGAGTCAACCCAAAAGCAAATGTATGGACATTTCTGAATCAAAATGTTTCAGAATTTATGTTGTTCGAATAATTTAGATATTTTGACATTTCTTCACAATTTGGGACAAAAATAAGCATCAAAATATCAGAATTTCCCATAGGAAATTTTTGATCAGTTGTGCAGGAACGTCATATAGAAAACATCAGGTGTGGTCTTTTCAACACAACCATATTAGAATACTAGAACCTGAGTTTTCATTCTTCTTGTAAGAAGCAAATCCAGGCATACAGATGTGTGAACACTGTTTTATTGGCAGAACAGAAATAACAGCTTGTACAGTGTCTGATTCTACTAGCAGGTTACAACTGTACAGTGGTTTTAAAGCGCATGCTAGTTTAGTGCCTAGAGGTTAGAGGACAGCACAGTATATTAACTCAGTGTCACCAAACTCCTGCAAAATATATTCTAACTTGTCCTGTGTAGAGTACCCTACATAGAACTGTAATTGGGCTGCTGCCTCCTGAGTGACCCCTCGTGGTTTGGGGTGGCTCTGCAGCTCCCTGTCTCAGTTTCCCTTTCTCAGGCTTCTACAGTCTGGTTGGCTGCTTCAGTCACTTGTTCCTCCAGCTAAGTCATTTAACAAAATTTCACCCCTTCCAGGGTATAACAATCCCAACGAGACAAATTAAAACCCAAAGTCTTCACACCTGGCTCAAAGTGGGCCTAGCCCTTCCATCCAGGGGTTTGCCTGTTTCACACAGTCTTAATAAAGTCTAGCCCTTTCCCCATTCTTTTCTGTCTCTTCCCTGCTAGGCTCCTTTGAGTTGCTCCCTGCTCTTTTACTGAGCAGCGACTTCCAGCAAGTGAGAGAGGGAGGGAGAGAGAGAGAGAGAGAGAGAGAACACACCGCTAGGATCTCTTATCTTTTCCTAGGAAGACCTGGGACCTTGCTGTTTCTCACCACCTAGAAAGATAAGCTAATTGTGTCCCAAGTGAGACTGGGCCTGTCTCCTATAAAGAGGCTAGCTACCCTGTGACAATAGCTATCTAAATCTGCGGCCAGTAGGTTGCAGACAGATTTTTCAGTGCATGAAAGTGAAATGAGCACAATGTGACCTCGTCTTGGTCAAAACTAAGGGTTTCTTCTCCAGCCCTCTGCTTTCCAATGTGTGGGCAGGGCGGCCAGCGGTGTCTCCTCAATTCTCTTTTCTTCCCAGTTAGAACACTTCCAATTAAGTTCAGAGGCCCCAACATAGTAAAGGGAGCCTACAGCACTGTACACAAATATAGACTAATAATCATGGAAGCTGGAACTGGGTGGATTGTGTGGTTCACTGTCTCTTAGACAAGTAACTGTTCCAGGACAGGGAGTGGCTTCCCAGCATACCTGCCCAGTAGCTTTCAGGGCAGTAAAAACCTAGCTAGCCCCAACTCAGGTCTTGCACTTTGTTCACTTTGGTACATGTAAACCTAGTCTGCATGAGCAACACAAATAAGCTGTGGAACCTCAGCAAAGACTAACTGTTTTCTTGGCACCCTGTAATGATTATTCACTCCTGTAATGCAAACACAGTCCATGCTGTTCAGAGAAGCAGGCCTGAATCACCTTTGCTATCTAAACAGTAACAAGCAAGTGCACCTAACCAGACGTCTCCAGCCACGCCCACATGTGTTTGAGAGCAGGTGTGTTTGTAATAGGGAGGGCGATGGGTGTCAGTCAGCGTTCTCTCAACAAGCAACCGAAAACCAATCCCAAGCAGTCCAAGGTTCCCAACATGCTTTGCAGAGAAGCTGGCCAAGATCAGACACTTCCTGCAGCTTTTGCTAGGGGGATGGATGCTGATGCTGACTCCGCTGAGATCAAGATGGAGGTTGTGAAATTCTAGGTGTACCATAGTAGGTGTGTGTGCAGAGCTGCCTGCTGAGGCAGGAGAGGAGCTGGAGTAAGGGCAGTCATGCTCAGAGAACTGTCAGCAGTCTGCGCCTTCAGGCCTCTGCTGCAGAAGAGCTTGCCTCAGCGACATGTGCATGGAATGTTCCAAATTGCTCATAATTGGAAGAGAATCTGAACAGCAGCTTGCTGCTAAATCCCAGGATCTATCTGTGGTAAACTTAACTTCCTGCCTATCAAGCCTTCTAAGCATATGTACGGCACATCCCCTTATGCGCATTAATGGTCCTATTGAACTCAGTGAGATTACTCAGTGTGGATAACTGCAGGATTGGAGCCTAAACATGCAGATCAAACAAACAGGGCTGACTATGCAAAAATGTTTGCAACTTGTCCTAAAAGCTATAAAAGAAAATAAGTAAAACAAGGCAAATCATTCATCAGATTATTTAATCTAATTTTCTCATTGTGTTTTATCTTCATCTTGGAATTTTCTCAAAGAGCTAAACTATTAGCTGACTAAATTTTGCAGATCATGCTTACTCCCAAGTGTGTTGCTGAGCTGTTTGAGGTATTAATATTTTGCTTGGTCACATCGGTCACATGCATGTGTAAGGGGACTGCTATTCCTTTACTAAAATTCAGTTGGGGTGTTTTGGCTGCTAGCTCCCAGTACCAAAAGCAGAAAGGTCGATGGGAAATCAGGACCCTGAGACTGACAGTCCCCAGGAACAATGGAGAGAGGCCAATGTTCCAGGTAAGCCTGATCAGCCTGCCTGCCCTGTTAATCAGGAGTCAAGAGGCCAGAGTGGGTCCCATCCTCCTATGAGCTGTTGCCTAGGTCAGACAGAGTGGGGCCGAGCTAAGGAGAGAGCAGGGGCGCAAGGTGAGCTGGAGAACAGAGCTGGGCCAGATCCAGAGGGGAGAGAAAAACAGCCCAGAGAGAGCATCCCCTGTGCTAGGAGCAGAGCTGCAGCCCCAAAGCCAGAGCACAGCCCAGAAAGAGGAGGCCTGCCCTGGGAGCAGAGCTGCAGCAACCAGACCCAGAGTGGCCAGAAAAGCAGGTCAGTGCTGGGAGCAGAGACACAGAAGCTGCCTGCTGAGACAACCTGTCCTGGGAGTAGAGCTGTAACAATCAGAGCCAGAGGGGCCAGGGCAGGAGCCCAGGGGGCTGGAGGCAAAGCAGCAGCAGCTGTGCTGAGGCAGATGGAGCTGGAGCTGAGGCAGAGCAGTGGACTGGGGCTGGAGCAGTCTGGAGCTGGGTGCGGTGAGCAGCTGGGGGGAGCGAGGGGGGACTCTGGACAGTGGGCCCAGCACAGGGAAATGCCTCAGCCAGGAGATCCTGTGGGCCAGACTTGGAGGAGGATTGGTAACACCGACAGGGCGAGGGCGACACTGGGAAGAAGGGTCCTTCCACCTTGAGCCTGAGAGCGTGTGGTCACCGCCAGAGCAAGTGTCCAACCCACAGCATCCCTGCAGCACAGCCAGGGCCTGAGAAGGTGCCTGGGGCCTACAAGGAACAGACTGTGAACTGCCCTGACATTCCAGAGACGCTGCTTGTGATGTTCCCTGCCACAGAGCAGGGTGATCTGTTTTCCTTTAATCTTTCCCATTTTTCCTTATTCTTTTTAAAATTAAATTGTTGATTAAATAATTTGTATTTGCTTTAAATTGTATGCACTGATCAGTGGATCAGAGAGAGCACCCCGGAGTGCTGACCCCCTAATCCCTGACGTAGGTGACCACAGCAAGATTGGGGGTGGAGCCCCCCCCCCCAGAATCCTGGGCCTAGCCTTGTTGCGGTTACGAGGACTCTTCCAGACAGGAGAGCACAAGGGGAGTCCTTGAGGGCAGGGAGGCCTCTGGGTAAAGGAAGTGGGAGCGAGGACTCAGATCCTTTCGCTAGCCCACTTCACCGGGGTAGTGCGGAAGCCAGGAAAGTTCCCCACAATAGCGGGACCATTCCCCCGCTTACACATGATTCTATCCCGCTCAGAGTGTACCTCTTCGGAGTCAGGTTCACAACGTGCATACATGATTATAATCTAAACATTCATTTTCTGAGAATATTTGGCAATATTTGACACTGCTTCTGAGAACATTCCTGCTACTAAACTGGTGAACAGTCAAAGCAAAGATGTTTAGAAACCTCCATTATTTGTGGAAATGTTTTAATTCTTATGCCCAGTAATAAATAACCAAATCTGAAGGATGCCCTAGGGTAAAACAAAGCCATAAAGGAGTTTGTGTGGTGTGTGTTGTCTGACAGCTCCTCTGATTCTAGTTAATAGCTGTAATTTTCATGTAATTTCAACAGGCTCTGAAGAAGAGAGTCACAATTCTTGCTGCTTTCGAACACTCTCCCTTACTCTATGGCACTGTCTGCACTAAGGAAGCTAAGATCTGAGATCACCCTGGTGCAGGCCCCACTGGATGGCAGCAACAGTGAAAGCGCTGGTATAGACAGCTCTCAGGGGTGAAATCCTAGCTCCACAGAAATCAATGACAAAGGCAAACCCCACGGGGCTGGGATGTCACTTGAGGAATTTAACCCTGTCACTGGGGCTTGATGGCTTAGTTGAAAGAACGTTAAAGCCGCCCACGCTGGAGCAGCCCTGAGAGATTATGAATTGTGGCCTAGAACTGCCAGAACCACTGTGTTTTATTCCTGCAATTTCCTTCTGTCCTTGATGTCAAGGCCTGTTGTGGGGGTGTGCATGGAGGTGGATTTTGCCGGATGTTTCATGGAGTCATTTACAGGCCTCCTTCCTCAGGCAGCCTCCCAGCAGCAATCACTCTTTCTGCTCCTGCCCCAGGGAAGGCCAGCTGGCAAGACTACTCAGAAAGGTGATCCCCTTCTCCCCCCACCCCCGTGTATAACTTGTACTTTTATATCCACCCCCTTGCTCCCAACAAAATTCTTTGTGACGAGTCTATTGCCCAGCTGCCTGCTGCATTCAGGGTCTTCCTTTTCAACTAATTTAGGGGAATAAATAAGAGTCACAGGCCTCAGTCACCCCTTCTTCCCCTGACCAAAGCACTCTGCCTGCAGTGCGATATAATACTTGTCCTCTACTCTGGGGTCCTGCAGAGGCCAAAGGCAGCAGAAGGGCACCCAAGCCTGCAGTCCTAAGGTTTTTACTTTCCATACTAACCTCCAGAGGAGACTGAGGAGGTGGACTCTGGTAGGTCCATTGGCCACATCCCCACTGTACTCCTACCCTTCTTGTAGGCTCCCAAATTCTGCCCGCCACCCTGTGCACTCATGCTGTGAACAGTGCAGCTGTCCTGAGCTGTCATATATGAGACAATGGCTGTGAAAATCTATTGCCCCAGATTTAGAAAGTGACTCTGGATGAGAGGTGCTTCCTGTCTGCAGTTGGGGAACAGGAAGCACTGGCACTGAGGGCAAGTCTACACTACAAAACTAAGTTGACTTAAGTTACGTCACCATGCAAGCCACATCCACACTGCGCTCGTGTCTGTGGTGCACTTCCTCACCAGGAGCGCTTGCACTGATTTTTCAGCCAGTGTGGGGCACTATGGAATGGTATCTGAGAAGCAGCAACAGTCAAGGTGAGCAGCAGTGTTTACACTGACAGTGCATTGGCCTAACATCATCAACTTAAGCGCTACACCTCTCGTGGTGGTGGAGTTAAGTCAGTGTAGGGGGTGAGTTACAGCAGTGGGAGCTACATTTTCATGTAGACGCTTACAGAGTTAAGTAAGCATAAGCAGCCTGACGTCAAGCTAACTCTGTAGTGTAAACCAGGCCTGAGACAAAGAAGTCGCATGGGTAGAACATGCACAAATGCACTTTGACTTCTAATAAAAATTGTGTGTGTGTCTGATCTGAAACCCAATAGCTGAGAGTATCATACGCTAAGTGTCTGCAGCTCCGTGTGGAAGCCTGCATGGGTCTAACTCTCATACTAGTCCTGATGACCCTTGCAGTCTGTGGTCATTTTCACACTGTTGGCTTTGCTCTTGGAATGCAGGATCTACCAGTAACACCCCAGAATGCTGCTGTGTAGTGGAGACTTTGGAGACAGAGGTGTGCTTTCCCCATCAGAGAGAGGGTGGATTATCCCTGGCTGCATGGGGAGAGATGGTATGATTCAGTAGTCAATGTCCATAGAGGGTATTATCCTGCAAGATGCTGAACACTTACTTCTGTGTGGTGCTGAGCACCTCAACTCCCACTGACTTCAGTAGGAAATAAAAGTACCTAGCACTTTGCAGGAGAGCACTCCTAGTTAAGACCTAATGTAAAAAGCAGCCAGAGGAAGTCCTCTGCAGTGCTCAGTGTTGAGTTGTCAGGAGCAAGGATTGAGCCTCTGATCTCTTGATCTTAAAGCATGAGCCTCTATAGCCTTGAGGCAGAGACCCCCAGCTCTGCCAGTCAAGGCTGTAATAGGCTCATCGAGCACTGTGTCTTAGCCTCGGCTTAGAGGGGAACAGAGCACTGGGTGGGTGGCGCTTACATCAGCAAGAGCTATTGGTCCTGAAAACCCCAGGAACTCTGCTGCATGTTCTTGACTGCCCTCTACTGGCACCTCGTCTATTAAGTAGCAAGGTACATAGCTGTAGAGAAGCACTCTAGCATTCAGCACGTTGCAGGATTGAACCTAGACTGCCTGGTAAGCATAAAGTGCTTTTATTTATTATCTACTGGGTTATCAAATAAAATAAGGCACTAACAAAGAATAAACCAGAGGACATTATAATCATAAACAGTGAACCTAGCATGTCTGCATCCAGAGTATGTTATAAAAAAGCTTCCCTCATGGCAGCCCTGGGGGCCCCTGCCATTCCATGTTTCAGACTGACCCTGCCAGACCCATATTGATAATCCTTGTGATGAAGTAATGTGCTCTGCGTGAAATCTCCCACTGTGCAGGGGGCTGGCACAAAGTCTCTTAAGTGAGACACAAGAGTTGTGCTGGCTTTCTGCCTAAGGAAGAATGCCACCCTCTGGCAGAGGAAAGCAGGCTGCCCACGGCCCAGGAAAGGCAATGTACATAAGAAATAAATCTAAAGAAATTGGAAAGCGCACCCCAGGAGGGAATAAGAGGCAAGGGAACGTGTCTTGGTTGATGGTACATATGATCAATTAAAATGTTCATTAATCAAAAACATTGCTTTTCCATCATGGCATGCAAACACCCCCAAAGTACAGCCCCCAGACGCTATCTTTACTATCAGTCACCATTTACTGATGGAGAGGCATGGAGCCAACATTTCCAAATATCGATGTCTATGGTCAGATGCCTGCATCTGTATTTAGGCATTGCTAGCCCTTGTAGTTGCAGAGCATAGTCTGGAAAGTGACCTGCGTGTAATCTAAACGCTCACAAACAAGTCACAACATGTGTTTAAGTCTTAGGAGTTTTGAAGCCAATCTCCCAATCTTGGAATGCCTGGGATTGGCTTGGAGGATACGGTACCTTTCCATGTCCCTCTTCCCCACCCACTCTGGTATATCACTAACCTCCTCCGCCTCCCACTTCCTGTCCTAGCTCCACTCTGCTCAGAGCTTTCCATCCAGGTTTCCCTTTGCCCCCATCCCCCTCCATATTTAAGGAGGGTCTCTCTGTAACTGGGCACCATGATGCCTTCGCTCTCTTGGATTAAACACCTACTGCATCAGCACAGGCCTGGCCCAGGCTGTGAACGAGTGACCAGCCAACAGTAGGGACCAACCTAACACTAGGAACCAAACCCAGGTTTTCCTGCTTGGCAGCAAAGTGTGCTACAACTAGGTCTCCTGTAGGTTGTTTGGGATGTAATCAATGAGTCACAGCAAGGGCTGCAGCTCACATGACAATTCTGTCGCGCTCCCTTTTTGACTCGCATTTGGGGTGTGTCGGGCTTCTGTGAACACACCGCGCCTTGGAGAGTGTTATGTAAGGGGTAACGCACAACAGAGCGTGTGGTGGTTGTGAGATGTAACTACATGTCCCTGGTCTATGTGGAGGCACATGGCCAAAACTTCCAGTCACTGAAACCTGCTGTTATCCTGTGGCAATTGCTCTACCTCCTGTGAGTTACTCCACAAGGGAAAATAGCTTTATTGGTTTAAACTAGAGCAAAGTAATGTGGGCAACTGAAAGCCATTTTAAAGCACCCAATGGGCCAAATCAAAGCCTGATGTAAGTGGGGTAACTCTGCAGCCCCTCCCTGGAGTAACCCCAGGGCTGGATCTAAGCTTACACTGTCTTTGGGTTTTTTTTGTATACCCAGTGGTGTACAGAGCGTAAGTGAAAGGCCAGTGGATTGCATTGCATTGAAGCATCAACTCAATGCATGAAATAAAGGCAGCAGGACCCAACTGGTCCAGAGTGGAATGAAGAGCATGTGGGGTGTTAGCATGGACAGTTTTCCCTGGGGGTACTTAGTGGGGTGGGGTCTCATTCTGACCTCTCTGGGACTTCCCTGTGTCCCTCCCACTTTTTCCATGTCTCTCCCTCTTGCTTGCCCTGCAAAATAGTTCTAGGAAGTGCAGGAGACTCTAGGGTGTAACTTGGAAAATGAATGGCAAATTTATGGTTCAGGCTCATTTCTTTGAGAATCTGCTGCTCTATATTTCCCGTTTCGACTGGCTCTAGAATTCTCCCTTGCTGCCTGTCCTGACTTGGGGCTTGCTGCTGTCAGTGATTATGTAAATGAGCCCTTTAACAAGCCATCCTCCTTATCACAATACCTCTGGCTTCCCTAGGATCTGTTTCCTGAGGAAGACTTTGCAGGATCAGATCTCTGTTTAGTGTGGCTGCACATTGACATTGGCTTCTGCAGATGACCCACCCCCAAAAAGTTGATTTTGCTGTGACTGAAGTGACTCTAGAGTTTAGTTTATAGAGTGTTGTAGGCACTTTTGCCATTAAATACGTTATTCACCTGCTGTTTTCCTGATGAAAGCACGTGGTTTTTATCCTGACTAGCGGGTTGATGACTCACCCCTCCGGTGCTTCCTGCTGGTCGTCTGGGAATTAGCTCATCATCAGCACAGAGCGCCCGCTGCAGGCTGGTGTCTCGTTGTCCACTGGCCCCATGTCTCTCCCTGGACCCTGGTGCCCTTTACCTGGGGTGCTGCCCCCTGGCAGTACCCTCACACTCTGCCTCTGGGTCTCCCCACCCTGGGAAACCCCTAACCCTCTGAGCCCCACCTTGCTTCAATCTAGGCTACTATCAGCCACCATCAAGACCCTGCTCCCTGGGGCAGACTGCAGTGTAAAAGCTATTCATCATGGGCAAGAGGGTTGGTCTGCTGCCTCTGGGCTGCCCCCTGCAGCCCCAGTACCGCTTCTAGGCCTCAGACTAGGCCCTGCAGCCTGGGGAGTTGCCAGCCTGGAGCTCCCCAGCTCCTCTAGCCTTTCCCCCCAGCTCTGCTCCACTCCAGGTACCTTCTCAAGCTTCCCCAGCCACCAGGCCTGTCCACCTCCACAGCTAGAGGAGGAGACTCTGACTGAGCACCAAACTCTGGGCCCTTTTATCAGGGCCAGCTGGGCCCTAATTCACCCAGCCACAGCTGTGGCTGCTCCACCCCAGCTGCTTTCATTTGCAGCCCTCTGCTGGGCTGCCTTTCCCCCCAGCCCTAGCCTCTGCAGGGCTGCTTTTAACCCCCTCAGGGCAGGAGTGGAGTGGTCACCCCACTACATCCCGGTATAACTTGAGGTGGAGCATGTGTCTTTCATCAGGAAGCACTGACCTGAGGTTTCCAGCGAGAAAGAAAAATCAATAATCCACTCCCACATTCTCCCTCCTCGTCCTGCTCCCTGCAGGGCTTTCCTCGGCAGCCCTTAGCAGATTTGGAATTCTCTCTATAGCTGCAAAACGAGCTGCTGGGATATTTGTGCCCCTAGAAATAAGAGACATTGACAGGAATGATAAGGCTCCAGATGTGACCTATTGTAACAGGGGTAATAAAAACAGCTGGTCTTTAACTGGGCAAAACCCTCACTCCTAGTTATCCCAGTTTCACAAAAGAATCTAACCTCATTGCATATTGGAATCAGGGCTCAGCAGAGCTGTTCAGCACAGGGCCCATAGCACAGGATATATTCCAGAAAGGGGCATTTCCTGCAATCCACAGACTTCTCCCCACTTAGGACTGCAAAGGCTTTGGGGCAAGGACCTGGCTGCTCTTATGCTTGAAAGTGCCTGCTGCAGTGAAGGAGCTGCTAGAAACAAAGTGCTGATCACCAGCCAGAACTGTCCATTCCATCCATGCCCAATAGGGCTACCAGCATTTGTAACCTCTTTGCTCTGGGTGGAAGAAAGCTGGGACTTGGGATAAAACCTAAGGCAGAATTATTCCTCTGCTCTAGTCCGCAGCCATATAATACTTCAGGGTGAGATCTCACTGGATCTCAAGATTGTAACCAGTTAGAACCTGGCCAAGGCACAAGCATGATTAACCTCCAATGAAGAGTGCCAGGGCATCTGTCACAGGGTCTACACACAAGTTTCTCTCCTTCGCCCTTGTGCCCTGGCTGGTAGGGATAAGAGTCCTCACATCTCCCTCTGGTGCTTCATTTTATTGACAGTGCAGTCCAAAGTCTCCAGTGCAACCAAGCAGTCCCTTTATCCCACAACAGTTACCCTCCTACCTTGTTCCAAGGTCTCCAGGCCCCTGAGGTGCCCTGCCTGTAGTGAGGAAACACAGCAGCAACCTTCCATCCCCTTTCTAGTTCACCTCCCCAACTGACTTCAGCTCAGGGCTTTTCTAGCCCTCTGTCTTCAGCCCCAGCTGTGACCACTTAGCCCAGCCTACTGTAGTGAGCCAGCCCTCATTAGGGACCACAGCTGGGCTCCCTGCTGACTGCTTCAAGCCTTAGCCCTCCTGCCAGAAAGCAGGGCTTAGCCAGCAGGGGCAGGGCATTCAAGGGGTTTTACCCCTGCCCTGCCACAGCATCTTTAATGATCGCAAGGGGTCAGTCCGTCTTCTGAAATATGGCACTCTCAGCTGCAAAGCACCGTTGTCACCAAGTGGGGGCACCCGTTCAGTAATGACTCAGGGGAATGAATGTGACCTATTGAATTATCAGCTCCACTGCTTGTACCCCCCAGGTCTTCCTTGGTGATTTCCCATCTAAGGAATGACCAGGTCTGCTGCTGCTGCACTTGGAGTATGATGAGCTCTCAGCACAGGCTGGGCGGGGGAGGCTGCCAGGCTGTTCTCACACACATAGAGCGGAGCAGTCAACACTTCTGTCCTGAACCGTTCACGGTTTTCTTGAATTTCTTTCATATTTGAAATCATTCACCCGGTGAGGTCAGTGCTAACTCTTGGCCTGTGGGTTGCTCACCACGAGTTCTTGGCGAAGGCCTGATATGTAGCTTTCCTGCAAGGTGTGCACAGTTATATCCCCAGAGGCCCAGCCCTGCCTTAGAGCTGCACAAACCTTCCAGAGCTTTCAGACTCTCAGGACAATGGCACCTGTTGGCCTCTCCCTTAGGGTAGTGCTGTACTAGGGTTGGCATCTTTCTAATGGCTGGTAACCAGATCCCCGAGGCCCTGCCCCCTGCTTCACCTCTTCTCCCCCTCAGATTAAAAGAAAAACAGACATCAGGGCTTGTCAAATGGCACCTGGGCACATAAGGCGAAACCTGGACTGTCAGGGTGAAAACCAGCCAGGTGATGCCCTAGTGGTGCCATACATCCTCTCTTTGTGCAAAGCCAATGCACAAGGGAGGGGCTGTTGGCCTACCTTGCGCACGTCCCCTCTGTCGTGTCTTGTGCTCACAGAGACACTAATTGTCTTGGTTTTCGCCCATCTCCCTCAGGCTGTCGGAATGCCCCGTTGGTGCACTCAGCAGACATCCAAGACCATACTGAGCTGCTACGGGAGGCACGCGTGGGCTAGAACGCTCACATCCGCTGCTCTCTTAGGCACCAGTGCAGGGCCAGGTCCAATCTAGTTCGAAGCCACTTGTCCGATGTCGCATAGCAAAGCGTGTGGCATGGGGTGAACTAGCTGAATGGCCACTGAGGCCACCAGGTCTGATTAGGAGGTGGGAGAAACTGAGAATTAAAAATGGGGGTTGGAGGGAGGGAAGCAGCAAATCTCTCAGCTCCACTGTGGGTAACCAAAGTGAAATCCCATTCTGCACACGGGCGAGCTGCTGTTGATTGATCTAACCAGGCCCCCTCACTCTCTGCAGGGACTCTGAGTCATGACAGGCTGTCGTGCTTCCTGCAGAAGAATCTGTGGGACTCTAGCGATGACTCAGCTCTAATGAGATTGCTGGGTCTCGCTGACGTTACCAATCACCTGCGCTTTTCCCTGGAGTCTATTCCCTGAACCATCCACGGTAGGGCCCTGGCTCGTGCTGGAACCCCAGGACACAGAGGGAGAATCTCCATCTTTCTCTCTCCATAGTCAGTGTCTGTGGGAAGTTCTATCCAATGGGATAGGTAAGGGGCATCATCTCCATATCCTAACTAATGCACCAGATGGGCTTAAAGTAAATGGTGAAATCAGCCATCCACTGCCCTAGAGTCTTGTGTACACCTGGGAGGGAATTCGCTGGGCAGCTCCTGGGAGAGATTTCTTCCCAAGCAGTTTTTCCTGACAATAAGTACTGTACGTAGAACTGCTGTCCTCTGCTGGGGACAGGCCTGAACTGCGTGACACTGCAGAATGGATTTCCATTTTTAAATGTATTCTTATTTTTATTTTGTTGTGTTACTGTAGTGCCTTGGAGCCCTCATTATGGTCCTGGACCTCATTGCACCAGGTGCTGTGTAAACACAGGCCAGAAAGGCAGGCCTTGCCCCCAAAGAGCTAACACACCCTCTTGGGTAGAGGTGGAGGCTGTGTCAGGAAAGGAGCCAAGAGGTCACTTGATTAGAAATGAATCTGAGAAACCTTGCACTCCCCATCTGCTTGTAAAGGACATCCCCATTTTTATTTCCTGTGGCCTGTCCTTAGCATCTGGATGTGCTTTATGATCAACAGCCCCAGCTGAGGCTGTGACTCTCAGGGAACCAGCTATCATTGGTCACTATCACCACATAGTATGGTTCTGCTAGGCTTCCAGGGAATTACTGAGGCATATGTGTTCATACAGCTATCTGTGCGAAGTGGGAGGCCGATGTAGCAGCAAGAGCGTCCCAGTCTGCCTGGGCTATCCTATCCTGCACCAGGTGGGGGGGCTTTGGGCAGTCTGTACCACTCCTCCCTCTATGGGTAAGGGTGAGACTGCACTCTAAACAAGGTCTTGCCCAGCTCATATTGGAAGGGAGAAAATCCAGCTGATGAAGAATATGGTGCTACCATCTCCATAGGTGGCGCTCTTCCTGCTGAGTCAGTACTGAAGTAAGGAAAGGAAGGTCTTTCAGAAGAGATGTAAAACTGAGGTTTTAGCAGCTTGGGGGCACTTTAGGTCTCAAGGTACTTTTAGCAAGGATCAGAAGTTAACCTGCATGGCCTGGCCACACTCCAGCATTGGTAATTATATTCTACCTCCTTAAAATTTCCCCTGTAGCTTCTATTGGATTCTGTATCCTTCACTTCCTGTCCTAAATGGTTGTGTACTGTTCCCATGCACTGTTAGGGTTGTTGCCTTTCATCCCAGAGGTGGCTGCATTTCAGTGGGAGGGGCATGCGAAGTGGCCTATTCCTGTCACAGTGTGCTGGCATGCTGTTGGAAATGGGGAGGGCTGGATTAATGAATTCTGATGTGTGTGCATTGTTCCTAGTATTATTGAACTAATGACGGTGTTGTTCTAAGGATCCAGGCACAACTGCCGGGCTGACCTGTTTCCACCAGGCCAGCAAAACACCCAAGGAAAATTTGCATTACATTTATGTAAGCAAATTTCATACAAAATGTACAGTGAACTCTACACCATGCAACCATAATTCCATCCCAGATCCATTAATTATTCCTACACGACTGCATCAGTTCTCTCACCTCTACCCTCCCCTGTTGGCTGTCTCTTTGGTGGTGTAACCCTGCAGCAACTCACCCTGCAGCACCTCCTGCTGGTACATCCAGGGAATTAGCTCATTCCAGCATCCAGAGCACCCTCTGCAGGCCAACATCCCACTCACTACTGGCCCCCATGTCCCCCCTGGACCCCAGTGCCCTCTTCCCTGGGGTGCTGCACCCCTGCAGTACCTCCACAGGTCTCAGGGTCTCCCCTCTCCAGGGAACCCCCCACCCCCCTATTCCCACCATGCCTCAGTCTAGGCAATTGCCAGTCACCACTTACCCCTATTCACTGGAGCAGACTGCAGTATAATTGCCATTCATCACCAGCAATGAGAGTTGGTCTGCTGCCTCTGCCTACCCATGGGCTGCCCCCTACACCTCCAGTATCCCTTTTTGAGCCTTTGCCTAGGCCCTGCAGCCTGAGGGTTTCCAGGCCAGAGCTCCCCCAGCTCCTCTTGCCTCCCCCCAGCCCTGCTCCACTCCAGGTACCCTGTCAAGCTCCCCAGCAGCCAAGCCTGTCTTCCTCCACAGCTAGAGAAGACTCTATCTGCCAGGCCCCTGCCTCTCAGACTTTTTATAAGGGCCTGCTAGTCTGTTTGGGGCGTGGCCACCCAGCTGAGCCTACTCTCCCAATCAGCCTGGGAACTTGCTTGCTCCCAGCCACAACCGCTTCCTGGGCTGTTTTAGGCCCTTCCAAACAGGAGCGGGTGGCCACCCTGCTACAAGTGGAGAGAGAAGGAATTGAGGGCAGGGAGGCAGCAAGATTGGCTAGCAGAGAAGGAGGTGGGGGTAATGTGAGCAACCTGCTTCACTCCCTTTGGCAGCTGGTCAAACATCAGACCCACTGCAGGGACGGCTGGAAAGCTAGAGAAGGGGTCTGGATGCTGGTGGCACCGGACAAAAGCCAGGCAGGGCTGCAGAACTGTGGCTGGTTGGCTGGACGCTTTCCTCAGATATCTACTGTATTGCATGACATAGACAGCACCTGGGTGTGTGTAGTCTGTAGTGTTTCTGTCTGGATTTAAGTGCTACGGTAGGGACCTACATCAAGGTTACCCTTTGGGCTGAAAGGTGCTATGGAAACCTGCGTTCCCATTGTGACTTCTGACAGCACCGGTGGGGGTGGCACTTGCAGACGCTGTGCGCCACGGTAGCAGTGAGCTCGCCTCGCCGCTCTCAGAATAGCTCTGCCATCCATGGACAGAATAGTGCAAATCCACTCACCTGTGGAAATGGAGACGATGGGAAGGAACAATGTCCACACAGCCCTGGGCTCTGGGCAGTTGTGGGTCATTTGTCTTTGAGATCCCCCACCCTCATCATGATAGGGATTCCTGCTCTAAGGGAGGTGAAAATTCCCAGGAGCCTTGACAGTCTGTCCCAGGTGGAGGGGGAATCCTTCCTGCCTCCTGATCTGCTGACCAGTTTAATCCTGTGCATGTGACCAAGAGTCACAGCCATGATGCTGCTTAGACTCTGAGATACTACCTGGCTCACAGCAGTTGCTCACCCCTTATGTCAGGTCTTCGGTCACAACTCTGGGCCCCGTGTCCCTGAACCCTCTGTTCTCAGGGCTTTCAGTCTCCTTTATCCCCTTCTCAGGGCCTCACGCCCTCTTCAGCCATGGCTGGTAAGGACCACAAGCCCTCCCGCTATATCAGGTGCCAGGCCAGGAGTCACAGTCTGCTCTGTGAGACACCTTGCTGCTACCTGCCTGGACTTCTTCCTACCACAGCCTTTTTTTCAGGCCTCCCCACAGTTTCTCTACATTCACCCTTCCTTCAGGGTCAGGATACACCGCCCTCCTCCCCTTGGTGTCCCCCAGCATAATCCCAAATCAAAAGTACAAACGGTCCCCCTCTGCTGCGCTCCTTAGACCTGACTTTCCACCCTCGAGGTGGGCCTCGCTCGGTTCCTCAGTGGCTCGGCTCTCTCTCCCTGGAAGTCCAAATCTTGCCCTTTTATCAGGGATCCTCACCACCTGAGCTTGCTCCAGCGTAGGATCGGCTCCACGTCTCTCTCCTGGCCTTCTCCCAGACTCCTCTACGCAAGGCCAACTCTACCCTGGGCTTCCTCCCTCACACTTCACCCTCCAGTACCAAGAGCAGAGTCCTTCCCTCTCCCTACCACCTCCTTCTGCACTGGACTCCTATAGCACCACCTCTTTCCTCCTCCACCAGGTCTGGGTGTAACCAGGGGGTTTAATTGGCCTCTGAGGCCTCCCTTAACCTTTCCCCACTTGTGTGACCATCACAAGCCCTTTCTAGGATTACCACCTGACATTTCTCACGAGTCAGACTGTAGTAACAAGGCTCATGCTACAACTGAAGGGCCATTCACCTGCACATCAGCTGGACATCAAACGGGATGGGGGCCAGCCTCACCCTGTCAGGCAGAACTGATGCCTCTGATAGATGCACCCTGTGTCAGATTTCCTATGTCCAGGCCGATGCCACAGTCCTTGTGACAAAGGGGCTCACTAGGTCGCCATGGCGTGCCTGTGATTACCTTAGTGTGCTCTTTTAGCGCCAGATGGATGGGGGACCAGCCCTTCCTTTTTGCAAAGGCAGACTGAAGCAGCTTATACTCTGCCTGTGATGAGAACCTGAACCTGCTCGGTATCATGGTGGTGGGTGGAGAACAACTGCAGTGTGACCTGCTTTTTGTGCACTAACCACTGCAGTGGAGATATCTCTCTCCTTCCCTGGCTCCCCTTCAACTGAGTTGCAGGACCCTCCCTTTATACTTCCTGCCTCACTCCCATACTCCCGGAGTGGGAGGGCAGGATTGGCCCAGCTCCACCCACCAGGAGAGTGTAATGGTCCCTCAGGCTCAGTCTCGGTGGGAAGCCACTTTGCCTCACTATAGTACATACGCAGACAGCTAGCTTGTACCGCCACTCACTACTGCCTATGCAACCATGACTACACCTACTATTTTTAGCACCCTAGTTCAATCTGAGCTAGTGTGAGTATGTCTACACAAGCTGGGAATCCCATCCTTTCCTCCCAGTGTAGATGTAGCTGGAATAGATTAGGAAGAATCCATGTAAAATTGGGATAGGCAAGAGGGCAACTAGGGCCCCAATTTGGCAGCTAAACTTCAGATCAATGTAGGACCAGGCAGGCTGGATCAGACCCGAGGGCCATCCACACCAGGAGCCTCTCTCCTACCACAGCCAGCATCAGAAGGTGCAAGAGCCCCACAGTAGCAGATATGAGATAATCTTTGACCCACCTCAGCTGTGTCTCAGCCTAGTCTCTGCTAGTTGGTAATTGGCCTAAACCCTGCACCGTGAGGTTTAATACCCCTTCCAGAATTTGTCATCATTAATTACAATAACTGGATATTCATGGGCTCCATATAAATATCCAGTCCCCTTTACAATCTTGTTAAATTCTTGGTCTGAGTGACTTCCTGTGGCAGTGACTGCTACAGTGTGATCACATATTGTGTGGCACAAGTATTTCCTCTTCTAGAGTTTGAATTTCCCACCGTTGAATCTCCTGACTGTCCCCTTCCTCTTGTGTTAGAGGACAGGGAGAACAGAAGTTCCTCATCTTCCTAGTCTAGGCAGCCTACAGCATGCATGCCAAAGGTGGCACGTGAGCTGATTTTCGGTGGCACTCACACTGCCCGGGTCCTGGCCACTGGTCTGGGGGGGCTCTGCGTTTTAATTTAATTTTAAATGAAGCTTCTTAAACATTTTAAAAACCTTATTTACTTTACTACAACAATAGTTTAGTTATATAATATAGACTTATAGAGCGAGACCTTCTAAAATCTTTAAAATGTATTACTGGCACCCGAAACCTTAAATTGCAGCCAATAAATGAAGACTCAGCACACCGCTTCTGAAAGGTTGCCGACCCCTGGTCTAGCCATTCATTATTTCATAGAGTTTTACGATGATTTGTCCCTTTTCTAAGGTAGCAACCCCAGCCTTTCCAATCTCTCTTTATTAGAGTTTTTCCAGGCCCCTGGTCATTCTCATCGCCCTGCTCTGAACCCCTTTAGCTCTGCCCTGGCGTGTGAGAGCTGGGCTGACCAGTGCTGCACGAAGCCACGTCGCTGATTGAAGACATTCTCCGTGTTATTTTACATCCCATTTCTTATGCATCCTGATACCGTTAGCTGCTTTGATCGCAGCTGCACACTGAGCAGAAGTTTCATTGAACTGCCTCCAGTGATGCCCATAGCCCTTTCTCTGTAGACTCTACAACTCCCAGCAGTGTCCAGAGCAAACATTGGCTGGGAAAATGTGGGTTGAATGTGTCCTTAAAGAATGCCTCTTACTCCTAACTGATGGGCCTGTACTGGAGCAGTACCAGGTGAGCCATAATCTGTATGAGCCATTTTTTCTGTGAAGCCCCAAAAGGGAGAAGAGGCCTGGCAATGGTTCCTTGGGTGAGGGAGAGCGAGAGGATGATGGGGGAGTTCTCCCCTGGTGAGCGTGGGGCACGGTGCAGGCTGGATTGTGTTTAGGTGAGATGCCCTTTCTAGCACATTCTGAAACAGTTGCAGGACAGGTGAGGCAGCAGAAGCCAAGTTTAAAGGAGTGCCTCACCCTTAATACCAAGATGCTCCACTATGCCACGTGTGGGGATCTATGAAGAGAGCTTTTCCCTTCTCTATGGCTCCCTGGGAGGGCGTGGGTCCCAGAACATCCTTCTTTTGTAATGTGGGATCACGATATGGGAAAGGCTGAAAGCTGGGTATTGTGATGCTTCCCTATTCCACCAACATCTCCCCATCCATCTTGGGCACTGCTCTATGCTTTCGGCTAGCAGCATGGACGTCAACCAGAGTCGCCTGTGTGCATCTGAGAGCAACGTTTCACTTCCCTTTGGAACTCAGGGGCACAATCTGGGATTCTCTCCTTCCCTCCCTAGGTTTTGTATAAGCACCGCTCTCCTGCATGGGGCCTGCTTCCTTTGAAGCCAATTACAAAACTCCCATTGGCTTCAACAGAAGCAAGCCCGTGATTCCAGCATCTCTGTGGACAGGCAAACAAAGCAAATACAGCTGTGGAATGTGTTTGAAAAATACTGATTTTATTACACGGGTTGATGTACAGGACCAACAATTTTATCCAAATGCACATTACCATGAACACCTAATTGGGAATATATTACAGCATGTAATTCTTTATAATGTGTCTGTCCAAATTCCTGTTAAAAAAGAAGCACACAACAATGGGTTTAGGGATGTTGGGTTTTTTAGCAAAATTAAAAGGTCTTCAGGCTCCCTGGCAATGGTTCCCTGTTTTCATTTCTGATGCATTTCCTGTAACTCAGAGACACATCGCTCATGTCACACTTTATATTTTGTTTCTAATCAAGTTCATTTTGTTTCATAAAACAGAGACAGTGAGATTGATGGTAGGAGCCTGCTGTGTCATCAGACTGTGCCAGGTGAGGTGGGATTTGAACTACAGTCCACCTTAGATTAACAATCATTTGCTGTGGCCATGCAAGTCATTTCAAATGTCAAGGGGCTTGGGACGAAAGGCCACTAGAAATGTGTCAGATTCCCAACAAGGGCTGTGGCAGCCAACCAGAGCTAGGAGTCGGCCCAGCTTGATGTGCAGTTAACAAACAAATGCACAAAAATCTCTCTTCAACTGCTTAGGTCCACTGTTTCTTAAGGGTCACCTTATGTCAGGCCACAGGAGCACCAAGAGTGCTTTTAAGAAGAGAATCCTAGTGTAAATTTTCAGATGGGAAGGTGGTTATGATCAATGCAAGAGCTTCTATGCTGGGCTTTTGAGCCAGTACTATGCTTTTGTAAGTCACATATGAAAGGTGAACTCATCCGATTACAGGAAATTTTCTTGAGTATATGCAGAGATCTTCATTGTCAATGGATGCTTTACCCAACAGGACATCAACCACCAGGCCTAGTACCTGCTTTACATCCTCCACCCTCCTCAATGCTGCCAACATTCCTTGGTCTATATTGTGTTGGTAACACTAGCCACACCTACACCAACACCCAAAAGGAGAGCAGTAGCTTTATGATTGGCAGGATGCTAGTGAGCTGGAGGGAACTAGGAAGGAAGGACCTGGGTATAGTGAAAAGAGGATGGCAAGAAACAGAGGAAAGAAAAGGCAGGAGAAAGACTGAAGAAAAGGGGAAGAGAACATGAACAGGAGAAAGACAAAAAAGATGACAGCACAGCGAAGAGAAACAAAAAGGCAAAGAACGAGCAGGAAGAATAAGGCAAGAGAATTAGAAAACTTTAACAGACTTTTTTGTTTATGGTGACAATAAAACATAATGTGATGGCAGAAGCAGGGGCAAAATGAGCACAGTTCTGACAGTGTTTCTTTTCCATTCGCTCCTAAGAAAACCATGCAAACTAGGCCAAGTGACAGGAGCAGCAGGTAAGCTTAAGAGAGGACAATGAGAAGTGAGAAAGAATGGGTGACCAAGACAAAGGAGGAGGAGGAGGAGGAGGAATGGGGTAATGTAAAAGAAAGAGAAGAATAGAAATGAATGGAGGAAGCAAGTCCAAGGCAGTCTGAGACCCCATTATGAATTGACTTACCAGCTTTCACTTCTCTTTGTGCTATTTTGGATGCTCTGACTGCTCTTCTTACCTTCATTAGCTGTCCCCATTCCTTTCAGTGCAGTGTAGAAAATCCCTCGGCATGTAACCTGCCCTCTTGCAGTATTCATCAATGTACTTATTTCTTCTCCAGCACCTGGCCACTGGGGACCCATTACCCTGGAGGACACATCCAATGGGTGTCACATTGGATCAAGTCAAGCTCCCATGATACAATGTCCACTAGAACTCACCTGGATTGCTTTAAAAGACCGTTTCTTTTAAACTCAAGGTTTCAGCACCAAGGAAGCTGAATCCCAGACCAGTGCTGGATGTTTGGTTCTCCTGTCGTCACAGCTCCAGCTACGTTCACACATGTGGATCAGAGATGTGCAGCCTTTCAGACCTCATGCTATGCTCCCAACAGGCTCTGGTCAGCACCTTTCGTTTTCTCATCTGCTCAAGTTTCTTCTTTAAAAAGCCAATATATGGCTCTCATTTCTTTTTGTCTTTCTATCTTTGCCTTGCTTTGCTTGGCACTTCATTGTATTCTTAACCCCAGGCAGATAAGGCTCACAGGTATGTTTCAGTGAGAACCCACTCAGAGGGTTCTCTGAAGACCAGCCTCAGCTCTGGTCCATTTTACAGGGAGAATAATGAAGAAAGGCTACTTAGCAGGTCTTGTACACCATTCACCATTCAGGGCAACATCCACCTGCGTCTTCAGTTAGTTCTTAGCTCAACCACCAGCCATGCTGGGTCGCTGCAACTAAACAATATCTGCTTAGTGAAGAGGGCTCCCCTACTTCCCCTGTGCTTTAGTTGCCATCTACAATGAACTATGTCCACAGAGAGGCTGGCACTGATTCTGACGGCATCATTTCCTGCAACTCACAATTTTGGGTGTTGGTGTGTTGGGACAGCAGGACAGCATGGCAACGCCAACAAATAAATATGACTGCTTGGCTCGGCCCAAATAAGATAAGGCCCAGAAATCTTTGACTTCCTAACCTACAGCAAAAAGACTGGAAGAGTAAACAGGCAACAGCTATGATACAAAGGGTGTTCCTGTCTTCCTCCAAACCGCACAAGAATGCAGGGATCTGACTCGGAGAAAACATGCAACACTGGTATAAACAAAGTCAAAATGCAAATCCATTAACCCTCTGAGCCCTACCAAGGTTTGTGCTTGACTTGCTAACAACTGTGTGACGTTAACAGCAAATGCATACACTAAGCTCCCTGCCTCTTCTCAGGCATGGGGACAGGGCAGTGCTTTCAAAGGCTTTCTTCTGAACTTTGAGTTACAGCCACTGTCTCTCAAATGGAACTCAAGTGACATTACTCTTTTTAGCTCTAGGCCATTTCTCCTTCTGAGCCAGACTTCCAAATCCCACCTGGGACATGCATTTGGTGCTAACAATGCCATATGTTCCCAGAGACTGGACTGAATCCAGTCTAAATACAGACATGGTGTCTTTCTTTCCCTAGCCCTGGGGATAGGAGAGGGCTAATACCTGGGTGAATGCTAAAAATTCTGAGTTACAGCTCAACTGTCATCCAAATGGAGCTCACAAAGAACTCACAAGAAAAGAAACAGATTCGTATTCATTTATAGGCATTTCTGTGGTCCTCATACTATATACAGCCACCAGAAGCTGACATTTACTCTGCTGGATCTCTCTCTCCCAGGTGTGACTCTCTCCGGTTCTCCAGGTCACGGCGTTGGAGCCTTCCTCCAGGTTATCATTCCAGAGTCTGCATTTCCTACTTTCTGTCTGCGTAGTGTATGCAAAGGTTGAACTTCTTGTTCCACGCTCATGAACTTCAGTACCAGTGAAAAAGCAGCTAAAGCTTTAGTTCACCATTTGTTGCTTTTACTTACAGCTTAAATGTTTTCTGTTTGAAATAACAAAGATAAAATGTCAGGAATTCACAGTTCTTTATTCTCATTTCTATGCCCATCCTGCTTCCCTGCCATTAATGTCAATGACTCAAAGTCCTTGTTGTACAGTAGTTCTTGCCAGTGTGGCACTCAAAGGGTTAATAAACCATGTTTCTTGGACAGATAAGACATAAGCTCATTCACCAATAGGAACACATGAATGGTTATGTTAGTACATAGCATGTTATGGTTTCCTGTAGCGGTTCCTTGGCGTTTCACCACAGCCAGTTGTGTCACAGGAGAGAACACTGGGCTTCTTCCCCAACCCAATACTACCCAAGAGATCAGGAAGCTCATGAGTAATGGCCCTTTCGATCTTCTCCAGGTAACATCCTCCCATGTAGGAGCACTGCTGAGCTAGCAGCTTGAAGCTGCTGATGGGATTGATGCCAAAGAAGTCCTTATAAGCCTCGCGGTTGGGGAGATCAAACTTGCTGACGTTAGTCTTTGCCAGGATGGATTTGAAGATGTAGAACTTGTCAGGGTCTTCCACGATGTCCTTGAATACCAGTTCCCCGTCACTGAAGAAGGTCATTTTGTCCTTGTAGGTTTGCAGATAGCGGTCGACCAGGAGGGCGTGGATGCGAACCCGGATGGCATGTTGGCGGATGAATGCAATCTTATTCTCTAGCCTGTTTTCAATCACCTGGTTCATGTCTTCCAGGAGCGAGATCTCTTCTTTAAGGAACAGATCCTTGTGGGTTTCCGGGTGATATTCCAGGGGCCAGAAGGAACTGACGTAGACCCTGGGAGGTTCAGTGACATTGATCAGAGGAGCCAAGCTCCAGAACAAGGCACCATAGACTCTCATAAGCTCCTGGGTGGCGAGACTGTCTGCTTTGTTCAAGATTATTCTTATCTGAGACTCCCGGCCCTTCAGCTGGCGAAACAGCATCTCCAGCTCCAGCCCCACATCCAGCTTTGTGGGGTCAAAGACAACGAAGATGAGGTCAGCTCTGTCAATGAACCACTGGCACACATCATTGAACGGGTAACCTTCGGGAGAGGAGAGAGGAAAATCAAACAGAAATGTCCAGCTCCCCACCTCTAACACAGGACCAACACATTCAGTCACCAGCAGAGGTATGACACAAGCCCACCATGTCTCAGACCCCTTCAGACTTAGACCTCAAGCAGTGGGAAATCTCATTTCTCAGCTGCTAAAACTATCGCAGAACATCTTGGCGCCCATATCCACAATCAATCTATATTTGGTTGGCCTTGGTGCCATAGCTGGCGTTCTCTGATAAAATCCTGGCCCCAGTAAAGTCAATGGGAGTTTTGCCATTGGGCCAGGATTTCTCCCTGGATTTAAGGTAGATATTGAGAGAGCGGAACTGGGGATGCCTTGTAATTAAGGCGCTGAGGAGCATATAGGTAAATAACCAATTTTAGTAGACAATTCAAACATTTTATTCGCCCTCGTCCCGCTCTGATATACACTCTGCTGCCTCCTAGCAGTTGGGGGTGTGTTTTGCTTCTGGAATTCAGTTTCTTCCACTTCTAAACTTTCCTTTTCTCTGTAGCCTGCTGTTGATTGTGTGTGCTTGGATGGTTTTCTAAGGCCATGCTTTGACCACTCCAGTGCTATCTAATGTATCTAATATATGGGGTGACAAACCCCAGCAGTGCTACCCCAGTTGTGAGATACGTAAAACAGGGAAAATGCTACAGCGCCTTGAGATCTACTGATGAGCAGCATTGTAGAAGAGCAAGGGACTGTTATTATCTCACATTTACATTGCTCCTTCTTTTCTGGCCTCTCTTACAATGAACAAAGCAGGTTACTACCTCGTTCCTGTTGCTTGCGGTTTTCAATGATGCCCGGTGTGTCTACAAAGGTGACGCGCTCTAAAAGCTTATGAGGCACCTCTATCCCGATCAGCTTCTCCAGGAAGTTCTGCCCAAACTTTTCGAGGGGCGAGAAGGAGCGTGCGCTGTCAGCAGCCATCACAATGCCCTCGATGGTCTTCAGCTTTGGGCCATGCATGATGACCGTGAACTCAGAGGTGGTGGGTTCAGCCCCTGTCCAGTAAAAGAGAAGCAGAGAAGGTGAGTTGTAAAGTCTAAGCTGTCCTGCTGGAAATTAGTCAGGCTCTGTGTCTGAGACTATCTGGGGAGGATACTGCTTACATAGCGTAACCAGATATCCCGATTTTATAGGGACAGTCCCAATTTTTGGGTCTTTTTGATTTGATATGGGGTCCTATTACCCCCCACCCCAGTCCCGATTTTTCACACTTGGTGTCTGGTCACCCGAGGGTGATCCAAAGCAACAGGTATGGTCAGAGAACATCTTGCAATATCATGTACCTCATGTCTTGTAGAACGTCTTGAGGAAACGTAGGGCAAGTCTACACTACAAAATTAAGTCAACCTAAGTTAGTTTGATGTACAGCCACCAAGGTAATTAAACTGCTTTGCATATCCACACTACACTCCTTGTGTCAGTGGTGTACGTCCTCACCAGGGCAGTCAGTGTGGGGCATTGTGGGACGGCATCTGAATGGCAAGTATTGTCGATGTAAGTAACGTAGTATCTACACTGACACTGCATCGACCTGACTACATCAACCTACAAGCTACGCCTCTCGCAGAGGTGGAGTTATGAAGACGGTGTAGTGGGTGGATTACACGGTGTAGTGGGTGGCAGCTACACTTTAGAGTAGATGCTCACAGAGTTAGGTCGATGTAGGCTGCCTTATGTTGATCTAACTCTGTAGTGTAGACCGGGTTGTAGTTAGTCCATGGATGCGCGAGTGCAGTTTTTTCCTGCAGTGGTTAATCTATACTGAGATCTCACGAGTGTGAAAAGCACTATAAAGGACCAACTCCTGCTCTGCTTTCTAGTGCCTTGATTCTCCCTATGCCCAGAGCTCAGTACAGTTTTTAGTTCAGCAGTGATATGCTCAGCTGTGTTCAGGGATAAAAGGGAGTGGGAGCTGAGAAGAGGAGATGGGAAATGTCACGCCTGTTGTTAAAGTAAATTAATTGGCTCCATGCATGGAGGGGAAGGATAGAAGAAAAGGGCAAGTTCTTCTTGTTAGAGGATTGTTATCCTGCTGGCCTGGAAGGTGCTTGCAGTGCGATGCCCTGTCGGGTTGGAAGATCTCAGAGCCTCTGGACTGCAGGAAGTGGAAATGCTGTGAAGGCAGATGTACAGCTTGATCCGGGGGGCCGGGGGGCGGCAAAGAGGGAAGAGGAATCTTATCGGTCTCTCTCTGCACCAACTCCTCGGTTACAGGAGCAGGGTTGCAAAGATTCACGCCCTCTCTGACCAGAGTGATGGCTGTCACCTAACAGCCAGGGGATTGCAGTGATTAAAAAGAGATGTTCAAAGAGCAGCTGGGAACAATGTTTACCAGCCAAGCTCTAGCTGGAATTGACTCGAGAAGTGAACGTATAAGTGACAGTGCTTGCTTGTACCCTTTGCACAGCACATTAAGCAGAAACAATGGGCAAGCCGGGGTGCACATTACCTGTGTACAGCTGGTAGGGCGTGTCGTCCAGCCCTAGGAGGTAGTTTATCATGGTGGATTTGCCCACACTCCACGGTCCCAAGAACAAGACCATTGGCTTGGATGTAATCTCCCCATCTGCAAAGAGGGGAAATGACAAAGGGAAGTGAACAAGCACTAGAATTCGAGCTCCTCGCTGTAACGTATGTCCCAGTTGAAGAGTGAACAAGAGCCACCACATCCCACTCCCTTAGTTAAATGTTCTGAGCTCAGGGAAATGTTCCGAAGGTCCTTCAGCCATTTGCAAGAGCAGGGCATAGCAACTGACTCACGTGGGGCCAGGGTCACAGATACGCGGGTGCACACATGCTACTTATGCTGCTAGGGTTGTGCTTAGCCTTCAGGACCCCTAGGACTGGGCTGGAATATGTGGAACAAAACAGTCCAGTCTGTAATTGACCCACATGCCCAATATTAGCTACATCTGTGTTGGTGCTAGAGAAGCACGAGACTGTCTCAGTCTGATCATTCATCTGTGAGATGGAAGAAATTATACGTACTTGATTGCTGGCCTCCTCACTATACCCAGAGTGGAACGAGCCTCACCCTTTGGCTGCCTGATGATATATGGCCCTATGGCTGAACATCTGTCCACATGGTGCAGTGGGTGACCCCACCAAATGTGCATTGCTTGTGGCACACAATACGGTTAAAGTCCTGATCCAACTTCCACCGAAGTCAATGGAAAGGTGCCCACTGACTACAGTAGGATCTGGACAGACCTCACTGAATAGTGGTTCTGTAGGAGCTTCACACCTGGATGACCACACATGTCCCAATGGACATTGTGCGTTAGAATTCTATTGAGTGCAAATGGATAAGTGTGGGGTAATTCCAGGATCTCCTAGCCCTGTAATTTGTATTCAAAGTACCACCCAGCCATCAGTATTTAACCAATTCCACCCCTCCTGGCCCCAATAATCCTATCTTGGATTATTGCATAACAGTCTCCTCAGGCTGACCCTACCCAAAATTATGCAAGGTGGTGAAAGGAATGATTTTCTACTCCATTTTTAAAGATGTGTTTGCTTAGTGAATTTTGAGTTAGGTTTTGCACGCATCTTTTTACAGGCAGCAGTACGTCCCCAAAAACATGCCTTCGTGCATGCCAAGCAGGCCCTTGTGTTTGCAATTATTTCTTTTGTGCAAGCAAGTTGGCAATTTGTGTGTATGTGGGCAAGTTCCTGCACGTGGAACAGATGTGTATGCATTTTTGTAGGTACCCCTTTTACAGCTTCTTTTAGAACACAAGTCACTTAGAGATTTTGCCATGAGCCCCAGGATATGCATGGGCAAGTTCAGAGGTGCAAGGCCAGGCTCACAAGCTGGCATAATGGGGCTGGCAGCCAGGGAACATTACATGCCCCAGCTGGTAGAGGCCAGTAGGAACTCATCAAGGGCCTGACCGTGCACCATTACAATCAATGGGAGTTTTTCTGTGGACTTTCATGGGATCAGGGCATAAGGGCCTCATCCTGAAGCCCCTTACTCAAGTGAGGAATACTTCAAGTGAAGCTACTCACGTAGCTAGCCCCAATGAAGTCAATGGCAAGGGTTACTGAGGTGAGGCTCTGCAGGATCGAACCCAGAGTCATCTGCTGACAAGCATGGACAACTTGACATCACCAAGGTGCCACAGGGAGCTGTTGTGTTCAGCACATCCCAAGATTCAGGCCTGATCACCCTGGCACTTAGAAAGAGATAGGCAACTCTCCCAGCTGCAGCACAAAGAGCCCATGAAGAGACACATGGAGAGTCCGGACCTCAGGACAACCACTGCAAGGGAAAGATCAGGCACACTGCCAGCATAGCCCACTCAGTGCAGTGCTCTGTCACCCTCTAATGGTGGCTGGGCCACAGACCCACAAAGGTTAGTGACCCAGCCACAGCCTGGTCCCTCATTGCTGCATCTTGACTGCCAGAAGCTGGGACTGAACAACAGGAGAGAGATCACTTGATGATTGCCCTATGCTGTTCATTCCCTTTCAGTCATCTGGCACAGCCACTGTCAGAAAATAGGAGACTGGGCTAGACGGACCTTTGCCTGACCTAACTGACTGTTTTTATGTTAGCGCAGGCAGTAAAGGCTCATGTTTTGAGAACTACCTATCTCAGGTGCAGTTCTAGCTCCTAATGAGGTGCACAATGTAACACAAACATTTAAAGAATTGTTTCTAGGTTCTAAAACTGAAACCATTGCATACAGTGGGAAAGGGAAGGAATATGCTAACAGCCATGTATCTTCTTGCATTTACTCTGCATAATAATTTATTATCCCTATTGCTTTACATTGAGTAACTTAAATCCTATATCATACACTGTATAATGTCCTTATAGAAACAAAGTAAAATGTATAACTGATACAAATATATAATACAGGCAATACATTCATATGGAAATAATATATTATTGTATTTACAACTAATGTATTACCCATATATAAAGCCAAACATATCACCAGCAATGTGGGTTATACTTTTGCAGAAGGGCCTCTGTAACCAGGCTCTTGCCAGTCCACTCCACAAGAACTCCCAGAGACAACTTTTAAGTGCAGCACCCATGTCCTTGATTGCTTGTGTCCATCCTCACCACCTACTATTTACAGATATATACAGACCAGCACTCAGAAGGACTGCTAACTTCCTGACCAGCAGGACCCCAGAGCCCCACACTCTTCCCTTTCCTGCCTCCTCCTCCTTCCTTTCTGCCAGCTTTTATAGCAGGCTGGCTACTCAGGTCTGCAGGTGACTCCTCTCAGGCAATTAGGGCATGGCCTCCCAGCCAGCCCCAGCTAGTACCTTCTTCTCCCTGGATCCCGGCTAACAGGCACCTGGCTTGCTTCTCTTAACCAGCACCCTGTTACTGTCTCAAAATGCTTTACAAATACGAATGAATTAATCCCTGTAATCTTTCTGGCTCTGACTTAGGGCAGCACTTACACATCTACTTAAAATCAGTGGGGCTTAGAGCTGGGCAGGAAGTGATTTTCCCATTTTAGGAAATATTTGAAATTTTTAAAAAATGGTTTGGATCAGCTGAAACATTTTGCTTTAATTTCAACTATTGTAAAAGTTAGTTGGTTTTTTTTTACCATAATGAGCTCAAATTTTGAAACTAAAATTTGTTTCAAACTGGAACACCAGAATTTTTTGTTTAAAAAAAATGTCAAAATGGGACACTGACAATTTCAAAACTTATTTTTCAACTTTTCTTTGCGTCAATAATTTTGGCCAAATTTACCCTTTCCTGTTTTGATTTGATTAATCAACATTTTCGACAAGAAAACAGTTACTAAGAAATTCCTGACCAGTGCTTGCAGGGTTTAAGCAGGTGCTTCAGTACTTTCCTGGGTAGGATGCTGGTGAGGTAGGGAAGTATTCTTCTTCTAATGTTATAGATGGGGAAACTGAGGCATGGGGAGGGTACAAGAATGGCAAGTGGTTACCCAGAGATTCTGAAGCAGATTTTTTAAGGCAGTCCAGATCAACCAGCTCCCAATCCCTGGCCTTACCCCCCACTCTGAGCTGAGAATTCCTCTGGCTTAAGTCTGTACAAGACAGCTGAATATTGTATAAAATATTGGATAATATTTCCAATATTCTTTGCATGAGGAAATGGTGTTTGTTGACAGCAATGGGGATGGGAGGGCCTGGATGGGCTCTATGTATGCTGCCAAGAGCCACAGGAATTTCTACCATGGGGAAGAGTCAGCTTTACATCACAATGCTGACAAGAGTCACGTTTTTGTCTCTGGGCACCACCTCTGAATTGCCTCAGAGGGACTTTCCCTCTGATATTTCCTCTTTTGGCCCCATCCCCCTTTCCAGCTGCTATCCCCTTTCTGAACTCTAGAGGTGAAATCATGCCCCACTGAGCTTTGTCAATAGGGGCTTTGCCCTTGACTTCAGTGGGGCCAGAATGTCACCCTAGGTGGCCTTCACCCACTTTTGCACAACCTGTGAATTCAACATTGGTGCAACTTCAGGCACTTAGCCATGGAGCTTGGATTCCTAGCACTCCCTGTGCAGCATTCACTGAGGACCGTGATGTTGAGTCTAGCAATGTTCCTTGAAGTCAATTGGAAGGGATGCTGGTGAGCAAAATGAGGCGCTCCTTTCTCTCCCTTCAGCCCTGATGCTGAGCTCTCTGCCTGCACAGTGGTCCCAGCTCAGGGAGTGAGAGGTCAGAAATGGTATGTGGCCACCAATCACCAGGAGCAAGTTGTTGTCCCTCCACTTCCCTCTCCCCGTCTCTGACCTCAAAACCTCACTTCTTGCATGGGAGCTCAGACAAGAGCTTTAATTTGGAATGGAGGTTTTCTCTCCTGGGATTGTCAACGAGGAAAGGACACAGCTCTGGTGACAGTGAATATAAGAACATAAGAACAGCCAGACTGAGTCAGACCAAAGGTCCATCTAGCCCAGTATCCTGTCTACCAACAGTGGCCAATATCAGGTGCCCCAAAGGGAATGAACAGAACAGGCAACCATCAAGTGATCCATCCTGTTTCCCATTCCCAGCTTCTGGCAAACAGAGGCTAGGGCAGTGGTCACAAAGCCGTCGATCGTGATCAACTGGTCGATCCTGGAGGCCCTGACAGTTGATCGCAATCTTCAGGCCGCTAAAAGTCCAGTGGCACAGCAGGCCTCCAGCAGGTTGCCTGCCTGCCCTGGCTCCATGTCACTCCTGGAAGCACGTCTGCTGGCACATCTCTGCGGCCCCTGCGGGGAGGGTGAGGTCGCTCTGCATGCTGCCCCTTCCCCCAGCACCATTCCCGCAGCTCCCACTGGCCAGTTCCTGGCCAATGGTGGCAGTGGGGTCAACGTTTGTGGGTGTGGGAAGCAGCGTGGGGCAGGGACGAGCAGGCAGCCCGCCTGAGCCCCGCTCTGCTGCTGACCGGGAGCCGCTTGTGAGTGTCTCCCAGTCAGATCCTGCACTTTTCCCTTCTTCCCACACCCCAATCCTCTGCCCCAGTCAGGAGCCACCTCCTGCACCAAACTCCCTCCCAGACCCCTCACCTCCGCCTGCACCCCAGTCCCCTGCACTAGCCCGGAGCCACCTCCTGCACCAAACTCC
>ML677381.1:28586712-28604336 GCA_007922305.1 Dermatemys mawii
CCCCAGTCCCCTGCACTAGCCCGGAGCCACCTCCTGCACCAAACTCCATCCCAGAGCTTGCACCCCTCACTCCTGCACCCCAATCCCCTGCCCCAGGCTCAACCAATGCTCACCCCACAGCTGAGAATGTTACACTGATTTCTGACAATCCCTGAAGCATTTTGGATCTATAAACCATAAATGACACTAATAAAAAGTAAAACTCATGAAATGTCCAGTAGATTCTATGAGATTAGGTGCAGTATGACTATATGACCCCTGCACCCAAACTCCCTCCCAGAGCTTATGCCTTTCACTACTGCACCACAACCCTCTGCCTCAGGCTCGGCCCAGAGTCCACACTCTGAGCCCCTTGGCCCCAATCCAGAGCCTGCACCCCTCCTGCACCCCAAACCCCTGCCCCAGCCCAGTGAAAGTGAGGGAGGGTGGGGGAGAGTGAGTGATGGAGGGAGTGGGGAATGGAGTGAGTGGGGAGGCGCCTCAGGGAAGCGGCGGGGCCTCTGGGAAGGGGCAGGGTAGATCCTGGGTTGATCTTAAATTCAAAAAGCAATCTTGTGCATAAAAAGGTTGGAGACCACTGGGCTAGGGACTCCATCCCTGCCCATCCTGGCTAATAGCCATTGATGGATCAATCCTCCATTAACTTATCTAGTTCTTTTTTGGACCCTGTTATAGTCTTGGCCTTCACACCATCCTCTGGCAAGGAGTTCCACGGGATTGACTGTGCATTGTGTGAAAAATACTTCCTTTGGCTTGTTTTAAACTTGCTGCCTATTAATTTCATTTGGTGACTCCTAGTTCTTGTGTTATAAGAAGGAGTAAATAACACTTCCTTATTTACTTTCTCTATAACAGTTGTGATTTTATACACCTCTATCACATCCCCCCCTTAGTCATCTCTTTTCCAAGCTGAAAAGTCCCGTCTCTTTAATCTCTCCTCCTATGGCAGCCATAATGTCATTCCATACATTTAATCATTTTCGTTGGCCATTTCTGAATCTTTTCCAATTCCAATATATCTTTTTTGAGATGGGCGACCACATCTTCATGCAGTATTCAAGATGTGGGTGTACCATGGATTTATATGGAAGCAATATGATATTTTCTGTCTTGTTATCTACCCCTTTCTTAATAATTCCCAACATTCTGTTTGCTTTCTTGACTGCCACTGCACATTAAATGGATGATTTCAGAGAACTATCCACAATGACTCCAAAATCTCTTTCTTGAGCAGTAACAGCTAATTTAGACCTCATCACTTTGTATGTATTGCTGGGATTATGTTTTCCAATGTGCATTACTTTGCATTGATCAACACTGAATTTCATCTACCATTTTTTTGCCCAGTTTTGAGATATCCCTTTGTAGCTCTTTGTAGTCTGCCTGGGACTTAACTATCTTGAGCAATTTTGTATCTTCTGCAGATTTTGCTACCTCATTGTTTACCCCTTTTTCCAGATCATTTATGAATATATTGATTATAACTGGGGCCAGTACAGACCTCTAGGGGACACCACTATTTACCTCTCTCCTTCTGAAAACTGGCCATTTATTCCTACCCTTTGTTTCCTATCTTTTAACCAGTTACCGGTCCATGAGAGCATGAGAGGACCTTCCCTCTTGCCCATGATAGCTTACTTTGCTTAAGAGCCTTTGGTGAAGGACCTTGTCAAAAGCTTTCTGAAAATCTAAGTATGTATATCCACTGGATCACTCTTGTCCACATGCTTGTTGACTGCCTGTCCCCGCAAAGAATTCTAGTAGATTGGTGAGGCACATTGGAAAACAGCAGCTCAGAAGTAAGGATAGCAGAACCATAACCTCCCTACAATAACCCTGTGCCCACCCCAAAGCTCCTGTTTGTGTCAGGACCCCTGCAATTACAACACCATGGAATTTCAGATTTAAATAGCTGAAATCATGAAATTTACTATTTTTAAAATCCTATGACCGTGAAATTGACCGAAATGGACTGTAAATTTGGTCCGGCCATATTCATCTTGCACATTTCAGCCCAGAGAACCTCAGGCTCCTAAGTGGGATTTTAACAGGGCTTCCCTGTTTCACAGGAAATCTCCTTTACTGGTTCTTGCTCCAGCTCTCTCGCTGGGTGAGTTCCATTTTCACAGGCTCACTGTGTTGCTTGCCCCTTATGTTCCAGAGACAAAGTGACTGTTCAGCAGTACCATACTCTGGGTGTAGCCCACATATGGGGGTAAGGCACTATGCAGCATGAGTAGGGATGGCAGAGTGTGGCCCTTTGGCAACAGCATGCGTGTTCCAGCCCTGTTTGCAATGCAGTGCTCAGACACCACAATTATTGGCTTCCTTCACAAAGGCAAATGATTTCTGAAGGTTTACAGCTTTGCTCCCCACTGCAGGACTGTGCTGACCTGTGCTTCGCGGCTGGCTGTGGTCGGTTCATTGCTGTTCAGCATCCGGGGAGGGGATCCTTCCACTCAGCCACCCCCCATGCCTCAGCAAGCTGAAAGGCTGCACTCTGGCACTTTCTTTGACTCTTATTTCTTTGGGCTCAGAATGTGTCCACACCTGAGGCCATGTGACAGTGGCAGCACCTTACAGAGAGAGTCACTTTCTTCTAGCCCTGCTCCAGAGACTTGTCTCCAGGCAGGGAAGCCAGGCTAGTCCCACATTCCTCAATCCCCAGAGCAGAGCATCTGGCTAGGACCTTCTTCCGGTCCCTGCCCCAGCTTGGCTTCTTGCTAAAGATTTAAAGCAGCAGCACACTTCCTCCTCGCCCCATGGAGGGATGCTGGAGTGACACGGGCAGCAGGATGAGTCAGAACTGCCTGCTTCTCAACCCTGGGAAATCAGGAGTCTTCCTCCTACTTCCTGTCTCCTCTTGGTCCAGCGATTTCTGTGGTATGAAAACATGCTCTCATGTGCACCCTTGCTTGCCCTACACTGGCCTAGTCCCATCTGTTCATATCAGGCTCCATCACTGTCATCCTCCCATCATACATCAAGGCAGCTCCGTCACTGGCCGCTTGTGCAGGGAGCAATACTGGCGGGCCCCTTGGTTTGGGTGTGATTCGGCTCTCTGCAGTGCAGGCTATGGCAACTTGAAACCTCCTCCCCAAGCCTCATCCTGATGGGTACCTAGGTCCTTCCAGGCAGTCCATCCTGCTGTGGGGCTGGCTCCACCTGGCAACCCACTGGGTCTCATTTCTGTTCACTTTGAAAACACAGTTGCTCAGGTGTTTTCCATCCTGAGTATAGCTGGCCGTGTACATATTGCCTTCCTCTCTATTTCCCCCAGGAGTGTATGACCCCTCTCCCACTCGCTTTGAATGTGAAGCGGTCAGTTCTTTTATTCTATTTGTATTGTAATTTAATTATATAGGGTGCCTGTGGGTCTCAAAAGACTTAACAAAGGAGGTCAGTATAAGCTCATTTCATAAATGGGGAAACTGAGGTACAGAGAGGGGAAGGAACTTGCCCAAGGTCATCCAGAAGGCCAGTAGCAGATCTGGGCATAGACCCCAGCCTTCCTGAATGCTAGTTCTGTTCCCTAACCACTAGGCCGCACTGCCTCCTGAAGTATGGCTGTTTGCACTGTGTTGCACGGTGGGACTTATACACACACCTGTCAAAACAGGCAGCAAGCTGAAAAATATCTTACGCTGTCATGCTGTGGAACATACTTAGGCTGGAGTTTGGAAACGAGGTCTCAGCCTGCAACAGGGCCGCTGCCGTGTGGCAGGATTCTAAGGATATATTAATGGGCATGGTGCCCTTGTTGCAGTTGGTTAACGTGGGCGGTGACATTTTGCTTCTAATATCAAAGCTCTCCTTAGAGGTTGCTTATTTCTGGAGCTCGCTCTAGCCGTTGGGTAGAGATGTTTGTGGTTCGGTCCATGGTGTATATAGTATATGCCAGGCCTGCCCCACAGCCTGTCTCTGTTTACAGTAGAGGAGCCGCTTGGTCTCCACTAATTTGAGACAAGAATTGCTTCGTTCAATGTTTGAGTTCAAGAAGTGACTGTCTCCAAGACACACATTACAAGCTGAGGAGTGGGGGAAACAGCACTCCAAAGAACACAGCCTGGCTGTAATGGGGTGCAAGTGACCCCTGTCTCAGTGCATGGGCTCGTTCTCTCTCTCTCTCTGGTTGTGGTAGGTCCTGGTGACCCACCTGGTGAGTCAGTATGTGAAACAAAAACAAAGCAAACACTTTAGGGTACAAATCCAACAGAAGCCTCTCTCGAGACCCCCCCACTTACTGTGTCCTCAAGCTGTCCCTGCTCTCTCAAGCTTTCCCTCCCTGGGGGCAATGTCTTTGCCCTCTCAGGGCCTTTCTGGCCACAGCTCTCCAGCTGGGCCACTACAGGTAAGTTCCCCTTCTGGGGTGCCTCCAAAGTCCAAGCCACTTTCCAAGAGGCATGTGGGGAGACCTTGGCCCATGCCCTCTATTCCAGGTGTCAGCCCAGGGATCCCATAGATAGCAGCTGTGCCATGTCCCTTTATCTAAGCTGCACTGCTGCTCTAATTCCCTGGGCCACTTGCCCTTGTGCTCCAGCACATTCTTCACCCTCACCTCAGGGTCTTGTCCTTGTGAAGTCCCAGCAGTCAGCCCGGAGCCCCTTCTTGCTCTCCTGGCTTTTGCCAGCACTGCCTTGTCCGAGGTCCTGCAGCTCCCTCAGCCAGCCAGGTGCACCATCCACTCTCCTGCAGGTCTAGTAAGGAACTGATCTCACTCTGTCTAGCCCTGCAGCATTTCTTATCCTAGCATGCTGGGCCCCAATTGGCTGCCTCCCATATAGCTGCTCTAGGCAGGTTGGAGGACCTCTTTATTGCCCTTTTTTGGGGTGAGGTGTGGCAGGGCTGCGAGGCCTCCAGAAGGGGACCTCTGGACGTAGTCCACTCTGTCACACTAACGCTGTCATCTCTTGCAGAGGGGCCCTTGCTCCCTAGGAACTACAATATGAACTAATCTCCCACCTGGGCAATCCTGAAAGTTCGCTGCTGTGGGCAATACTGAGGTTTAAGTCTATATTACTTTACCACTGCTAACCCTGCAACACACCAGCCATGGCCAACAGGTAATTACATATCCTGAGCTCTAGGCAATCAGCTCCATACTGCACGTGCGCCAAACTCATTTAACCCTTAGAGTGCTGGCCTGTTTATTCAACAACGCCTAAATGAATCCTTAGGATGTTATATAATTAGATACATTGCCTATCGATAGTGATATGCACTGTATATGCATACATACACACATTTGTGTTATATATACATAATTTATACATATGTTCATAGATCTAGATCTGTAAACATACACATTTATACAGACAGTATATAAATATATATATAATATGGGGCTGTGTTTATAGATAGATACATGTAGCTATAAGTAACTCTATCTGTGTATGTATACAGGAATCTCCAAAGCCTCCAGAGGATTATATAAAATTCAATGGAAAAGCCAGAGTGTGTCAGGCAGGCATGTCAGTGTAAGGGGGCGGGGGCTTGAGGTGCTCAGAGTGCTAGTGCTATGATGTCATTGTGCAGTCAGGAACCAGAGACTCTGGAAGGACAGCTGCTCTTCCAGCAGCAGCCCCCTGGACTTTGGGTGTGTTATGAAGGACGGGCTTAAAGGAACACTGCAGACATCTGACTGACTGGGACTGGTTCGCTTGTCATACCGGCTACGCCTTTGCTGCACAGCGGTGCTGTGATTGTATGCGGGTAGGCTGGCTTTAACGTAGCACTGGTACCAACAGCAGGGACGACGTGGGGGCCCAGGCTAGTCCTTTGGCTAGTGCCTGTCTATAAGTCAGCTGGGGCCCTTGTGTAGGCCGTGGTAGTTGTTACCCTCCTAGCTACATTGAAGCCAGCACAGAAATGCTGCAACCTTGCCTTCACTTGCAGTGATGATGTACCTGTAGACTAGTGTCCATTTTAAGAAGATGTTTATCTAAGGATGCCATGAATGTGTGGCCTGCTGGACAAAGCCAGCCACTGCAAAAGAAGAAAGACTCCTATGTACACAACTAGCGCTGACTAGTGCATGGTGCACTGGGCGTGTGGCTTTGGCTAGTGCAGAGGAGCAGTGGGTATATGGCTGTGGTTACAGCAGAGGCGACACAGAGCATATGGATCTGGCTAGTGTAGGAGGACACTGAGTATATGGCTGTGGCTAGTGCATGGCGGCCACTGGGTGAGTGGCTGTGGCTAGTGCACGGAGGGGACTGGGCGTATGACTAGTGCACAGGGGCACCGGGTGTGTGGTTCTGGCTAATGGCTATCTGGAAAGATGGAGACTGCTGGCATTTTCCATGCCTTTGACCAATGACAGCGGAGAGGCAGTGAAGAGGTTATCGGGCTGCTAGTAGCATGCAGACGGCAGGCAGCAATACCAACCTGTGGCTGAGGAGCCCAGGGTACGTCCGTGGTAAGCTGTTAGCAGGGAGAGGGCCGGGGGGAGAGAGAAAAGGCAACATGAGTAGAAGGAAGGAAAGGAGGTGATTGGTCTGGTAGGACCCACAGAGAGTGCGAGAGAGCTGATGGCCGGTTCAGCCTTCTCCTAGACAGAGAGCAGACCCAATGAGCAATGCAAACACTCCAGGAAGAATGACACAATGAATGACCTGCAGGAACGGAGGGCGCATGGACTACAATTCCCCTCCTACAGTGCCAGATTGTGGAAGATACTTTGGTTAGGAGCAAGGCAGGCCCCGGTGCAGGCGTGTTAGTCTGCAAGTACACATACATGGTTTAGGGTTGCCAGCATGTACCGCAATTTGGTGCGACATCTCTTCAGGCCCGTCGTTGGACCAGGACATTCCCCAACCAGGCAGAGATTCTTCTGAGGATGGAACCAGGAGAACAATCCCAGCATGCTAGAGAGAAAACTGGCACCCCTAACTAAGAGGGAGCACATACGTATACCATGGACATATACACACTCACATGCATGGAAACATCCATTGCTCTGAGGCCTGCACGCATCCATACGGGATGTGTAAACACAGTGTCTTTGTGTACACACCGGAGAGGTGTCCAGCATGGAAAGAGATGGCACAGCCTGTACTGACACATGAGCACACGCTAAAGAGAGGGTTTCTAGCTGCAAACACATTCCATCAAAGTCAAACACAGCCTGGATAAGGAGCCTCCAGACATTTTAGAAAGAGACTCCAGGCCTGGCCAGTTGTAAATAAAATCTGCTATATGCCAGGAAGTGCTGAGTAACCTAGGATCCTGGTGAGCTACAGCAGAGAGTGCTAATAATACTACAATACCCAAATGACCCTAGCATTGGGACTAGGCACAGCAGTGCAGCTCAGCTCTGCTATCAATGTACATGGGTGCAAGCTGCAGCCATGTAAACGAGGGCGAAACTGGTCCCAGGGAAACAAAACTTCCGGAGGGCTGCTGTATAATGGAGAGGGAAAGAAGTGGATTGCTAGGAACAGAAAGAGAACTTACCATTGCATATTGGTTTGACCCTTAGAACATAACCCCTGTTACTTGACACTCCTGTTCCGCATTTTCCCTAACCTGTATGATCCATCATGAGTTTGGTAAGGCTGGGGCCCTGCTATTGAGATAATGGCCACCAGGGGGGGTGAGAGAGAACTCCATATTCTCCCCACCCCATTCTAGAGAAGAGACAAGAAGGCATTCAGGACACACCAGGGACACATTCAGCCCTTCCCTGCTCAGGGAAGTCGCCGTCAGGTGATTAATGCGGCAGAGGGAAAGGGAACCAGTTGATGAGCCTGTATTGTTCACAGCCGAAGAAGCAGCAGCTTGCCATGCAGAGAAACGCTGGCAGTGAAGCCAAAGGATGTGGGAGGCAGGTGTGATCGCTCACTCAACACTGCAGTGTGCTCACCTGGGCTGCTGAGTCATGGGGGCTCCCTGGCACATGGTGCAAACTCCTTGCTGGGCTACACAGTCATCACCACCTCTCTAACAACTTGACAGACTGCTCTATTGACTCTTCCACTGGGCTCCCAGTGGGCGTGCCCGGGAGATGCCCTTGCTCCAGGTATTCCAGGCAAACGTCCCCCAATCTGCCCAGTCTAGGAGCGTGGAGGTGCATGGCGGAAGGAGAATTGGTTGAAGTGCTGGTATTGCTGAGTCAGGTGTGGGAGAGGGCCAGCGGTCTGAGATGTGGTGGTGGGTGACAGCGCTGGAGCCCCAGGAGTGACTACAAAGCAGCTACAGAATTGGCCCTTTCCCACGTGCCGTAGAAAAGTCAATGGTGGAGGTGCTGTATTCCAGACGGAAGGGGGTGTGGCCATGGACACATGCCATAGGAGACAGTGGTGCCAAATGGAACACCGAGGTGACCCATCTTCAGTGCCAAGCCCCCCTGGGAATGGGGACTGTGCGCACAAGGTACCAGCCATCGGTTACAACCCAGGCTATCAATGGAAGAGCGCCTGAAAGCCTGGCACCGAGAACCAAGAGTGAGGTGGATAAACTGTGATCTTGACTGAGCGTGTCTGCACTGCCTGGATATCTAAAAAGGCTGGGCTACACTCCCAGAGCCCTGACCCAGCATGCACCGGGGTCAGTGTAAAACCTAGGGTGGGGTCTCTGGTCATTTCAGCTGTTCTATAGTCCAGGCTAGGAACTTGGAGGGGCTGTCCCCAGGACATTACATCATCCACAAAGAAGTCCCTGAAGGGATGTCCTGATGTCAAGGTGAGCATTCAGGTTGGTTCCTGTGAAGCCATGTGGCTCCTATCTTCACCCTCCATATCAATGCCTGGGGGTGCCATTGCCCCATCGCACTAGGACTATCACACACTCTGGCTAATAGCCTCCATAGGGATCACTGCCATGGCACTGGCATGTCTGGGGGCAAATGTCTCTGCAGAGACTGGTGAAAAGTGCAGGGTGGGCATTTCACCGTTCTCCTTGGCAATATCAATTCTGTGGGTTCATGCACATGAGACCAGAACACTACCCAGTGGCATAGTCTGGACAGCAACCCCACAGGATGGAAAATGGTAATCCCTCGGGGTCAGCCCCGATCCATTCCAGCCAGGTCAGGTCTTGGTACAGGTCACGCACACTGTGGTCAGCCAGGTGGCGGGCTCAGGACTCCCCTCAGACGAGAGAGGAGAAGAGGCAGGGCTGGATTTCTGTGCCCTTGCTTGCTGAACCCTACCCGCCACGTGTCTGCCTGTGGAGGGATTAGCTGTGTCTTTGGGAGCCGAGGAAGGGCAAAATCCCTGTTTGGTGAGTCTGAGGCCTATGCTATGCTTAAAATGTAGGCTGATCTAGCTCCGTGACTCAGGGCTGTGAATAATTCCATACCCTGTGTGACCCTTCACACCCACCTCCCATGCCACTGTAGATGCAGCTAGGTTGACGGAGGAATTCTTCTGTCGATGTAACTACTGCCTCTCAAGGGGGTGTAAAAATCCCCTCTATTGCTGCACCACGCGTCTACGCTACAGTGCTCAGCAGCTTAGCTGTGTAGACATTCCCTGAACGATAACCCCCCGCCACCTTTCCTGTTCTATGGCTCTTTGGGAATTTGTGTTAAATATTCTGGCATGGAAATGAAAGCTGGATAGTGTCAAGAACAAAGAGACGTATCTGTACATAATCGAGCATGTTCCTCTATCTGCTAAAGTGGAATTCCACTTCCTGCTCCCCTGGGCCCCAGCTCCAGCCAATCCCAAAGTGAGGCTCCCTTCACTGTCACAAGCATCCTGCAATGCTGCGTCCTTTCTACACCTTGTAACGGACTGGTGTGCACAAGACCGCAGCCCTTACGCACATGCACACAGAGGCGAGGTGAAACGTCAGAGACCAAAGGCTGGGAATTATTCAAGTTCAGGTGATCTCAGAACAAACCATCTGGAATGGCCAAATATTAACCAGAGCTGAGCACAAGCACCGGCTTATGCAGCACTTCCAAAAGGAAGCAGCTTCGGAGGAGCTGAAATGGAGCCACCATGCTTCAGGGGTAGGAGTGGAGGAGGAATGGGGCCTGGATGCAGGGAGTTCCTAGCGTGTGGTTCTGATGGGTAGAAGTGTGTCTTTCTGCTACAGCTCACGGAGCACGGAGTATGCACTGAAGTGTTCTGTTGCTGGTCTTTTTTGCACTGGTGGTTTTGAAATATGAAAGATCCAGCTGAAACCACCTTGAAGAGTATAAAAAGGAGATGCTACAAGCCAGCCAGTCCACCCAAACAAACAGGATGGGAGTCAGAGCCTACGTGAGCCACGGACGATCCTGACCAGGAGACATGGCCTCGTTTGGAGGCAGGAGCTCTGGAAGGACCTGCTGGATGACGACCCTTTTCATCACTTCGCAAAATAGAGTTACACAAAAATAATGTTGCAGACACGAGGTGCTGAGCTTGGTGTAGGGGCCTATCAGGCCAGTAAAGCTGTAGCTTCTGAGGGAAACAGCCTGTCTGATTGGATCTCTGAAGGCAAAATATGGAACATGGGCTATTTAAATTGCTGGGCTACAGTAGCTCAGCTGAGAACAGCTGCAATGGCAGATGTGTGTGGGATGCAGAGTAATACTGACCCCAGTGAGGGGAGGGTACCAGGAGGAGGGGCAGATGTACCATAGTAATGGGGGGACCTGGAATGTGGTGAATGGAATTTGCATCTCGAGTGGGATTGAGGGTGTGCATGAGTGGAACTATGGGGAGCAGAGATGGGAAGGCAGGGAGGACGTAAGCCACACATCAGCCCTTTGCAATAAGGAGAAACGCCAGGACTCTGCTATGGAGTAACCCCCAACCCATCCCCAGCGGCTAATTATCTTCTTTGTAGCGTGAGTAAAAACCCCAGAGGGCAGGTGTAGCAGAAGCAGAAGCAGGGCAAGCATCACTGGCCCACCCCAACTGATGTGCCTCACCCCAATCCAGTATGGCCGGCTCTAGAGCAGAGAGGAGTATTTCATCTCCACGGATCCATCCAGGCCCCAGTTCAGCAAAGTACATGTCTGACTTTGAGCACCAGTTTTCCTGTTGAACTGAGACCTCAGACCTTGGCTGCTCTGCTGAGGCTGCCAACAGGATTTTGTGATGCTGACACTAATGCGTTAGAAATGGGGCCATGGGGTTGCCGTGTCACACAGATTGCAAGGGCCTCATGTAGTCTGCAAGCTCCTTGAGGCAGTGGCTGTTCTTACCTCCTTTGGAGTGGACCAAATGCACCATTAGGGCTTAGCAATTACTAGGGGGCCCTGGCACAGCCATCGGGGGGCCGACCTTTGATCACAACCGGCCTAGGCTGAATTCCTATTGCTAATGATCTGGAGCTGAAAAGCTCCATATCCCAGCACACCCTTGAGTCATCCACTCCCCTGGAAAGAGAAGTTAGGCCAACATCTTGCACCCAGAAGAAGAGCTGCAGGAGAAGCAGCTCACCCATCTGTGTCTGGTACTTAACAGGACGGAGTGTTACAGAGTTATTACACCTTAGAGGGTTCAGACACCCATGAGGGAGCTCGGTAGGTTCCTAAGCCTCCTTGTGAACTGTCTTGTGCCTTCCTGAGGGCTGGTTCCCTGGGCCTCATGCAGTCATTCACCCCCGTGTGGCGTGAGCAGAAAGCATCCCGGTCGGGTGAGTGGAGGGTTCTAATCTGGCAGCGTTTCACATGCACTCTGCAAAATGGCCCCTGACTGCGCACGATGCCGGCAGTGGAGAGCCAGGCCCTTGAGGCTCCTCAGTTCGGCGCACAGATGCGCTCCGCCAGGGGAAAGGAGGAAATTTTCCTGCTGATTGAGGTGACATTATGCAAGGAGCTAAAAAGCCAACATGCACACACAGAATTCCCACACACTGAAACCTGCTGCCCTGGGCTGCATGGGACCCAGGTAACACCACTTTGGATTTCTTTGTCTGCTGCAAAGGAAGACTCAACATTTGAGGTCTTCCACAGATCCAGTGTCTGTACGCAGAACCTATGCCCAGCAGAACTCTCCCACTGTGCCCGATGCATCCCTACTGTCCCCAGCTTTACCTGTGATCTCATGCTGCCTGAGCTCGTTGTATCTGTAGGACTGCTCCAGGGGTTTGATGGAGGAGTGGTAGATCTTCCTCAATCGCTGCAGTGTTGCTACATGTTCAAGGGGTGATAAAATAGGAACAAATCAAACTCAAAGTTATTTCCAGATGCCTCGGTGTCCTGACCATCTTCTTTACCTCCCTGGTTCTCTTTCAGGTACACACAGAGGCAGTACGGATAAACAAGCAAACAAAGCTCCATTTGGCTGTTGGAATAGGAGGCCTCTCATTGTGGGTAGAGATTTCTGGTCGGGACAGGTATTAAAAATGGGCATGAAATCTCTTGATAGCAGGGAACTTGAGTCAATGACCAGCAAGGTGCCCTACAATCCTATGTCCTCATCTTTAGAAAATAAGATACCCCAGAATAAAACTCTTTGAGATGCTTTGGATTAAGTGCTGTAGTTAGAGAAGGGATGGCAGATTCCAGGCCTGTCCCATGAGCTGTTCCGGTGGCATTAACCTCTGTTCACCTGGTTGTAGCCATTGTTCAGTTTTGATTTGCTTCTGTGGAATCACCCATAAAAGACACAGAGGAAGCAATCCCATGGTTCTGGCATGAACTCCACTCCTACCTCACAGGTCTCCTCTGCCAAGGCCCTCTCAAGCCTTAGAACTTTCTCTAGTTTTCCATTAGTGACAGGAGAACTTCAATAGGTTTAAAGGGTTGGTTCAAATAAGTACTCAACAGTTCAGGGGTGAAATTCTGGCCTCATTAATCTCTTTGGCAAAAGTCTCATTGGCATCAATATGGCCAGGATTTCACTCCAGATGCTTTCTCCAACCTTCTCCAAACCTGCAAATATATCCGTACATTGGGTAAGAAATCACATGATTCATTACTATCTAATATCTGATACACAAATTCCTCAAGGGCCCTTCATTGTGGAGTCTGGGTGCCAGTGAGAACAGACTCTCTCATGACATGCCCAGTGCATCTTCATTTCTTTAGGCCAGAAGAGTGGCAGGAACAGCTCTTCCCGCAGTATTTTGGTGCTTCTTCGTCTAGTCCCAGTGGACACTGGGGAGAGCAGCAGCAAATGATAAGTTTCAAAAATGCAAAATAAAACTTCTTTAAAAGTTGCTCAAAACTTTTTTGCTCCTCAGTAAATGTTCAGGGCTGGGCTGGATTGGGTTGGCTTGGCTTTGAGGGGAGCTTATTAGTAGCTCTCCAGACTCTTATCTGAACTTCTTTCCTAAGCACACCATATGTACGTCTTAGAACTATTAGAACTATGGAAATCCAGGAGAGAGGTAAGCATTTAAGAGGCAAAAAACTGAAGGAGAACGTGAAAAGTTACCGGCTTTGTAAGAAACAAGATTTAAGACTAAAAAAGAAAAAAAAAAGACATTGCCACTAGTGCTTTTTGTTTAACTACATGATTGTCTGTCAGAGGTGGGAGTATGGACTCTTTTCCTCTTATTAAATGCATGTGTACCAAGTCTGCACTTAGAGGCTACTGAATAAATGGCCATCTCCCACGGCCTGGCCCCAGAAGCCACAGAATCTCCCCAAATCTCAGTCTCTATGTCTGAAATAGATTGGGGTCCCCACTGCACCCAACCACCTTCTTGCTTCCTGAGTGTATTTCCGCCCCCTTTTCACACACCTGCTGCCACACTCCTACCTGAGTAGTCGTCTGCAGGTTTAGCCTCGCTTAGTTTAAGGGTGCTCTCTATATGGGAACGGTCCCTCTTGGCAGTTTCTCCAACATCTTCGGTCTCTTCTGGCGAGAAAGGAAAACAGCATGTTAGCTGAAAACAAGACTAGGAAGAGCACGCAAACCACAGCATGGCATGGTGAGTGATTCCCTGGCCACGGAGGGGGCTGAGAAGCATCTTTAACCCTGCCTTGCCAGGGAAGAATCTTTAACCACTAAGTCACTAATGGTTTGGCTCACCACTCTGTTTTTATTGCAGACACAAAACTTTGCTGAGGCTCTCAACAGGGGTGCCAGCTGTGATTATGGCTTTGCAATGTGGTGATCTTTCTATTTGATTCTGCAGAGGGACCAGCAACTGGCCCACTTAGTCCTGTTGGCATGTTCCTCATGATTTGGAAAGTCACCGATTCACAGAATCCAAGGCCAGAAAGGACCATTCTGATCATCTCGTCTGTATCACACCCGCCCATGGAACTTTCCCAGAATAACTCCCTCTGAACTACAGCACGTCTTTAAAAACCATCCAATCTTGATATAAAAACGGCCAGTGATGGAGACTTCACCATGACCCTGGGCAAGCTAAGAAATAAGAACTTGACATCCATAGTATGAATGCAAAATATTTATCCGAAAGTGATGCTTGATAATAATGAAAACCGTTAAGCAATAAGTTCAACTGATCAATTTGCACATGCCAGCTTGCTGGATAGCAGCCCCTGCCCTGGCACTGATATGGGCAGAAAGATTTCAATACGTCTTCATCTGGAGCTGTTCAGACCCGAACTACAACTCTGTAATAGCAATAGTGCTAACACCTGGTTTTAGTCTAGCTACCGGCTCTGTCTCTTCACTCAGCCATCTGTCTGCAGAAGAGTTAAACGCCTCCCACTTCCACTCTTTACAAACCAAAAGTGAAAATGACGTGCTGATATTGAGGATGGAGGGCGCTGGGTGAGGCAATGTGGATCTGCCAGGCGGCCCTGGCTTGCTGCTCGCCACACCCGGATTCAACCCCTGGCTGTGCCACAGAATCCGTGGGTGACCTCGGACAAGTCACTTTACCTCATTGCGCCTCAGTTTCCTCATCTCTTAAATGGGGAGAATAATCTTTCCTTTCCCCTACTGTTTGTCTGTCTCAGCCATTTATACGGTCAACTCATTGGGAAAGGGTCTGTCCCCCCTTCCTATGTGTTTGTACAGCACCTGGGATAATGGGGCACTGCTTTTGGTTGAAGACTCTAGCTGCTACCGTAATAATAATAATAACCTTGAAGGCTACATCATCAGCTTAGGGGAGAAGGTTGTAGCACAACACAAACTGCTTGGAGCAGAATAGGGCTGTTTATCTATATCTCCACTTAATGACACTATGAATATTAGAGTTCAAAGTGTATGCAGTAGGATGTATCCCACGGGGGGGTGGGGGGTATCTGGCCTTGCAGGTAAGTTGACCTCTATAGATGCATTAGGGGCCCTATCCAGCTCCTATAAACGTGAGTGGCAAAGTTCCCTCTGAAAGCAGCAAGTGCAGGACTGGGCTCTAGGCTCAAGAACGGTTTGCAAACAGCTCTGTGACCAAATGAATTCCCAGCCCATCCTGTTAGGTTGGGAATAGGGCCATCACTGACCACATGGGCCATTCTTGTTCTCACGCTTCTCACTAGCCTGAGAACCTGGACTGAAGCACATCATGCAAGGAAAGGGCTTTTGGATTTGCCAAAGAAAGCCACAGAGACTCAGTTCTGGTTACATCTGGGCCCCAGCAGCCACTCAGTAGGGCTGTATGTGACAGCGCAGCACTAAGCGAAGGAAGAGGAGGGGAAAGGAGCAGGGGGAGGATTCCCCTCATCATGTAAGTTAATCAGTGACAAACGCTGAATAATTTATGTGACAGATTTCATGAGTAGGTCCAAAGAAAACATGGGACGGATAATTATTCATTGTTCACCCACAAACTCGCCCGTGACTGACTGGCGCGTGCGGTCTGTGCATTTTGGAAATTTACCAGCTTTCTGCCGGCTTCCTGGGAAAATCTAGGCCCCGACCCTGCACTATGTAATGTGAGAGCAGCAAATTGTGGCCACACCAATCACCACTGAAGTCAGTGGGGTTCTTCCTCGGTTTGCCTTCTGCCCATGAGCTGCACATTGCAGGAACAGGACCCACGCTTCCTTTTTTCCATGATCTGGCATTAATCTGAATGCCCAGTTCATCCACGCACCTTTCCCTTCCCAGCACTCTGGGGAAAACAATCCCAGCACTGCTCAGAGAACGCCCATCTGGGAAGAACTGGGGACTGTGTTAAAGATTTATCGAAGACTTCCCTTGGAACTCACAGCTTTGGAAGGGATTACCACTAAAGGGGGATAATGAGTGACTCCCAAGAGAAGGCTCAGGGTTTTAACCTGCTATTCCCAGGATAGCTCATTCCCCTTCATTTGATTTTGATAGCTTTGCAAACTGGTGTACGCTGGACACTTAACCCAGTCTAGATCCAATTCTCACGTGTTGTCTGTGCTGACTCTTCAATTGCCAGGCTGTGTGAAAGGTGTGGAGTATTTTAAAGTGTTTGTATTCCTTGGACCTGGCTCTCTGCTGTCTCATGGACTGTGTAATCATCTACGCCACTGCAAAGCACTGGTGCCTTAGGACCGAATTGCAGCAGAACGGTGTCCTAGTCCATTTGCTGCATGGAGCATGCCATTTTCTTCTCTGAGGTAATGCTGGCATTCCAGTAGATGTCCATTCAGGACTACCCCACTGGTACAAAGTGGTGTCAATCACTATCACAGCAGAATGTTAGCACTCACTTTGCGCTGGAGCCAGGGAGAACCAGGTTTCTTTGCCTTCGGAAGTATAAGGACATGAATTCAGTGCTGGTGAAAGGGGCCATGCCGGCTCCTGGACATGGAGGTCTGTTTTTATCTGCAGAACAGATCCAGGCCAACCTTAGCCCCATTCACTCCCTGCCAATGTGCCTCTGTCCTGGACAGACCCCCTGTGATGCTGAGAGAGGAGTTCAGTTGCCATGGCCCATGGAGTCCTTGGCGTCTCTACTGAGGCTCCCAACAGGTGCTAAGTGGGGTGGAGCTGGACAACTCGTTCCTGGGAAACGGGGTGGGAACATAACACTTCATTTCATGCAGGCATTGGCAGAGCTGTCAGATGGCAATGGCTATTTGTCACTGTTGACCCTGTAATTCAGCCTAATGCCCAAGAGGTGAAAGCCTTCATCTCCCATTCCCAATCCCCAAGTACCAAGTGTAGCCCCTTACCACCCCATATCACCAATGCCACCCCTCCAGGCTTTGGCAGGGCAGGGCTTTCCAGTCTGAGCAGCTGGTTAGGGTCACACACTGAAAGCACAAGCGTTAGAACAAGGGCCGTGCGCTGGGTGCATTTTAATGTCTGCCAAGCTCAGCGGCGCTCTGGGTTCGATAGTGGTTCACTGACCAATGCCCTTTGCTGTTAGGCTATTACTACTGGCACGCCTAGTAACAAAAAAGTCAGACCTATTTGTCTGGGGTCGGGCACAGCACCAGCAGCAGGACGGTTGTTGCCAGGTGGGCTGTCTGGTTCTGCCACTAACTGCGCAGCCACAGAAAGGCTTCCTGCCACAGCTGGGCTGCTATTGTGAGAGTGACCTTTGTCCTGCTCCATGTCTCTGTGGGGTGCATTCTCCTGGCCTGCAGGATCAGACTCAGCTTCCACTTCACAGATCTCTTCCTCTTTGACATGGCCATGGTCCTCCATGTCACTAGCAGCCTCTCGGGCATCTGGGACAAGGACTTCTTCAGCCTTTTCCTCCAGAGGAAGAGGGGGCTGGCCCAGCAGAGGATCACCACCCTCTGGCTCTGCCTCATCACCACGCTTTTCCTCTGCCGGGCCAGCCCCCTCTGCCTCTGCCGGATCACCACCCTCTGCCTCTGCCGGATCACC
>ML677381.1:28609399-28625522 GCA_007922305.1 Dermatemys mawii
GAGGTGGGAGGGAGTTGGGGTCGAGGGAAGAGGCAGGAGGGCAGCAAGTGGAGGTGGGAGGGAGGCAGGGCAGGAGGGCGTCAGGGCTGCACAGCAGTGGCTGCAGGGACTCAGGGCCATAGAGGGAGGAGATGCAACAGGGGAGCAAGGAGAGGCTGAACAGCCTAGTGGCGAGAGACAGGAGGGAGGAGGGAAGGGTCAGGCTCTGACTCATGGGTGGACCCAACTGGATGCTGTGTGGGTGGGTGGGCCACGAGGAAGCTGAGCCTGGTCACTGGGATATGCTGCAGTGGCTGCCAGGCGGTGGGGAAGGAGCGTGTACAGTGGCCAGCCAGCAAGCGCGGCGGGGGGATGAGGTGAGGGAGTGGGTGGTGCTGGTCCCCTGTGGCTCAGGATTCAGTGTTATGGTAGTCTCATTACCCTCCGATCTCAGAGCTTCAGAGCTTGCCTGGGGACACTGGGGCTGGAGCAAAGGGGGCCAGTCGCACATGCTGAGCATGAAGTTCACGGCGCCACCGCCCTTCAAGAGCCCCTTCCCCTTTCACAGCAATTCCCAGACATTCCTGACTGAAGCCCAAAGCCCCCCTTTAATGGGAACACGGGGACACAGCGGAGGCGAGCCACTGCCCTCCATTCACACAGCCGGTCCGTGGGATCTGGAATGGCACCCTGCCGCCCCAGCTCCAAATCTGCTCTCCACCACCTGACTCCCAGCTCTGGAGCTGGGCCTGTCCCAACACCCACGCCTTTTGTTCAGGATTGATCCAGCAACGTGCGCTCTCCGGGGCCTAACAGATCTCACCCTCAGAGGATTTCTTCTGCGAGCCACCCTGACTGCTCAGCTCCACCTCATTGCTTCTAGTTAGACTTGTTTGCATCACCCAAAACAATTCCCCCCCGGCACTCACACCCTCCAATCATGGCACACAGACTCTGCATCCCCAGGGACCCTCTGGCCTGACACTACAGAGCAGGCTAGAAGGCTGAACGGTAAGACAGCCCCAGTCTGTTCCCCAGCCCTGCCTCTCCTTAGCAGGGCTTCGACCAAGCAGCTGCATGTCAGGGCAGAATGTCCCATGGGCAGACATGCTGCTCGTCTAGAGTCAAGTGAGCAGAGACACACCCAGGGGAGAAGATTGACATGGCAAGAGAACTACTGTACTCTGCAGGGTTGATCTCACTGTGGATTCTCACCCACTGGCCAGTGTGTCGCTTGCAGCCAGCTCTGAGACTAGCCCACCGGGCACCTAAGAGAGCGCAACTCGCCCATGCAGGGGCCAGAAACGCTTGTAGGAGAGAAGGAACTGCCGGTAAAGCATCCTCCACCCTGCTGCAGCTCGTGCTTCTTCCGCACCAGCTGAGATGCCCCAACCCTTCTGTCCACATCAGGGAGTGGTGGAAGCAGGCCTAAGGAAGCCTAATGCAAAGTGACACATCACCTCTAAAGGCGGGCGCTACATGGATTGAGCGTCTGATGGGAGCTGAATGTGCTGCTTCTGACCCACATGGCTCTAAATGGCCTGGAGCCAGCCTACTCGACCGAGGCCCCAGCGCACGACACTGCTATTGAGATCCATGCAGCTTCTTGGAGTTCCTGGCAGGGTGCTCTCCAGGACACCCGAACCTGGGAATTCACTCCCCATTTTGGTCCAAAATAGCCTGGATCTAGCAACCTCAGCTTCAGGGTATGCTGTGAAGCTTGTCTCTTCAGCCAGGCATTTGAGGAGTGCTGCGGTATACAGGGATCAGGGCAGGGGGAATTGGGCTGAAGGGCGCACTACGTGTTTTCGAGATGGCCTGGGCGCTGTGGGACCTGCTGCTGTGTTTGTCAGAGCACATGCAGCCTGCGCTTGTTGATTTTCATGCTAAATAAGCATGCAACATAAAGACCCATAAGCCAGTAACCTGCTACAGCTGCTTGAAATGTTGGGTAGCATTGGAACAGCCCGGCCTAAAAGGTAGAGCCTAAAAAATTCCTTCAACAGATCAAATCAGCCTCCATACTTTGGACTCCTATGCTGCTGTTTCAGACGTTTACATGATTTCCCATGACCGTTGGGGTGTTATGCAAGGTTCCTGCAGCCTTCCTCATCTCCTGATCCCTTTTTCCCCTCTCCATGTTCTTTAAATACATCAAGTGTAAATTGTGCTGATCTGCAGATGGCCAACTGACGATCACTTGGCAGCCAAAAGGGCCAAGGTTATGGGTTTAGCAGCCTCTGACCTTCCTCCTAAGGCTAAAAATAGTCCAGCAACTGGATGGTGGAAACTGAAGAAGTGGCTCCTTCAAACTCAGAAAAGGAACTACCCGGGAAGGCATTACCCGACGGGGCCTGTGTCTCCCCACCAAAGACCATAATTTCAATTATAAAATGTAACCGATGTGAGACATGAGATGTGGGAAGAGTCCACCTCCTCCAGCTGGACAAGGTGGGAGATGGAAGGGACAGAGAGGAGAACAAGTAAGAGCATTTCTCAAACGTGTCCTATGAGTGCATTGTAAAATGACTCTTGGTGCAGCCCAGGACTTGGCGCCCTGTGGTGTTGGTACCAGGCCTAGACAGCTGAGTGCAGCTACAGCAGTGGAAAGTTATGTAAGACAATATACCTTGCTCAGTGCGCCTTGGGGACTGGATTACAGCAGAAAGGAACGGGTGCCAGAGCACCATTATAGTTTCCACCCACGTCATCGGGCTATTCCCCAGGACCACAGCAGAACCTGGGGCATTCCTCATCTCAGCATAGCTTTGGGCTTCAGGTCAGGGCTCCTCTTACAGTAACCTTCCTCTTCGAGTGTGGAGGAGGGTCAGGGCCCTGATTGTTAGTATCTGTCTGTCTAGTCTCTCAGCATTTGTACTTCACTGATCAGCATGGTAGCTTAGCCCCTGCCCCATCACAGCGATACAGCAGTTAGATGGGTGTCATCTGACTTTTCCACAACCACCACAAAAACCATCGAGCAGGACAGTCGCTAGAGCAGACATTCCGCAGGGCACACTGGGAAATCAGAGTGGGAATTAGCTCAGAGGCTAGGCAGTTGGAAGACAGCTCTTTGTCCTCACTCCCAGGGACGGGTGGGGAGGGGGGGACTCTTTCCACAGTCTGAGGACACACGGCTCAAGTTTGTCTCACCCGAGGGGGCTGACCCAATAGGGCGTCTCAGTGACAATGGCTGAGTGGCCTGTCACGTGCGTCTAATTTCTAGAGCAGGCTAGGAATTTTCTACCTGTCAATTTTTCCAGTGGGAAATAGGGGTCTCTGCAAAATGGAAATTGTCCAGAGGAAAACAACAATTTTGCTGAAATTTTTCAATATTTTGTCAGGAAAACCATAATGTTTCAGATGGGGTCTGGTAATCTCTGCGTCTGCCTGATCTGCTGCGGTGCCTCATGGGAGTTGTAGTTCATGTGTCACAGACCCCTAATTTCCCTTATGGACTCCACCTCCACAGTTGTAATCATTCTGTGCCTCGGTTTCCCCATCCATAAAGTAGAGAGAATGATACTCCTCTATGGTAGCTTGCAGAGCGCTTTACCTCCTACAGCAACAGCACTTTGTTTATCATTTCTCCTTCTCTGGTGGTGGAAGAACACCGTTCTCACAACAGATCATGCCACACAGGATCTATCCCTTGCAGCACGTAAGCTCTAAAACCCACCATCTACATATTTATTTCTAATGCCAATAGCTTTAAGGATAGAAGGAGAGTTTTCCTTCAGATCCCAGCTGCGTCTTGAAAGCACTGAGGAAGGAGGTGGCACAACAGGACAGACTGGAACAGGTGGCTGGGCTGGACAGGCACCCCCAACAACAGAAATAGAAACAGAGCCTAGGGCAGGGGATACACAGCAGAGAAAACACAAAGGCTTTCGTGCCTTGCTTTGCTTGGCAGCAAACCAGGTGCCCTCGCTGCAACCAGAGAGATATTCCTGTCAGCAGCAGCTGATTTAGGGATCAGCATTCCTGCAGTGCATTGTCACTGGCACAAAATACCGGGGCGAGGAAGAAACCATTATTTAATGTTGATAAAGGCATTCACAGAGGCAGTACTACGGTGGCTGGGCTGAACCATGCCGCTTGCTTCCTATGCCTAAGGAAAGGAAAGCTCTAGCAGGCTGCAAGCGGGGGTAGACCCCAGGGAAACGGTCTTTGCTTCCACAAAACTTCATCCACTGGGTTTAGTTTGGCAAACCCAAATCCAGAGTTGGGTCAGCGGTGAGCCCCATTGCATTTTACCTCCCAGAGCTAGGTCACTGGGGAGTTGGTACCAGTTTATGTCTGTCTTTAGCTTGGGGCTGTTATATTTCCCAATATGCACAAAGCCGCTGCAATTTGTTGTGGATTAAGGGAAGCAAACAAAAAAGAACAAAAGTCAAGTGTTCACGAGGGAGAGCAGCGTGTGTGTCTCCTTTGCCATCACGCACCCAGCTACAAAAAGAGCTGCCATCAGAGACCTTAGAAATTTAAAGGTCCAGGACAAAGAAAATTAAGTGGATGGAAAAGAGCCTTAAAATGAGTAATCTATACCTGCCTTAAGGTGACTTTCCACTGCCAACCCTGGCCTATGCTAAGAACCCTGCAATGAAAAACAATGTCTTAATTTGCAGTGAATTGTAGGCGTGTTCATCGACCAATATGTATCTCAGTCGGAGACCCACGGAGCTTGTGGGATACGTATCAAGATACCTCTTAAACAGGTTAGATCTCTGGGCTGCTCTAGTAGCATATAACATGGGTGCAGCAAGGACACTGTTACCACCGTTTGCTTGATTTGTTAGAGCCACATTTAACACACGCTGTCTGGAGCTGTTCGAAGCAAAATGAAAGTAATGCTGATGGGAAAGGAGCATGCACTCCTGATGCCAGCATTTCCCATTTTTCCGCTATTTTAGTTGGACCTGCTGGAAACAGACATCAAAGAAGGCAGACTGGCCTGACAAATGTGCCAGGACCTGAACTGGTGTTTTGCGACTAACCTTGCTTGGTCTTGTCTTCCCCTGTTTGTAACATGGCACTGAGCCCTCTGGCACTGTATAAACAATTGCTAAGAGTTTGTGCTTGTTGCTTCTGTGTGGAGAAATGTTGACAAAAAATACCACCACTTTGCCTTTTGATGATCATTTAGGATGGGGTTTTCTTGTTTCAAAACCCACTGCTGCCTCCTGAGCTCGTGTTAGAATAATAACTGCCTAATTTTCTTTCATATTAACCGTTCTAAGGGTAATGCAAAATTCCTCCCACACATCCCCACACACCCACACTACTCGAGAACAGTGAAACATAGAAACGGAATTTATCGTTAATCCTGACTTTCACAGCAACTTGCCACGCAGTTAGAAGTACAGGCTCGTCATTAAATATAAGGAGCAGGTTTTAAAATGAACAATTTTAGAAAGAAATAACTTCTCCTAAGGGAGTTTAGTTTGGTAAATTATTAAAATAATGGTGACTGTACCCCAAAATGGCTGGCTATGTTTTCTGTCTCTTATTTATAAGGGACTGTGTGTCCCTGTCTGTGTGTTGTATATGTGGACAGTGCCTAATATATGGTGGGAGCTGCTATATTACAAATATACTCATGAAGAAATAATAGACTAGAGATTGTGACTGATTCATAACACTGCAATCACTGGTCAGTCTAGGGGAAATGACCGCCCCCTGACCTTTGAATCCTAAGCATCTCAGACGTGCTCAAGGCTCATGCAGTTTTGCCCATGAGACCACATATGAGAGACTGGTTCACTGAATGTTTAAACTGCTGAATATGTGCAAGCTATTGCTTCTCTCTCATACATTAGTGGTGTGAGACACCCAGCAGTCTTTATTTGCAGGGGTCCATGCAAATTTTGAGTCTAGTTTCACTCTACTTGGATTCACATCACCTAGTTTCACTGAATTTCAGGTTCAAAGAAACCCAAAAATTCAGGGTGAAAACTAAGCAGGACTGGAGTCTCAGGCCTCGTTTCATGGTGAAACAATTGGATTGTTTGCAAATTACATTTACAAGTTGCAGTTACATGGTTTGCAAAATCACAGATCAACTGAAGCTCACTGGAAACTTGTCCCTCGATTGCTTGGACAATTGGCTCTGGGCTCATTGAGAAGATCACAAGCTCCACTGAATCTTCTAGCAACCATGTTTCAAAACTGGAGTAGAGAGATGTCTTGAGAACAGGTGCCTAGGTAGAGAAGTTTCTGGACGATTGGCCCAGATCCTTTCTAATGCTTCATTGTATGGGATCCAAGCCTGTCCTCCTGGTACAGGGTAGCTGTTTCATCTGACTCATACTGTTCAACAACTAAGATTTACAAGGACTCAAGGAACATGAGGCCAAATCCCAGTTTGTCAGCAATGATGTATTAATTATTACTGTATTTAGAAGGAGTCAAAATGTTTTCATCAAAAAAAGTTTGTTATGAAAAATGGCTGAGAAATTTCAATTTTTTCTGCAAAAATATTCATTTTTCATCAAAACAAAATGAATCAAAACTAAACATTTTCTGTCTTCACTTTTTAGAGTTTCTCTCTCCCTGCCCTCTATTTTTGAAGAAGGGGGAAAGGAAGAACCACAGAATGAAGTCAAATTTTTCCTTTGCGCTTTGACAAAAAACACAAAACTCAACAAAACCTCAAAGTGTTTAGGAATTTTTTAACTTTTCATATTTTCCCTGGATTTTTCACGGAAAAGTTTCAGTCATTCATTTTTTCAGCATTCTAGAACAGTAAGATTCTTCTAATTTCTTATTAGAAGAATCAGGTACAGCTCATTACTCCAAACTGGGCTCCCTCCCTAGGGCACTTACTGTTTGCCTACCTGAGGCTGAGTGATCAGGGGAAGGTGGTTCCCCGCCTGCCTGGCTCTTAAGGGGACAGCACTTCATCGGACAGCTCTTATTCGTTTATTATGTTGTATGGGAACATCTCTTCCTCTCACCACTGGGTACTTTGAATCCTAGATCTTATAACCCCCTTACAGTATAATGCTACACAGTCATTGGATGTTCAGGGAGGAATCAAATATCCACAAAAGGAGCTGAGGAAGATGGGCAATGGTCATGCCTCCAGAATAAGCCAATGCCTGGATGGGCACCACCTCAGCCTCTCTTTGGAAGAGAGGTCCTGGTCCAATGCACTCTGACTCCAGGCGGGAGGAAGGTCTCTGCACTATTCTTCTGGCACCTGTTGCAACCACCCTCCATTGCACCTGGCTTCTCATGCTCCTGCTGATCAGCAGACCAACCTGGTGAGCTGACTTAAATCCCACAAGTCACCAGGTTTTTGATCCACCAGAGTCAATCCACTCTCTGGTCTCGAGGCAGTCAGCAGCTTAGAGGGGTGGACATGCCAAATAAGCATCTAGTGTAACCCAGCATGAGCTAAGTCCCCTTCAGTGACCAACCTACCAAGATTATGGATGCAGCACAGCTCTTAGCCACAGAGCCTGGCCCTTTAGCTCCAGCTGTAGAGATCCAAGCTTTCAGGTCTCCTACACCCCAGATCAAGTCCTGCTGTTGGCCAGGATGACAGCCACCACAGGAGGTCTCTACTTTCCTCTCTCCCCATCCTTAAAGGGCACCGTCCGGCCTGCCACCTCAAGACCCAACCTAATCCTGCTTCTCCTCCTAGACCTAGAGCCCAGCTGGAACAATGCATCTTAAATGCACCAGGAGACCCTACGTGAGAGGGTTGGGGGCTGAGGAATGGTTGGGTGCTAGTGAGCAAAGGGGAACAAACTCCCCCCTGGTTGAAGAGCTGGTCAGTTTCAGTCACAGGGCTCACAAAACACTTGAGGACGTTAGAATAAAAAGTAATAATCAGCAGATGCAGCCAGGAGCTCCCAACCCAGGATCTGCAGCATCCTTATGTTGTTACACAGATGGGGCAAAGGGGTCACTTGGGTAAAAGGAAGGTGACTGCCCAATGGTGGGTGGCTGAAAGGCAAAGAGATTTAGCAAAATCCAGCTTGGCTAACAGCCTGGTTCAGTCATGCCATGGACTGGTTTGGCATCTGCATGGATACGATTACCAGGTCTCCTCCCTTCAGGGTTAGCTGGAGACACTGCGCTCTATTCTAATCGAGCTCCCTACAGTTCAGTTTAGAGCCCACGCAGTACCAAAAGCGGAGATCAAACATGGCTTGCTGTGCTATGCATGCCAGCAAGGCTGTTTTACTGGCTGCAGATTACAATAATCCAGGCTGCTGCCGGCCATCAATCTGACTGTTGGAAAAAGTAAATCAAGGAGGATTAGTTTTATGTTCCTGACCTTTCTGGAATATTGTAACTGTTCCCAGCAGGCGTCATGAGCCGGCACGTGAAGATGTGAGCTGGGGAGAGCAGAGAAGGTGGAGATGCACCAGTCACACCTCAGTCAGCTGTGTTTATGGAGCATCTCGGCATTGTTATACCACTCAGAACACTGCAACTTTCCGTGGGCAGTAGCACCCCTCCAGGGCCCCCAAACTCTGTCCAGGGACAATAGGGAAATACTAGTTGAGGCAGAAGCAAGTGAAAGGTTGGACGGGTCCGTGGGGTAGGGAAGAGGGGAAGGCTATTCCAGGACAGCCAGCATGGCGAGCTAGTGAGCAGGGATTGAGCAGAGGCCAGTGTTGGGAGAGGGGAAGGGAGCAGGAGGCCTGGGGAATGGGCTGGAGCAAGCCCATGGGAGACTATAAAGAGGAAGGAGTTTTGAACTGAAAGGCATGAGGAGCCAGTGAAGTTGTGACCAGAGAGGGCTGTTTCCCGGAGCAGTGCATGTGAAAAGCCAGTGCGTGTGCAGGGCTGCACCACAGAACAGGCGAGCTGTTTGCACGTGCAGGGTGACACGCTGACCCCACTGAAGTCAACTGCAGTTCTGTCATTCACTTCCAGGGAGCCAGGATCTCACCCTTAGGCCTTCACCAAGGAGGGGAGGATGCTGTTTTTCACTTATACCCACAAGTGATGCCTCCAGAAGCTGGTGCTCCACAGAATGACACGTCAACCGCGGTAACGTCATTGCAGGAGGCCTGGCCTCTGACTAGTGTGAGTTTACCCCGTGTGCACAGCTCCCTTCTGAGGGTGCCCCTCACATCAGATCCAGAGTGTGGGGGGCAGGGAAGGTGCACAGCACAGATCTCACCATCATGCAGAACAAAGCCACAGGTCTGCTGGCACAGAAAGCAAGGCAAGAATCCCCGGTGACCTTTCTAATGCTGGCAAGAATATCTGCAGCAACTACAGCTGGACATTGCGTTTCAGTGCCTGTAACCCTTCTCGGCACCTGAGTGTGTGACAGGCAATATAAACCACCGAGTCTCTCTCTGCGAGGTGAGTGAACTCACTGCAGCTGCAGGTCTGGAATGGGAGGACGTGCAGTCTGCAGTGAACCAGCCAGGACATTTGTACTAGATAAAGTGCTTCAATTCACTTTAGCTGCCATTATGTGACAGGATTGTATTTGCCTTGCAACAGGGAGAGGTCAGCACTCAGATACATGGAGACATTTGTTTAATTTCCCTCATGGCTTCTGCAAGCATCTCTGCAGCCTGCTAAAAAGCTAGTTGGTAACACCTTACAGCAGCTCCTCTAATTGAAAATGGGCTGATATTCCTTGGCCTCAGCCAACAGTAGCGCAGTAGAGATGATTAACAGTTGGAAGCAGTGGTGGCCACTCAGAGGAAGAAGAATGATGTTGATAGGCAAAGGGCTGGCTCTCAGGAACGGAAAAGACTGGCAGGAGATCAGAGATATCTTTCCAGTTCTGCCACGGCCTTCCTGTGACTCCTCTGGCAATTCTTTCACCGTGCCTTAGTCTCCTCCTCAGTACAATCATTATGATGCCCAAAAATGAGGAAGTGAGATAAACAGAAATTAAAAAGGTACAACACAAAAGTGAAATCCCTGCAAGCTGCAGGGAAATGTTTTACAGACACCCTAATAGAGGCTCAATTTAAATGGATACCCCAAATTAAAAAAAACATAGTGAGAAGATCAAAAAAGTGCAACCATGGCCAAACAAAGTAAAAAAAGCAGTTAGAGGTAAAAAGGTATCCTTTAGAAAGTGGAAGCTAAATCCCACTGGGGAAGTAGAAAGGGGCAAAAACTCTGGCAAGTCAAGTGTAAAAATATAATTAGGCAGGCCAAAAAAGAATTTGAAAAACAGCTAGCCAAAGTCACAGAATAATAGCAAAATTGGTTGTAAATACATCAGAAGCAAGAAGCCTGCTAAACCATCTGTGGGGCCACTAGATGATCAAGATGCTAACGGAGCACTCAAGGATAAGTCCATTGTGAAGAAACTAAATGAATTATTTACATCAGTTGTCACAGCTGAGGATGTGAGGGAGATTCCCACACCGGAGCCACTCTTTTTAATCTGAGGAACTGTTCCAGATTGAGGTCTCAGTAGAGGTGATTTTGGAACAAATTGATAAATTTAACAGTAATAAATTGCCAGGATAGAGGATGTGGCAGGGTAGGGGTAAAAACCCCTGAAATGCCCTGCCTCTGCAGCTTAAACCCTATTTCCTGGCAGGAGGCCAGGAGCAGGAGCTGCTGGTATCTGGCAGGGAAGCCCAACTGGAAGCCCTAAGGCGCATAGGCTCACAGAGCTAGCAGGGGCTGATTGACCCCAGCTGAGGCAGGAGGCTGACCAGGCTAGAAAAACCTTGACTCATGGTCAGTTAGGGGAGGCCAGGCAGGGAAGAGGAGGCAGTAGCTCTGTCTCTGGGCTGCTTGTAAGGTGCCTCAGGGGCCTGGAAGTCTGGGAACCAGGACAGTGGAGTAACTGTCTGGGGATTGGGGGAGCACTGCTTTGTCACTTTGAAACCATGAATGAGCACTGTAAATAAAGGACACTTGGGAAACACTGGAGAATGGTGTAAAGACCTTTATTGGGGGAGCAGAGAGAACACATGGTGGCCCAGACCCTGTGACAGAGGGCATTCACCCAAGAGCTCTGAAGGGACTCAAATGTGAAGTTACAGAACTATTAACTGTGGTATATAACCTATCACTTAAATCAGCTTCTGTACCAGATGACAGGAGGATAGCTAATGAGATGTCAATTTTTGAAAAAGGTTCCAGAGGCAATCCTGGCAATTACATGCCTAACTTCAGTACTGGGCAAATTGGTTGAACCTATAGTAACAGAATTAGACACAGATGAACATGATTTGTTTGGGAAGAGTCAACATGGTTTTTGTTAAGGGAAATCATGCCTCACCAATCCACTAGTATTTTTTTAAGGAGGTCAAGAGAAGCATGTGGACAAGAGTGATCCAGTGAATATAGAGTACTTAGATATTCAGAAAGCCTTTGACAAGATCCCTCACCAAAGGCTTTTAAGCAAAGTAAGCTGTTATGGGATAAGAGGGAAGGTTCTTTCATGGATCAGGAACCAATTAAAAGACAGGAAACCAAGAATGCTTGTGCTGATTGCCATCTTCTCTAATGTAACTAATACTTGCTCATGTGGCACCGTATCAAATGCTTTGCTAAAGTCCAAGTAGGTTAGATCTACTGCATTGCCCTTATTTAAAAAAAAGCAATTATTTTCTCAAAGGAGGAAATCAGGTTAATTTGGCATGATCTGTCTTCGGTAAATGCGTGCTGCATTGCATCCCTTTTACCTCTATTAATTTAATTATTCTTTCTTTCCTTCTGTTCTAAAACCTTGCATACTACTGAGGTCAGACTGGCAGGTCTGTAATTGCCCAGATCATTTTTCTCCACCCCCTTTCTTAAATATAAATACATCATTAGCTATTTTCCACTCATATGATACTACCCCCAGTTAAATTCTTGCTACTTAATGAGCAAATCTCATGCACCAATTCTTTCAATATTCTGGGGTGGAAGTTATCTAGTTCCCCTGATTTGAGCATATTAAGTGTTTTAAGTTTTAATTCCATCACAGATGTGGTAATTTCCATTTCTAGATGCTCATTCCCATCAGCTACACTGACTTCATGCACATGTTCTATATCATTGTAATTGAAAACGAAGGCAAACTGTTCATGCCTAGATTATATTTAATCTCCTTCCTATCCACTGCATAGTAGCCCAACCTCATCCTTCCTTACTCTTTATTATACAACTTAAAATAAGAAGTTTTTTATTTCCTTGGCAAGAGCTAATTCATCTTTACTTTTAGCAAATCTCATTTTAATCATACATTTTCTAACCACCACAGTGTACATTTTTTTGCTAATTACCCCCTTTACCTCAAAAAGGTTATTAGGAGTAAGCAGAGAGCCTACAGAGGATTGGGAAGTTATTCATCCCACTGGGTCTGGAATTTTTCCCTACAAGTTCCGCCCCCCCACCTGCCCCATTACTTGAGGTGCAAACTTCAGATAGATTGTACAGTTGATTTGAAAAAATTCAAGCCTCCTCTACATTTAAGTCCTTGAGCTCTTCAGTCCATCTGACTTCTGTAACTACTTCCCTTAATTTCCCCAAAGTCTTCCATTTTGAAACGAAAACCATAGTTGATGACCTGGTTTTGATTATCCTTCCATTTAATTCAATCTGAATCAATTCATGTAAGCAAGACACAAGAAGTAATTTTCAACCTACTCTGTGCTGATTAGACCTCAACTGGAGTATTGTCCCCCAGTTCTGGGCACCACATTTTAGGAAAGATGTAGACAAATTGGAGAAAGTCCAGAGAAGAGCAACAAAAATGATTAAAGGTCTAGAAAACATGACCTGTGAGGGAAGATTGAAAAAAATTGGGTTTGTTTAGTCTGGAGAAGAGAAGACTGAGAGGGGACATGATAACAGTTTTCAAGTAAATAAAAGGTTGTTATAAGGAGGAGGGAGAAAAATTGTTCATCTAAACTCTGAGGATAGGACAAGAAGCAATGGGCTTAAATTGCAGCAAGGGCAATTTAGAGTGGACATTAGGAAAAACTTCCTAACTGTCTGAGTGGTTGAACACTGGAATACATTGCCTAGGGAGGTTGTGGAATCTCCATCATTGAAGATTTTTAAGAGCAGGTTGGACAAACACCTATCAGGGATGGTCTAGATAATACTTAGTCCTGCCTTGAGTGCAAGGGACTGAACTAGATGATCTCTTGAGGTCCCTTCCAGTTCTATGGTTCTATGATCACTCCACCCAAGGTAATTTCCTATGACCAACCCTTCTGTGATGTCCTCACAACTTAGTAAAACCAAGTCTAAAATTGCATCACCTCTTGTTGGTTCAGTGACGATTTGGTAAAAACACAAAAAAAAGCTGTCACTTACCACCAGAAATAACTGGGCCCTCCCAGTACTGGTAGAATTTATTCTCCTGTCTATAGCCAGAAAGTTCAAGTCTCCCACTATGACACAGTTCCCAAAAGTGTTTCTCTTTCTAACGGTATTAAAGAGATTACTGCCCATAACAGAGCCCCTAAAACCATCCTAACAGAGCCTCTTTCACAGCCTTTCCCTAAAGAGATTTTGACCCATGTATGCTTTGATGCCTGTACTTCAGCCACGAGTGCTATTCCACCACAGTTCTGTACTCCCTATCATGTCTGGTTTAGCTTCCCACACCAGTAGCCCCAGTTCCTCCATTCATTGTCCAGACTCCTTGCATTAGTGTCCAAGCATTTCAGCTGTTTTCCTTGGACCTTACCCACTTTTCTAGCTTGTGGTGTTCCATTATCTCTCCCTTTAGCTGCTTTCCTACTTATTGAAGCCAAGCAATACAGTTGCCTTTGGGTGCAAACAAATGAGTTTCCCGCTGGCCTCTTTCCCCTGGGGGTTCCTTCCTGCAAGATAAGCTGTCATTATTGTTACTGAACTGGTGAGGCTGCCCTGCTGCCCGAAGGACATTGTGAGGCAGTTCACAAGTTTCTCAGAACTAGGCTCATTACAGCACTAGCTGCTCATGACAGCTCCCTTGTGGTTAGTCACTGTATTGCCTTTGCAGCATCTGGCTAATGCAATAGTCTGGGCCGTAGAGGCTCTGGGTTCTACTCCTGGCCCTCCTACAGACTCACTGAATGACTAAGGGCAATACAGCCACATATTTTAAAGATGGCTACTGATTTGGGGTATGCTTTTTAGTTCCTTGGGTTGAGGTGCTAAGCCACTAAATCCCAGTGACTCCAGTAGGAGTCTCAGTCCCTTTGCAAATCAGACCCAGCAAGACTCCGACTGGAAATCAAGACATCACAGTGGCCATTTGTGAGATGGGGGTCTTCATTTGTCTCAGCTCCTATTTGCACACAGGGGCTGAGTCTTCCCTAGGTGCTGTGAGGCTCCGCTCTTTCCCCTTGATACCACATGAGGACAGTCAGCAGCAAAAGGGCTGGAGAAGTACAAAGTGCCAGTACTGAGCAGCATCACTATGGAAACAAGCTGGTAGATCACAATCCTCGCCAAAAAGAAAAGCACGAAGCAGACTTTAACCAGACTCAGGGAGAGGGACTGTACGGCACAACTCCTGTGGGGAAACAGACTACTCTGCCTGGGGACAGGACAGGCCTGCAGCTCCCTCTCCACTGCATGGGACCCCCAGTGACTCTCATACAGTCCCCACTCTTGACATACATGCAACACCACCCTGGCCACCCCCTGCCAGGTCAGTGACATGCACACAGCCCTTGAAGACACACATGGAGCCCACCATACCTCCAGTGACACGTACGCAGTGACACTCCCCCCATGTTGTCAGTGACACGCATGCAGCCCCCCATGACACGCATGCAGCCCCCCATGACACGCATGCAGCCCCAGACTCCCTCAGTGACATGCATGCAGCATAGCTCCTCACCCCGCCCCCAGTGACATGCAAGCAGCCCCCCAGGCCATCGGTGACATGCACACAGCACCGCTCTCCCCCAACACCCTCAGTAAGATGCACACAGAACTGCTCCCCACCCCCTCTGACACACACCCTGCACTTCCATCTCTCAGTGACGCTGACATGGCTGGGTTGACTTTGAGAGGGGGCGCGGGTACTCCCTAGAGGATTCCCATCCCTTTGTTTATTTCTCCTCCATCTCAGCAACCTTCCTTTGGCAAAGAACCAAACCCTGCCCTTCTCTCTGCTGCCTGCCTCCGTCGTCTCTCCCCTTGGCAGTGCCCACTTGGTGCTGCAGGCAGAGAGATTCCTGGGTACAGTTTAAACAAACTAAAACAGATTCGACTGGGCAAAAGTCAATCGATTCTTGTCTGAACCAGGCAGAGTGTGGCGGGAACCACAGTGCAAATCTCCAGCCTCACTCCTGCCAGCCCCTGAACCTCCAGACCCTTTAATACTCCCACAACACCTCAGTCCTGACCTGCCAGTTCATTGGCTGACTCATTTTAGCAGAGGCTTAAGACAGCCCAGCAACCTAGGCAAAAATGCAGCATGTGCTTCTCTCCGGCCCCCTTACAAACACCTCACCTCACCCTGGAGTGCACCAGACTGCAACGCCACCCACTCCAACTCTTGTGACAGATCCGCTGAGTGGAAAGAAAGCCCGTTCGAATCCTGATCCATAAAATACAGCGCTCCGAACAGGAGACTAAAGTGGTCAAACAGATATTTTCATTCACTAGGTCTGCTGGAATCATTCATTTTAATGGCCGCAGTTCATCCCATTTAAGAACCCAATATTACATAGATGATTATCAATGTTTTCTTGCACTGCTTAGCTTACTTTTAACCAACTTATGAACCATTACAAAATATGTACTCCACACACTACAAAATGTGCACAGACATGAACAGATACATAGTTGGAATCTGTGTAGCTCGCTTGTGGGTTAACACTGATAAAACAGGTATTAGAGTTCTTATTGTTCAGACTATCGAGTGCTTCGGAATTGCTGCATGAACTGATCTCACTTATAGCATCTGCATTTCAAACAATATTGTAAGATCTGAATGGGTGTATTACGCCTCTGTGACAGTACCATGTAGGAGAGGGACATTAATGTGAAGAGCCGCTCCTTTACAGACATTGTCCTGCCCCCTACCCCTCCCCAAAAGAGGGAGACTTGCCGATACCAGGTGGTCAAGAATCAGAGGGGTAGCCGTGTTAGTCTGGAATTGCAGAAGTTACAGAGTCCTGTGGCACCTTAAAGACTAACTAAAATATTAGAGCATAAGCTTTCGTGGGCTAATACCCACTTCGTCAGATGCATGCCATGG
>ML677381.1:28625922-28726543 GCA_007922305.1 Dermatemys mawii
ATGCATCCGACGAAGTGGGCATTAGCCCACGAAAGCTTATGCTCTAATACTTTAGTTAGTCTTTAAGGTGCCACAGGACTCTGATACTAGGTGGGTGAGGGTTGGGTCTTACAACTAGAAACTCGCCACATCAGAATTAAGAAACTGACAGCAAAAGGACTAAAGACCCTTACTGTTGTTCTTCTCTCCTCCCTGGGAGGATGAGTCATGAAAGTGAATCCTCCCATCAATGGAGTTAGCAACTCAGAGCACAGAAGTGGGATGAGAGCCTGAAACCAAAGGAATTAAAGATCTCTATACTGCTCAGGGTAGGGCAAGATAGGATAAGGTGTTCTAGGCATAAGCAAGAGATCCCCAGCTGGTTAGCCTGGGTTAGCCCTAAAGGTCAAAGAGAGCTTGCTGAGTATAGAAGTCTGTTACCTTTTGAAAACAAATACTGTAACTCATTTGTGTGTCTATTTACTTTAACCTTGTAAATCTCTAATTTCCTTTTCCTATTTAATACATTTTCATATAGTTTATTATAGGACTGGCTACAAGTGATGTCCTTGGTGTGAGATCTAAGGAGCAAGTGACCTAGGGTAAGTGACTGGTTCTTTGGGACTAGGAGCAACCTGGATGTTGCTTTGATTCTTGGTGTAAGGGGCCATCTACAACAGAGATATGCTCACCTGGGTGGCGAGACAGACCAGAGTACCCAAGGGAACTATTTGTGACTCTGTTTAAGGCTGTTAACATGCCTCAAGAGTTTGCACTAGGTGCAGTTTATTGGTGAAATCTAAGTTTAGAATGCACAACCTGTTTGGGGTTTGTGCCCTGGTTTTCAGTAGTCTGCCCTGAGCCTGGTACTCATACTCGAGTCACTATGGAGCAGCACAAGACCTGCCTATTCTGCAGCCAGACAGCTGTACATATTGAAAAGGGTTCAATTAAACTTTATTCTGTACATAGCTAATCGATCCAGTGTAGGGAATGATGTCACTGGTAGGTTAATCTTTTTTACAATTTAAAATAAAATCACTCCATTAGAAAAACTTGAAATATAAACCTGATATATAAATCATTCTGGAAACTTTGTTTACTTGTTTTATCCCACTAAGCCTGGAAGGGTTAGGCGCACTTTGGAGGACAGGATTAGAAGTCAACACTGCCATGATAATTTAGAGCATTAGTCGGAAATCAAAAACATGAAATTCAATAAAGCCAAGTGCAAAGTACTTCATTTAGGAAGGAAAAATCAAATGCACAATTACAAAATGGGGAATCACTGGCTAGGTAGTAGCACTGCTGAAAAGGATCTAGGAGTTATCATGGATCATATATTGGATACGAGTCAACAATGTGATGCCATTGTAAAAAAGACTAAAAATCATTCTGGTGCATATTAACAGGAGTGTTGTATGTAAGACATGAGAAATAATTGTATGGCTGTACTTGGCACTCGTGAGCTGGAGCATGGCATCCAATTCTGGGTGCTAAGATGTGGATTAATTGGAGTGTCCAGAGGAGAGCAACAAAAAGAATAAAAGGTTTAGAACACCTGACCCTAGGCCATCCTTAGGCATATGCGGATGCATAGGGCACCTGAAAATTTGGGGCACCTTGGGTCTTAGTGTCCACCCTTCCTCCCCTGCCTCCTTCTATCCCTGTTCTGACCCTTCCTGCAGGCTCCCAAAGCCGGCTGCTGCAGCCTGATGAGTCTTCCTCCAGATGGGATCTACTAACTTAAGTGGAAAAGCCTTCCAGCCTCCTAGACCTACTAACACAACACTGAAACTGTAAAGAGCCATTCAAGTGGTAAGAATCAGAGGGGTAGCCCCGTTAGTCTGGAACTGCAGAAATGACAAAGAGTCCTGGGGCACCTTAGGGTTGGTCTTCACTAGGGCGGGGAATCGACTGCAGATACACAACTTCAGCCACCTGAATCATGTAGCTGAAATTTGCGTATCTGCAGCCGACTTACCTCCCGTCCTCACGGCGAGGGCAGTCGGCAGCGCGCTCCCCCATTGACTCCGGCTTACTCCTTCTGGGGAGCTGGAGTTCTGGAGTCGACAGGGGCAGCGCTGGCGATCAATTTATCGTGTCCTCACGAGACGCGATAAATCGATCGCCATAAAATCGATCTTACCCCGCGGTAGTGAAGATAAGCCCTTAAAGACTAAGTAGTAGAGCATAAGCTTTCGTGGGCTAATACCCACTTTGTCGGATGCATGCAGGGTATCCAAGTGGTAATCAATCCATTTAACAGACATTTGCCAACCCCCAGGGTATATAACTCTCAGTTTCTGAATTTACTGACAAAAACTGTTGTGCATTACATTTAGTCAGAACATGTTCGTCTACAGAACCTTATTTTTAAAGCAAATTTTAAACTATTTCATTAATGTGTTGCTGAAGATTATAAAATCACAACTCTAAAAAATCCTTGAATAGATTTTTAGATGTGCAGCATATTCATCTTTAGCCTTAAATGCTTGGATCTTCAGACATGCAATTTTTTAACTAAATCCTTTGATAAACCACCCTTATCTAAAATACACATTTAATTTCTATAGTACAAAAAACCTTCTTGCTGAGATCCTATGACTGAGGAAGAAAAACAAAATAAAATCATAGCAGATTCAACATGTGGATGCCAATTGCTTCATTTCACCTCCAAAACAGGGGCAATACATGGTCTATATGAGACATTTCTGTTGCTATTCTTATATATGGAGAGTTCAAACATCTCTTTAATAATTTATAGTCTTTATTTTTATCTTCCTGACAGTTTCACAGCTTCCATTTTCTTAAAAGGGTTTGTCTACTTTGTCTCCATAGCAATAAACTTCCATCTTTTTCTTATTTCATTAGTTACAGTCTAGAGTACTGACTGTGTGGGACTGCTCTGCAGGCAAACAGGAGGTCCCTGATCTGAAAAGCTTGTCCACTGACCCACAGCCCTACTGGCACGTCTGACATCCGCTACTGATTTCAGTGGGAGTTTGGGATGTGCCAGAGAAGCATGTTCAGGCCACTGATCCAGAGCGTTGAAAACAAAACCACAATCTCTTGCCATGTTTGCTCCACCTTGATCCAATGATGGTGCCCAACAACAGAAATTATACTTTCTCCATAGCACTGCAATGTAAATTCTGACATTGCCTGTGTAGTGCGATGGGACTACACTCACCAAGCTGGCAACTCCTGTTGGTCATCTTGGGGCTTAGCTCTGCAGGTCAGTACACCCACTCCTGGTGGTGCCTTGCCCACCATCACTTCTGCTCCAGGACCACATCACTCTAGAGAACATGGCATTCTGTTCACGACACAGCCCTCCAGCCGTGCCACAATCTACACTCCCCGTCTCCAGAGGCCAGTGCTGCAGTCCAGCTGTCCAGCCACTTCCTCAGTGGCAACTGCAGCCAATTGCTCAACAACTTCCCCGGTGCCCCAGCACCCTCTTTACTCTTGTCTCAACCTGCAAATCCCAGCAGACAGCCAGGAGCTCTTCTTTATCTCCCTCAGTCACCACTAGCAGCAGTGCTCTGTCCAGGATACCAGCTTTCTTCTGCCTGCCAGGCTCCCAGTCCTCCCTCCTTGAGTTTCAGGGTATAACTGACCCTGTTCTGCCCTGTGGCTACTCTTATATGGGCCTGCTGGGCCCTGATTGGCTGTTCCTTGCAGCCCCTCTACTATTGGCTGCTTTCTGTGCAGCCTCTCCTAGGGCCTTATTAATCCCTTGCATGCCAGTCTGGAGCGAACGCCCCATCACAGTCAGTCACTAATCCACCTCATCCAGTTCCTGTCAGGATGATGCAAATATTAATAGAGACAGGGGAACCATAGCAAGCAATGCATAATTAAAGATAACAACAATACATACTAGCTTTGCTATATGCTCCCTATCCACATAGTATCGCAGCAGCTACCTGCACATTGCATTGAAATAGCACCTTTTATCCATGATTCTCAGTGTGATTGACAAGGGCAGGGAGTTTTTACTGCCACTGTTTTACAGCTAGGGAAACTGAAGCAAAGATGGGCTAAGGCTGAAATATTCAAGATGTCCACGCAGCAGGGGTACCTTATTTTCTGGAAGTGGAATTTTCTGGAAGGAAATAAGGACACAGATCAACAGAGCCAGACGTGTACCCAGAAGCCTGCTGCTGCAAGACAAGCCCAAGAAAGAAAACAACAGACCACCACTGGCCATCACCTACAGTCCTCAGTTATAGCCTCTCCAACGCATCGTCAGTGATCTACAACCCATCCTGGACAACAATCCCCCACTTTCACAGGCCTTGGGAGGCAGGCCAGTCCTGGCCTACAGACAACCTGCCAACCTCAAGCATATTCTCACCAGCAACAGCCACACCGCGCCATAATAACTCTAACTCAGGAACCAATCCATGCAACAAACCTCGATGCCAACTCTGCCCACACATCTACACCAGCAACACCATCACAGGACCAAACCAGATCAGCCACACCATCACTGGTTCATTCACCTGCACATCTACCAATGTAATATACGCCATTATGTGCCAGCAATGTCCCTCTGCTATGTACATCGGCCAAACTGGACAGTCCCTACGAAAAAGGATAAATGGACACAAATCAGATATTAGGAATGGCAATACTCAAAAACCTGTAAGAGAGCACTTCAACCTCACTGGACACACCATAAAAGATTTAAAGGTCAGCATTTTGCAGCAAAAAAACTTCAAGTCCAGACTGCAAAGAGAGACTGCAGAACTGCAATTCATTTGCAAATTTGACACAATCAATTTGGGACTGAATAGAGATTTTGAATGGCTAGCTAACTACAAAAGCAGCTTTTCTTCTCTCGCTATTCACACCTCCAGTTCAGCTGTTAGAGGAACACCTCACCCTCCCTGATTAAAGATAACAAGCTGGTTCAGCCTCATTGGACTAACCTTGTTATCTCCCACCTGGTTCTTGCCTACCTATTTATACCTGCCCCTGGATACTTCCACTGCATGCATCCGATGAAGTGGGTATTAACCCACAAAAGCTTATGCTCTAAAATTTTAGTTAGTCTTTAAGGTGCCACAGGACTCTTTGTCACTTCTGCAATTCCAGACTAAAACGGCTACCCCTCTGAGTCTTGACAACATGCAAGGCACTGCATTTAGCCGTATGGAGTGGAAATCCATCAACCTCATGAAGAAACTTGCACAAATACAGACAGATATCATCTTTCTCTCCAAATGCAAATGGATGGACATCATACCAAATGGACTGAAGGTGAAAAATCCATTGCTTTCTACATACTGCACAGACTACAGTGAGAGATTATGCCAGACATTATCTAAGAAACTGAGGAACCACCTGATCAGCATCCTGTACAGCAAACAGGAAAACATCAAAAAAGAGCTTTCCAACCTGGAGATCTTGATAAATAACCAACCCTCCACACAAACAGACTTTACTAAAATAAGACAGGAGATCTATATTACACACTTCACCTCTCTACAAAAGAAAAAGGACTGCAAGCTATCTAAAATCCTGCCTGCCACATGGGGCCACAGCAGTGGTACCCCTAACTCACCCAGCAGTATCGTCAATCTATCCAGCTACACACTCAGCCCGGCAGAAGAGTCTGTCCTATCTTGAGGACTCTCATTCTGTCCCCCCACCCCCACAAACATGATACAATTCTGCGGTGATCTGGAAGCCTACTTTCACCGTCTCCGACTCAAAGAATACTTTCAAGACTACATAGAACAGCGCACTGATACACAGACACCATCCCACCAGCAGCACAAGAACAACTCCACATAGACTCCCCCTGAGTGTCCAAATGACAGTCTGGACCTATACATAGAATGCTTCCGCCGACGTGCACAGGCAGAAATTGTGGAAAAACAACATCGCCTGCCTCACAACCTAAGTCAAGCAGAACGCAATGCTATCCACAGCCTCAGAAACAACCCTGACATCATAATCAAAGAGGCTGATAAAGGAGGTGCTGTTGTCATCATGGACAGGTCTGACTACGAAAAGGAGGCTATCAGACAACTCTCCAACACCAGTTTCTACAGGCCACTTCCCTCAGATCCCACTGAAGAATATACTAAGAAACTGCACCGTCTACTCAGGACACTCGCTACACTAACACAGGAACAAATTAACATACCCTTAGAACCCCGACCGGGGTTATTCTATCCTTTACCCAAGATCCACAAACCTGGAAATCCTGGACGCCCCATCATCTCGGGCATTGGCACTCTCACTGAAGGACTGTCTGGATATGTGGACACTGTACTCAGACCCTACGCCACCAGCACTCCCAGCTATCTCCGTGACACCACCGACTTCCTGAGAAAACTACAATGCATTGGTGACCTTCCAGAAAACACCATCCTAGCCACCATGAATGTAGAGGCTCTCTACACAAACATCCCACACAAAGATGGAATACAAGCTGTCAGGAATCCCTGATGATGCCACAGCACAAGTGGTTGCTGAGCTCTGTGACTTTATCCTCACAATTATTTCAAATTTGGTGACAATATATACCTCCATACCAGTGGCACCGCTATGGGCACCCGCATGGCCCCACAGTATGCCAACATCTTTATGGCTGACCTGGAACAACGCTTCCTCAAATCTCGTTCACTCACGCCCCTCCTCTATCTACGCTACATTGATGACATCTTCATCATCTGGACCCATGGGAAAGAAACTCTGGAGGAATTCCACCATGATTTCAACAGCTTCCACCCCACCATCCACCTCAGCCTGGACCAGTCTACACGGGAGGTCCACTTCCTGGACACCACGGTGCAAATTAATGACTGCCACATCAACACCACCCTATACCGAAAACCTACCGACAGCTATGCCTACCTTGTTATCTCCCACCTGGTTCTTGCCTACCTATTTATACCTGCCCCTGGATACTTCCACTGCATGCATCCGACAAAGTGGGTATTAACCTACAAAAGCTTATGCTCTAAAATTTTAGTTAGTCTTTAAGGTGCCACAGGACTCTTTGTCACCCAGATCAATAAGGTTCTTCCCCTGGATGCCTAGAACATTCCCTGAAATTCGGGCATTGATGAGACATAGTCTTCAGAAGTTACCACGCTGCAAACAGAGGGCCAGAGAAATGCCATCGAGGTGCATGTCAGCTCTCATTATTATTATCTGAGCAAAGTGAGGTTGGCCCTTAGGGACCCTGAGGACAGAACCAGAAACCACTGGTGCCATGACTCTCCATTGGACAAGTTACCAGGGACAAAGTGGGGGGGAAAGAGTGAACGAATAAGGTGCCAGGGTGTTTGGTGCCAGGTCCTGAGCTAGTGATGCAGTCCTTCCCTTCCAGAGCATTGGGGTAGGCAGGCTGTGGGGGATTATGGGACTGCATCCAGGAGTCCCAGCTGAAAATGTGCACCTTGGTGTAGGGCTGGCTGGCCCACCTCTTTTCCCATGACAGTGACTAGTCTATTTAAACCCTTCTGTGACATGAACTTTTCCCTCTGTGACAATTTGAGAGACTGGGGGTCTGAGAAAAAGTCTATTGAAGCAAATTGGGGCTTCCTAGGAAGCAGAAGGAAGGGCTTCACTGAGGAGGGAGACTGCTCTGAAGAGAAAGACCCAGTCAAGGCATTTCCATCATTCCAATAGGGCAATCCCACCTTCCTACTTGTTTGTAACCACTGCCGAGGAGCCTGTTGTGCTTGATTTCTAGATGCACGGGGACTGCAGTGACGCTGATGCACTAGGGAGGGGTTGTTACACAGCATCACCCTAAAGCATTCAGGCCAGATTCCCCCTTAACATTTCCAGCACCTCTGAAGCTGGGATGGAGCCACTGCTCCTCATTCATGCTCCAGTGCACCTGCTGTTCTCAGAATGGCACGAGCTGCTCTAAGAGAACCACCGTGGAGTCCCTACACCAGCTCTGGGACAGCTGCTCCTACCCAATGCAACCCTCCACTCCCTACAGGCAAGGGGACCATCCCGACAACCAAACAGATCCTGTTCTCCAATCAAGTGCCCAGCTCATCTCCAGACAGGACCGTCACTGCCAAACAAGCACTCCACAGCCAGAGGCTGTAGGATGGCTCACATTGTGAAGAGGAGCTTCCGTGAGACACTGAGAAAGGAGACCCACGGTGGATTGAGAGGGGTGAGGGCGAAGGATTGATGGGCCAGGTGGAAGAATGGTCAACTGACATGGGGGAAGCAGAGTGTATCCCTGTCAGGTCATTGAGTAACTGCAACTTCCCCAGTGCAGCACCTGATGGAGAACTCCCACCCTCTCTGACCTGCTGGGGGCTTTGCTTAATGTTTCCTCTGAACGGCACGCCAGAGCTATGTACAAACACGGGAGACCAAAGAGATGCTGATAGCTTGTGGTTGTTGGGGGAAGCCAGAGCCACAGTGCTGGGTCACCCTCACCTGACTTTCATGCTGATGAAAGGTACCAGAGGGAGAGACCTTGCATGCCAACGTCTGCTGATTATCACCAAGACTACTCCCCCATGGCACACCTCAGTGCTGGGTGGGAAGGGTAAGCTGCAGCCAGGAGAGGGAGGGCCTCCAGTAGCTTCTTTGGCCTTTCTGCTGAGACTGCCAGGGAAGGGGCCAGTTAAGGTCGTGTTCTGTAATGTGGTTCCCTAGCCACAAGGAACAGAATGGAGGCAATCAACTCAGCTCACATGGTCCCCCAAAGTGAGGTGCAGATGGCCCTGATGCAGTCAGCACTAGCTGGGTTGGATTTGAACCAATGACATGGGCACAAAGAGCTCTATAGCACAATAGCCCCGTGCCATTCTGATCTGTTCAGCTCTAGGTCACAGCTGTTTCACACCATAAAAGCCTTCCTGGTACGTCTTGCACGGAGATGCAATGAAGAAAAATGCGGCGGGAAGGAGGCATTTCCCAAGTCACCAGCAATGCCTCCTCGGCCCTGCTAAACAGTGACACTGAGGTACATGCTTAGGAAGCCTGGCCTCATCGAAGCTCGTGGGAGTTTTGCTGTTGATGTCAATGGGGCCAGGCTTTCACCCACAGCCTGCAGTTCACTGCAAAGTAGAGTTTGTTGTCCTCTGCTCAGCGAAGAGATATGGACTGTCTACAGAGCATACTTCTGAGCAAGATACGCACCAGATGTGTTCATCATAAGATCCTTTAATGGTCTTCCAGGTATGGCTCAAGTTAGCTTAAAATAAAAGTTAGGTCACACACCTAGTGGCTAAACAGTATATTTAGGGTGACCAAACAGCAAATGTGAAAAATCAGGACAGGGGTTGGGGGGTAATAGGAGCCTACATAAAAAAAAGATCCAAAAATTGGCACTGTCCCTATAAAATTGGGACATACAGTTTAGCATCCATTACATCTTCCCATTTAAGTTCTACATTCCTACCATCTATAAAATATACACTGTCACACAAACTTTGAAGTTCAGTACATATCGGTGTTAATTGTCTCTGAATCATACTGGTTTTCTAATTACACAACCCAAACATGTAACAACTTGGTCATCTACTGTCCATTAGTCGCAACATCTGGCTGTGGTCAGTCTAGAATTCTTGATTATTCTTCTCCTCATTGTTCTGCATCCACCATCTGTAGAGTTTGCTCTGTTGGTTGTTCTTCCTGAGGAACAAACTGTAGATGTCAACTGTTGAAGTCTCCACTGTTGGTCTCAATCACATATGATCGGGGCACTGAATTCTTTTTCTTTATGACAGCTGGAGTTGTCCATCCTTTTTCTCCCTCCAAGTTGACATGAACATGGTTACCAGGTTCTAGACCTGACAGCTTTCTAACTGAGTGACATCTGTTGTAAAAAAAAAAAAAAAAAAAAAAAAAAGTATTCATAACTCTTAGCCATTTATCCGATTTGGCTACTCTTTGTTTCTGACCACTCTGGAGACAGAACTATGGTTCCAACTCTGGAAAAGAATCTGAGCTGTCTTCCCATCAGGAGTTGTGGTGAACTAAATTCATTAGCTTTTATTGGTGTTCTGTAACTCAAAAGAGCAAAGAAAGAATCTTCTTGCTGTAGGATTTTCTTGGTTGTCTGTATAGGTCTCTTAGCCTCTCCATTTGCTTGTAGGTAATGTGGACTGCTAATAATGTGATCAAAATCATATTTCATTCAGAATGACTTAAATTCTGTTGCAGTAAATTGTGGTCAGTAGTCCATCACTAGTTTCCTGGAATACCAGAGTGAGCAAAAGTGCACTTCAGTTTCTTGATAACACTGCAACATGTTGTCTTTCAAATACATGATTGCTATACACCTGGAAAAATAATCCACTACAAACAGGTAATGATGTCCTCAGACTTTGCATAAATCCATCATCTGTCTGGTAGAGATGTTTGCACACTGTATGGTTCAACACTGTCTCTTTAAGTTGATTAGTAGTTGAGCTCCTTTCAAAAGTTCGAAAACATCAAATCCTCTATTAAGTTCTTCCACGTTTCTCACTAGGCCCATCATGGCTGCTACACTGCAACTGAGAAGGCTATTGGTCTGTGGTCCTTTGATCACATGCACTCTGAATGCATAGCTTTTGTCTTAGTAAGTTGTTTCTGTGGTGAATGGGCCCATATAATTCTGGATACCTCCAGGGCTAGTCAGAGCTGTGTCAGGTGACTTCAGCTCTGGGAGGTGATTGTAAATCCCATCTGAGAGGACCGTGACATTACCTCCTGAGTCAATTTTAAAGTCAGTCATGCCATGAATGTTCAATTTCACTTTCAAGGCAGGTTCTGTGTTGTCACAAGTGATAGATCCCAGAAACAATGGTTCTTGATTGTGATATAAATCAACTCCCTGAATGCTTTAGTGCAGCAGTCACCTACAAAATGTCCATATTTTGTGCATTTATCACACTTTTTTCCTCTGGCTGGTCATGCATTATCTTTTGGGACATGATGTTTTCAACACCGTGTGTATGTAGGCTGAAATTTGTCCCTCTTATCCTCAAGGATTTTATGAAAATGATTTTTAACAAACATGCTATTTACTGCTTCTAAGTTAGTGTTTTGGTTTCCAAGTTGCTCTTAGTTTTGTTGTCTCACCAGTTCAGACTGCTTTCCAATCTGAATAGCAGTGTGTAGCCTTAGATCTGTTTTCAATTGTGGCTGCTGTGAAAGGTATTTATCTGTCAATCCAATAACCAGTCTGTCTCTAATATTTTCATGTTTTGCAATTCCAAATTCCCAGTTTTCAGCCTATGTATGCAGAGCTCTTATAAAACATTCAATATTTTCCCTGGTTCTTGAATTCCTGATAGAAACATGCTCTTTCATAAGTCACATTTCTTCGAGGTATAAAGTAATACATCAAACATAGCCAGAACCCTTTCATAATCATCTTTCTGACTATCTTCAGCAAAGTCAAAGGATTTAAAGATGTGCTCTGCTTGCTTCTCCACAGCATAAAATTAAAAAAGATATACCTCCAGTTTCCTCCAGTATACCTCCAGTTTCTTGGTGCACCTTGTTTTGCTCTTTGAAATCTTGCAAAATACTGCTACCAGTCTATCCATTGTGAAGGTTTGTCAAAGCTGAAGTTCTCTGGGGCATTGAAGAGCAACAAGTTGATGAGATCTTGCAACCTGTATTTCTTTTTCCTTCCATCTGGCAACCTTTGTTGTTATTTTCCTGCTGTTTCTGTTCTCCGTTGGCACTAGTTTACTTCTGACATCATGTCATGCTCCCTTATCAGACATAAACTGGCTACAGGGCTACTTCTGAGCAAGATACACACCAGATGTGTTCCTCATAAAATTCTTTAATGCATTACAAAGTATTGCTGTTAGCTTAAATAAAGGTATTTTATAGACAGTGGCTGAATAGTGTAATACAGTTTAGCATTCTTTTACAGACACCAATATGAGCAAACATCCATGCTCTAAACACTATTCCTAGGATGCAGAATAAAAGCAGAGCTCCCTCTTCCATAGCGCAGAAATATCTTGTACAAGGAGATTACACTTCAGAAATTGAGTCCTACTAGAATGGAGTTTATCCTTGTAATGTAATACAATTTTAGCTTAGCTATCGAAACGTCATGCATGTCTTTGCCTGAACATTACCACCCTAGAGTTGGGGCACCGGAGCCTCTTGAAAGCGAGGTCAGTTTGGAGGTCAAATAGAAGACCTTGGGACAAAACTACAGGAAATTATCTTTTCAATGGCAGACAGCCAGGCCTGATGCTCTCAGTAGTTCAGAGGAGTTCAACTCCAATCATTCATTCAGAGCACTTACTTACGAGGCACTACAAAAGCAGAACCAGTAAGGAAATGGGATTTCTCCCACCCCCCGTGGAATATTTAATTGAAAATTGAAAAAATATGGTTTTGTTCAAAAATCCAGCACAGAATATTGAGTTTTCATTGAAAACCCAAAATTCTTTGAGCCAAAAACTGAAAAAATTGGGGTTTTTAGACAAGGAAAAAAATCAAACAGTTTCAAGAGATGCAGACACTCCTGAGAAAGTTTTCATCTAGTCTAGAACCCAATTTTCCACCAAAAAAAGTTTGGATGGAAAAATTTCAACCAGTCCTACTGCTAAGGTACCTCCCAAAGACTTATTCAGCACTTTATAAAATCCACATAGAAAGATGCAGTTGGCCATTAATGAAATGCAGCCATCTCTGCACTGAAAAACTAGGAACTACGTTCCAGCCTAATATCCTATCTAATAGGATATTACAGACTTCATAGACTCTGCACCTTAGTGGAAGTTCTTCCTGTGGTTAAATATGTGGATGGAGTGGATGACAGGGATGTGTCAGGTGGATTATCATATGAAAGATCTGGCTCCCAATCCAGCTAAAATACAATGTTATGTGAACTGGACTTGGAGGTACCAGACAACACAAAACGACCATCCAACTTGGCACTTGGCAAACTGTGCTTGGTAGAAAAAGGGGGCTGCACGTCAGAGGTGAGGTGCATTGGCAGAGCTGTGGGACCTTGGGACTGATATAGGAGAAGGAGCTGCTGATTAGGCCTAAAATGCACTGATTGAGAATGGCGTAGGTCGGTGGTACAATGATGCACAGGGCAGACTGGGTATGGGCCGGAGTTGTGGGAGGTTCCATTTCAGTGAATATGCTCATTCATTCATTTTAGAGGCACAAGGGAGGGAAGCTGTCACCCCTCCCCAAAGCGGTGCTGAGAATGGAGGCAGTTACAAACACAGATCCATTTTGGAAGGAAAGATCAGCTGGAAGGTGTGGTGCTGGCAGGAACTTTATCTCATGCTGAGTGGAGCAGGGGGAAATAGAACAAAACAAAAATCCCTATGGCCATGTCTTCGCTAGACATGCTGCAGCCGCACTACTGTATGCTTCAGTGTAGACACTCACTACAGCGAGGTGAGGGGTTCTGCTGTCGCTAGAGTTAATCCACAAGAGCTGGGAGCCAGGTTGATGGAAGAATTCTAGTGCTATCTGCTCCAGGGGTTAAGGCACTCCGGGGCGTGGATTTTTCACATTCCTGAGTAACGTGGTTGATCCAGCTTTTTAGTGCACACCTGGCCTCAGGTGCATTTGCGTCTCCATTCTCAGCACCGCTTTGGGGAGGGGTGGCAGCTTCCCTCCCTTGTGCCTCTAAAATGAATGAAACATCGGAGTCCATTCTTATTAAACTCTGCCCTCCGTGAGCCACGGCAGCCGGGCAGTCAGTGAACTGCAGGGGTGCAGAGAGCCTTGGGAGAGGTACCATCCGCCTCCTGCTGATGCCGCACTGCTCCTTTCTAGCTAATCCACCTTTATAGCTAAACACCTTCAAAGATCCTATCACCACAGTATCCTGGTACTGTACTGTCAGGTTCTGAGCCCTCTCTGCCCACTCCCCTACGGAGGTGAGCCAAGGCTGAAGGCAGAGAGAGCAAAACCTCCAGGGCTGGAGGGGTCCAAGCTAAAGGTCTCGTCAGTTGCACTGGGAATGATCAGATTCCAGCTTAAATAAACCATCCACTCCTCTGATCTGTCAGTGGCAGTGATGCCCTGCACAGTGATCAGAATGACAAACTTCCTCTCCAGAGCCAGAGGTCTACACAAGGCCTGTGTTCCACACCCAGTGCTCCCCAAACTGTGGGACTTCCCCACTAGGGGAGCACAGAGGAGTGTTGCGGGGGAAAGAGCTTGGCAGGGCCTGGGCCAGTCCCAACAGGAGGGGAGGGGGAGCTCCACCCAGCTCTGCTCCGTCCTCTGCTCAGCTCCGCTCCCAGCCGCAGCTCCACTCTGCCTCATGGTACGCCTCCAGGCTAGCTCCGCCTCTAGCCCCAGTTCCACCCCCAGCTCCAGTTTTGCCCCCAGCTCCGCCTTCAGCGTGGCTATGCAGTAATTGAGGGAGGCACAAATTCCATTACTGGTAAGGGGCGGGGCGTGACAGGAGAAATTTGGGCACCACTGTCCTGGACTAACTGCCGGAGCAGTGAGCGCTCGGGAATTTGGAGTCGCAGACGTACCAAGAATTCATGGAAAGTGTTCACTAACAGTGTCTTTGTGAGATCGGACGGGGTCGGGCTCCGCCGAGCTGGGGTCCTGGAGCCTATGCCGGGGTCAGATGGGGAGCAGCTCCCTCGGCCTGGGGGCAATCATCTGCACTAGTACCCATTGGGAGGGGGCTCTGCCAGTCTGCGAACAGGGCTTGAACTTCAGGAGGAGCGTGTGTGGTCTCTGCTGTGCAGGCCACAGTTTGGGGGCGGATCAGGTGCTCAGGAGCATTCCGGCCCACTGGAATTCGCGATGCTTTCTCCAGTTAATACAAGTGTCAAGCTTAAGCCCTTTTGATTGATGGTACCAAATGACACAGCGGGGAGCTTCCCTCCAGCCAGCCGAGTCCCAATGTCCCCTTCATCGCGCTCAAGGGGGCTGCAGTCGGCCCTGACACATCCACCGGCGCCAGCGGCAAGTAAGGGGTTAAAATAAGGGGTGCAGAAGCAGACAGCCCATGTGCATGCCCCCTTGCTGTGGTTTCCTGCCCTGCTTGGAGGAGGGGCCAGCGGACTGGAAGGTGCGAATGATTTAATGCTGGGCCCATCTCCTCAAAATAGCTCTCCATGCAGGCGTGAGGTCTGGGCAGTGACAGCTCCATTTCGTGGCCTTGCTCAAGGCCAATTCCACCCTCCCCGCCATGCATAGCCTGGATCCCAGGTGGCAGCCCATTTCCGAATGGAGCCAGGAAACTCAGTGGCTAGGGCAAGACCAGCACTTCAGACCCAGCTGCTGATGCAGGCGTTGGGGCTCTTCACAAGCAGGGGCTTTCCCTGACTGACAAGCAAACCCATTCCCCTCTGCAGGGTCGGTGGAATGTCCTACATGCCCAGAGCTGAGCTTGGGGGCAAAGCCCAATTGGCTCCCTGCATGAGGGGCCGTGCCACGGCTGGAGTAGTGAGCACAGACGGCCCAGCTCCCTGCTGCCCTCGCCACAGGGCGCAGCTGGCAGAAGCACAAGGGACAGTTCAGCGACGAGGTGCAGGCAGAGCATTCCATGCAGGTGCAGAGAGGCTGGGGCAGACTGTCGGGGAGGGAACAGGGGATCTGGCTGGGGGCAGGAGGAGGGCAGGAAAGCCCGAAGCAGCCAGGAGAGAGGCAGGGCTGGATCAGCCTCCACCGTTCTGCCCTGGCTTCCCATTCGCCTCCCTCAGCCTGCTCCCCCCTCGCAGCCCCTCAGCCCCAGCCAGCTGCCGCTGCCGCCTCCTGAACCCTGGCTGGGCACCGCAGGGAGAGCTGTGAGAGTGGAGGCTGGCAGCCTCCCTGCACTCACCTCAAGGGATTCCCTGCTCTGCCCCTGCAACGCCGCTAGAGCTGGGGATGTCCTTGCACCCAGAAGCCCTGGAGATGAGACTCAGCCACCCTACAGGAGCCCATGTGGCCCCAAAGCAGACTACAGTGGGCCCACTCAGTATGGCCATTAACATTCCCAAGCCCATAACATTTCCCCTGACTCCCACCACAGGAGTCGGTGCCCCAGCTTGCTGTGCGGGAGTGAGTGCTGCCCCCAAACCCAGAGACAGCTGCACTGGGGCGGAGGATGCTGTCGGCACACACAATATATTCCACACGGCAGCAGGCAGACGCGACCTGCGGCCTCTTGAATCTTGGTTTCTTGTTTCTCTGGTGTGAAAAACAAGTACAAGTACTTCACTTAGGAAGCTACACCGGGTGCCAACCCAGGGATCCTACACACAGCAGCCATGCACTGCTCACTGTACTCCTCTGCAGCTACCTCCCTAAGCCTCTTCCCACCCAGTCCTTTTACCTTCCCCTTACCTTATCTCTAGGTTACAGGTCTCCAGTCCCCTTTCTCCCAGCACAGTCCAGCTCTTGCAGCTAACTAACTAACTAACTGACTGACCGGCCGGCCGGCCAGACAGCTAGTCAGTCAGTCAGCCAGGAGCCCCCTTCCTTACCCCTCTGGTCCCAGCCAGGGACTGGTCTGCACAGATATTTCAGTTCCATTTACCTGAGCCTGCTGGGCTCTGACTGGCTGCTTCCCCAAGGCCTCTCTAGTCAAGCCTGGAGGACATACCTCCACTGTTCCTTCCTGAGCTGGGGTGTGGCAGGACTGCAAGGCCTCCAACAGGGGGCCTTGAAAAGCCAGGTGTACTGTGTCCCGCAGGACCAGACCACCGTCCACAATATGTATGGGGCTGTTATAAAGAAGGCGGTGATCAATTGTTCTCCATGTCCTCTAGAGGTAGGACAAGATGTAATGAGCTTAATCTGCAGCAAGGGAGGTTTAGGTTCGATGTTATGAAAAACCTCCTAGCCATAAGGATAGTTAAGCTCTGGAACAGGCTTCCAAGGGAGGTTGCAGAATCCCCATCATGGGAGGTTTCTAAGACTAGGTTGGACAAACACCTGTCAGAGATGGTCCAGGTTTACTTGGCCCTGCCTCAGCCCCCCGCACTCCCACGCTGCACCATGCTACGGTTCTAAGAAAGGCCAGTTCTCAGACTCAACTCAGCACATGGCTGGGAGATGCAGAGAATCGCAGCAGAGAGGAGGGCGGTCAGGAGACATGCTCCCTGCGTTCCACTTCTGCTCATCTTTCAGTGGCGTATCTACCAGAGAAAACGATTTCGCTTCAAGGGAAGGGGAGCATGGCCAGTGAAAGCTGTTTGGAAGCTTGCCCCTCACTAGTGCCTGTCAGGGATAACGGCTGGGGGTTAGTTCAGCACCGCCCACCACCTCCTACTGGCCACCTTTTCTGACAGAAGTAACTTGGAGCAAACTGGTTTTGAAAAGCCAAAGCTTGGGACTCTGTGTTCACGTTCTTTGCCTGCGTCACAGAGCCAGCCGCATTGACACTTGTACATTACACTTCTGCCTCTGGGTACAAACTCCTGTCCTAACATCTGGTTTCAGCTGGTGGAGAACCTTGCAACTCAATCCTCCTGCCTCGGTGACACAGCTATCAGCATTTTCCACTGGAGGCTTGGAAGAGGCCGGCTGCACTGTGTGAATTAATTAATTAATTTTGTACACTCATGGCACTAAAACAGTCATGATTTCAGAGTGACTTTCCAGCAAGCCAATCCATACTTTAAACAAGCAGAATGCCAAAGATGAAACACAGTCAATCCTGCCTGGGCCATAGGCTGGGAAGGGAGTGCCTAGGTGTGACCAGGATAGCAGCAAGCCCTGCTTTTTAGCACAGGCATTCTGTTTGTTCTACTTCCCCCTCATCCTGTCACCTCTCCGTGCCAAAGCACACAAGCTACAATCCCACACAGGGATCCTTCAGATGCTCCAAAGTTTGTTATTTCTCTCCTCAGACCTGTCCTCATCAGCCTTTGAAGCACCCGAAGCTTCCAAATTCAGCCATTTTTGAATAATCTAATCATAAAAAAGTGTCTGGACAATGCAATGGATGGGCACAAGGGGGTGAACGGCCGAGCAAACGGTCACCAAAAACATCACCTTTCTGCTAACAATGAGCTGGTGGCATTTTAGCCCAAAGTGTTGGTTTTTTGCAGCACCAGAAACTATAAGAACTTAGCTCCTGCGTAGAAATGGCACTTCAGTAACATCCCTGGTGCTAGTCCACATGGCCTGCACTACAGTCCACCCAACATTACCAAATATGTCATTTGAAAAACTCCCACTCTCCTGTTCAGCATGTAGGCATGGACTAGGAGAAGGCGGGAGGGTCGGGGGCTGAGCAAGCTATGCCTTTGTGGAGTTGCTGGAAGCCCACTAAGACACCAAGCCACCTACTTTGGGCTCTGACCAGCTGGTCAGTAGGGGACCTGGCCCTTTTTCTAATGGCTCCATACCCAGCTCCTGTCAAGACAGACCCTTCTTCCCACCAGGAACTGACTTCCCTGGTGGACATTCCAGTAGGTTCCACAATAGTCATCGCCATAGAGGACAAGGCCAGAGGAGACCACTGGATCCTGTAGCCTGACTTGCCTCATAGCACGGGCCACCCTCACCACCCAGTGCGAGTGGAGTTGTGACCTGGTGTCACAGGGGGTGGGGGAGTCCCGTTCCCACACCCCCCACTTCCTGGGATTCACAGTGATTCTTAGCCAGCCAGTAGATCAGAAGGTTTATTTGAGATGCCAGGCACACAATCCAACTCAGAGCTTGTCAGTACAAACAGGACCCCTTAGGCCCTTCTGGGGGGCAGGGAGATGAGACCCCGAATCTGGGCTCCCTCCTCTTCCCCAGCCAGCATCTAACCCCTTTTTAAACCCTCCAACGTCTGCCTGCCCTTTGTTCCCTTGCCAGCCCCAAGGTGTCAACTCCCCTCCCCCTCCATCTCAGGTTACAGCTCCAGGTTTCCAGGTCAGAGTAGCTTAGCCTCAAGAGTTATGTCCACCCTTCCCCCTACTTGTCACACCTGGCTCATAGGGTTGCAGTGCCACTCACTCAGGTTTTGGCTTGGTGGAGGTGAAACACTTAATGACCTTGGTTGCAATTTCAGCTGGATTGCTGTGCCCGCCCCCCCCGCGCCGGCCCCCCGCGAGCATACCCCGGCTGAATTGTGCCACCCCTTCCATGCACTGACAGCCTAGAAAAGCTGTGGTTCTCCGCTCAGCTGCCGGCGTGGTGCAGCAGGCAACACCCTACCCATCTGATCAGTTCTGACAGAGAGGGACAGCCCCATCAGTGAGCAGGTAGGTAGGTTCTTGATTTTCTGCTGCTAGAATAGCTAAGGAGAGGCGCCTGGTGAGGTGGAGACCTACACATTAGGAGCTGGACTCACAGTGAACCTGTTCTGGCCTGGCCTCTCCTCCACTCACCCACCAGCTCTTCGGGCCATATCATTTCTGCGTCTACAGCACAAGCACAGACCACATCAGGCACAAAACACCCAGAAAAGCTGAGAGAGGTGGCCTCACACCCAAGGAAATCCCAAGAACCGAGCCCAGCAGCACCTGTGATCACAGCCACAGACCGACCCGGCCCATGTATGGGTTTGCATACTGTAGTGTTACTGTGTGATGTAATCTCACACCAGTTGGTCTATCCCAAGGAGATAAAATTGCAGCAGCTGCTGCACAATGATATCAGACCTGAACACATGATTCTTAGGGATTATTAGCTGATAAATTTCATGTGTAGGGGGAATAAGAGAGAGGAGGGTTCTTTCCTGTCTGGGAACTGTGAACGAGTGCCTTACAATTTTCCAGCATCCATTTCCTCTGGAATCCTCTTCCCCAACCCCACCCCTTACCCCTCCCCCCCCCCGGGGTGAATAATTCTTGCTCCGTTGGTTACAAGCAGTTCTTTTGCCAGTACTCCAGCATTCAACATTTGAGTTAATTTTGATTGCACACCTAGGTCACATGGTATTATTTCCCTATCCTGATTGGATGAGGAGCATAACTTTTGGAATTAGGTGTCTGGAACAAATACTCCCATTTATACCTTTAAAGTTGGTCTGTGGGACTAGTCTCTAAAAGTCACAGGTTTCTTGCCTGTTAGCCCATTCACTGAAAGAAAGCATTACAGGGGTGCACAGCAGCTCCAGTATGAAAGTATTTTCTCAGCTCTAATATAGGGTGTTTCGTCACACAGTTTGGGTACCAGTGGAGCTGTGGGTTTCAACCTTTTTTCATTTGTGGACCCCTAAAAAATTTCAAACATAGGTGCGGACCACTTTGGCAATCTTAGATATAGTCTACGGAGCCGCAGGGGTCGTGGACCAGAGTCTGTAAACCTCTGCAGTACAGTAATCCATCCAAAAATGGTGCAGCTCTGTCCCCCTCTAGTGGCAAGACCATACAGAGAAATCTATGAGTCCCTCCTGCCTCTGAACTAATGAACCTGGTACTTCAGCTCAAGCAAAAGACACTCAGGTTTTAGATCCAGTTAATTCATCGCAGATGACCCATCCAGGGGTTCTGCTGGATTCCCACTAGGTTTTCCAATAAATCTCTACAGGTACCCAGGTCAGACTGTAACATGCATCAGCCAGTATTTTACATGGTGTAAAATATGACTTATGTTCTATAAATGTCTCCAGTCTTATGAATCAACAATCAACCAGTATCGCTGAAGAACCAGACAACTGATTCTAATTTTAAAACACTAATAGCCTGCTGCTGCCCACACCCAGGCAATCTCGTTGGCATTAATGGGGCTGCAGGGGTGTAGCTGAGCAAAGAATTGGCTCTCAGCATTCTTAGTTTGACATCTGTCACAATGACATGGCACATAATTGCAGTTTAATCAGAGACTCACAAGCAGAAGAAAAGACCATTTTGGCCATACCTGAATTGTACAGAATTCACTTTCCTGCTTGCTAACACCGTATTCAGCCTGCTCTTAAACACTACCAGTGAAAGTATCTCAACAATTTTCCTTTGAGAGCAAAGATGATGATAAAATAATAATAAAATAATAATAAAAAAATGAAAAACAAAAGTTGGCATTTTGATATTCTTTCCATTTTGCAGGTTTCGAAGACGACCCATTTTTCCTGATTTTTTTTTCCAGAATCTTTTAAATTGAGTGTTTCATCAAAAAGGTTCTCAAAATGGAGATTGAAATTTTTCTGTTGCTGACAAATTGGTTTTTGGAAAATGAAAGCTTGCAATAAAAAATTAGTGAAAATTCAATGAAAATTCAGTGAAAAATAGCACAATTTTTTTTAAAAAAAATCAATATTTTTTTAAAAACCTGCCAACCGCGCATGCAAACATTTATTTAAAACTCCCCAGCATTTTTCACAAATCCCCCTACACCTCTTTGTATAAACAAATTGTTACCATCTCTGTTTGCTGTCTGAGCCTTGCTATTAAATACCCTAATTCTGGTTTCTACCCTAGTTGTATCCTTCCTTAGATTCAAGTCATAGCTTTTTATGCTGCCATTGGTCAAGTCTGAATAATTCTCTTCTTTCATTTATACTGTTACCTAAAGGGTATTTATTTTTAATCATAAATTATGTTACTCCTTAAATGCTACATTACATGGTAGGATTCACAGAGAATAATCTTCCCCGGAAGCCAAAATACATAAAAAATATACAATCGGCGATGTGATAGTAAGGAGACTATGTTTCTACTATAAGCTATCAAATATAGACCTAAAACCTGGAGAATTAGACAAAATTCCCATAAACTAAAATTAGAGAAAGAAAGAAAACAGGAAAAACAATGTGAAATACACATTAATACAGGCTGAAAAGTGATTCGCAAAATGTCTCTATGATGGTGAAAGCAACAGGACAACACCTACGTAACCTCTCTCTTACTAGACCCATCATGAACTCCTAACTGGACATGACCTGAACATAGGTTCATAGATTCGAAGGCCAGAAGTGACCATTTTGATCATCTAGTGTGACCTCCTGTAGAACACGGAACAGGGAATGTACCCAAAATAATTCCTAGAACGGATCTTTTAGAAAAACATCCAGTCTTGATTTTTAAATTGTCACTGATGGAGAATCAAACCCACCCCCCTTGGTACCTTGTTCCAATAATTCGGGGTGGATTCTGCTCTGACTTCCACCAGTGTATCAGGAGTAGCTGCACCGCACCCACCAGGTCACACTGCTGCCAGGGAGGCCAAAGGCAGAGCCAGAGATCTTTTGCAACAAGTTATGTAAATGGCCCCACAGCATAATTCTCAGGTTGTGCTGCAATATCTAAGCCCTTGTAGTTATTTTTATAGGCTGTAACCCTGAGTCCCCAGAGCCTTCTCCTTTCCAGACTATATATTTTTAGCTGCTTTGTTCATTTCTCCTCATACATCTGATCTTCTATTCCTGCAGGACACCAGCTTCTGGATGGAGGTCATGTGAGAACACACCGTCTCCTTGAATGTTGCGGTTTTCTCTTGCTGCCGGGGGATGCATGTTTCTTTAAATCTGCAGTAGGAACCTGACCAGGCTGGAGAGGGTTTGAGGCAGCAGCTCTGCAGAGGGGGTTCAAGAATGACACCGTTTCCTGGAGACCATTAAAGTTCCTTGTTCCGGGCAAGAAGAAAGTGGCTCTTTCTTGTGATTCGTTATCATTGTCACATGACACAGAGCAATACCAAGAAGCCCAAAAAAGCCGTGCAGAAATAGGCAAGGGAAGAGAGAAAAACTAGCCTGTAGCTCCACAAAGGCACCGGCTGGAGTTGGCCCTATTTTATCCTAGCCCATCTGTACCCCCCAGCAAGAGATGCTGCCCTGGTCTAGTCCCTGGCATCACAATGGTTCAGTCCTGTATACGCTACATGTACCTGGGAATCCTAAAACAATGCATAGCCATGGAAAATCAGCACCAATGCCATCGGGCGCCCCTGATGAAAACTCTTACCACTGCAGAACAAGGCAAAATTTCCAGCTGTGATAGTGAAGCGCATGTATAAGGGATGATACAATCTATACCGACAGGACTGCAAAAGGCATTGATCTGATTACGGGCATTGACTGGTATGGGAAGGGTTTGCAGACAGTGCACAAAATGCTTCTGCAGCATCACTGTGACTTCCCTAGGGTATTCCTGCCACCCACAGCTAGAGCGATGGGACGGGCGCCCAGCAAGGAACTCAGAGCTGGGCTGGTACATGTTGCACAACGGGGGGCGTGTATGTGTGTGTGCATGGGTAGGTGGTGCATTTATCTAAAAGGAGAAAACTGGGTAAGGCAGATTATTTGAGGCCCCACATGTGCCGAAGAAATTAACTCCTCCCTTGTGTAGTTGCTACAGTCACTAGCACAGAGTAAAAAGTGCCACTCCTGTTTGAGGGGTTGGTGGGCTCAGCAGTAGCTGCCGGAGAAACCAGCTGTCTTTCTAGACACTTGTGTGACTCCAGGCAGGGGAGCATCAGAGTGTCTCCTAAGTACATAAAAATAGAAATACTAATCTCTCCGCTTCCTTCCCAGCCCATTGGAGAAACCCTTCCCTACATCTGTCGCTGCTAAGAGGAAGGGGAGGAGCAAAACACGCACCCCTGACCTCAAGTGTTGGTAGGTGCCACGGTTTTCCCATCCCTCTGTAAAGGCTATGGCCCAGCAGCACGAGGGCAAACCTCCCATGGCTGACGTTTGGGGTAGAATTTAATTCATGATTGTGACATCATAATGATGAAACCAATAGGATTCCAGTATGCAAATGATTCAAGGGGGACTGACTGTGCGTGTTGCGCTGCCCATTCTCTCGGGCTGTGAAATGGACAAGGCGTGAGGAGGCAGGTAGCTGGTGTGCTGGCAGCAAAGCAGCAGTGGCTGGGTGAGGAGGGGAGCTAGGGGCAGAGCTGGCAGGGTGGAGGGAGGGCGTGGGGAGACACGGGGCCACGGCCGTCATGAGCGGATTCGTATAGGCCGCGGCAGGGGATGGGTTCCAGGTGTCCCCCTGTTGGAGTGTGAGGGAGGGTGGCCACGTAGAAGTCTGAGCAGCGTTAGTGGCACATGCAGGGTGGTACCTGCACATGCAGTGTGCGATGGAGTGAGGTACACAGGAGAGCTGGGTTTGGGGACAGCTCTGAGGTTATGAACTAGAGAAGCAGATAGGAGGTCAGAGCTGAGAAGGGATCCAGGCCGTGGCTGACAGTTCCCAATCAGCTCCCTGCCAGCGCCCTTGGGGTGCCACTTGTGCCCTCCCCACCCATGGATTGTGACACAGTGGAACGCTGTGCTCTGCACGACCCACCAAGACGTGGTCCCAGTTTCTTTATGGACGCCCATGCTGAGAATCTGGGGGACTCCGGCCATTCTGGCTTTGGTACTGGTGGGCCCTGCCCCCAACGGTGTCACGTGGCCTGAGCACGCCCAAGCAGGCGCCAATGGCACGATGTCCAGTCTGCACTAGCACCGGCGCTGCCAGAGCTGCACTGAATCCTGCCCAGATGGTCCATATTGACGCAGCCTCTGGAAGGACCTTGACTGTCCGAATGCTCCTCTCCACTCCAGAGTACAATGCAGCCGAGCTGATGTGGCTCAGGGCACCAGAAGCCCACGCACGGCTCCACCCCTCCTGAGCATCAATGGGCACGGGGGAGGGGCTGATGGATGCCCCAGCACATGGCTCCATGGGCCATTCTCCTCGCTCCAGCCCCGAGGCTGCAGTAGCAGCTACCGAACTGTTCCACAGACAAAGACGGCTAAGTCCTCTCCTGGCCCTTCTGGTGCCAAGCCCGTCCACATTCATGCTCAGCTTGGGGAACAACCTTCGGCGCCCAGGGCACACTGGAGGGAGAGCTGGGATCTGTCAGCCCCTCTCCCCTCTTGTTCTTGTGAATGATAAAGGATGTCCTTAAAAGGATAAAACTCCTGCTGCCAGTCCCGTGTGACAATGCAAGAAGGCAGCAGCTGCGCATGGCCATGGTGGGAGAGGCTGGGGAAGCGGAGGGGGTGGAGGGGTGGGAGGTCTGTGGGGAGCTTGGCATCCAGTTACAAGGCTGTTTCCATACTTAGCCACCTTGCAGCCACCTGGGATATGCAGCCCCAGCCAGTGTAGCAAAGGGAGACCAAATTAACTCAAGGGCAAACAAGGGTAATGCGGCCCCACGCCTCCGACAGCACCCCAAAGGAGAGAAGCCTGCAGGAAGCAGCTACACATGGCCCAGGAATCCTTGGAGCTGGCCCCCATGGCAGGATGGGCTCACTGCCCTATGCATGGGGCCAAGGGGAGGCCCTGGGGAAGTGATTCAAAATGCTGAACTGCGCCTACATTTTGCCTGACACATCTGCAACATCAGGGCAAGGGAACGGAGAGGAACCCCCACTACCACCACCACGCCCCACTGCAAAATCCAGCCCAGCCTCTCCCAGTGCGGCACAGGAAAAAAAAAATCAGGTGTCGGATAGCTGCCGTGTTCCTGCACTGCCTCGCACAGCTGGGACATCCCCAGAGTCCCCGACTCCGGAGTGACTCCAGCGCACGGACAGGCCCAAAATAGCGCCCCGCCGCAGTGCAGCAATACCCCATCCGCTGCCTCAAAATCTGCCCTTCGCATGCAACATGGACACCGCAAAGGAACCCCCCGCCCCCCCCCCCCACACGCACACGCCTGCCTGCTGCAGGATGGTCTCACTGCATTGTGGGGGTGCACCCAAAGGACATAGGGGGCTTCCCAGGTCAAATCAAGCCAAGATACACCCCCCTGGGGGGGGGGGGCCTCTGAGTTTGACAGCTCCCCACAGGGTTCTACTCACACCCAACAGCCATACCCAGACAGTGCCCCTGTTGTGCCCACACAGAACAGGGGAGCTGGCAGAGAGGGCCACGGAACCACAGCACACACAGTGCACAACCCCCCCAACAGTGTCCGGGATGGGGCCCAGCCCCCTAAGCAGAGGGGAGCAGAGCCAGGCCTTACCTGCAGCCCCGAGGAGCAGGAGCGACGCCACGCAACAGCACAGCAGCCTCAGTCCCTGCATGGTGGCTGCCAAGAGCTCTCTGCTGCTCGGCACCTCTATTTATACAGCAGCTGGGAGAAGGGGACAGGCCATAGTCACTAGGGCAACTGGGCGGCAGCCGAGCCCTGCACAGATAGAGGCTGCCTGATGTGCCCCCTCCCTAGTGTGGGTCTCAGGCCCTCCCCCACCCAAGTCTGCTGGAGGATTTTCACAGGGTTACACTCAGCTCTAACTGGCACAAACACCGTGAAAGGGGTTCCTGGCAGTGACAGCACAACTGCAGAGAGAGGGTTATGGGGGTGGGGAGGGGGCTGGGGATACTAATCTGTTCCATACAGCTCCTTATACTGTCACCGTAATATCTGAGCCCCTTCAGCAGTGCATTAAACAGGGGGGCTGTGCATCCCCAGGATGAGAGCATGGCCGTGGCGGGGGGGGCTGCAGGGCAGGACATCCCTGGGACGAGAGTACGGCCGGGTGGTGGTGGGGGGGCTGAGAGGCAGGGCGACCCCGGGGCGAGAGCACGGCCAAGGGTGTGATGCAATCATTTCTCCCACTCTGGTTCAATGGGAGGCCACTCTGCCTCACTACGGCACCAAGCAGTCTCGGGGAATTAGCGCCAGAGCGCCAGGCCCCTTTGGCAGGGAAGTCTGGTGAGCTCTGGCCCTGGGGCAGGCTGGAGCCCCACAGCAGGTGAACACAGGCCATTCAGCCTACGCTGGGGAGGCTGCCACCACAGATGTGGAGTTGGCAAGAGAGGGACCAAAGTCTGGTTTCCCTGGACTGCTCCTTACCACCGCCTGGCCCAGGGGTTCCATAGTCCAAGGATCCTCTGTCTCATTGAAGCATTGGGACACTGGCAATCCTAGTCGCGCCTTTCCACTCTCGGTTTCCTCTGGGATCAGGGTGCTCCACGACTCAGTGCAGAGCCCAGGGCCTGCAGCAGATTTGGGACATCCATCTCCTTCCCTGGCTCAGGCTCAACTAGGCCAGAGGGCCACCTCTTATACTTCCTGTCCTACCCCTTAGCTTCCAGCATGTGGGGCGGGCCTGGCCTGGCTCCGCCCACCAGGGAGCTGAGTGGTCCCTCCCCCTCTGGCTCAGTGGGAGGCCCCTCTGCCTCACTACAGGGGGCTATAGGACATGGGGCAGTGTGTTACTAGGGTCAGTGCATAGCAGGGGGCTTATAGATCGGTGGGGTGGGGAGTTACTGAGGTGGTAGTACAGCAGGAGGTTATAGGGCAGGGGACAGGATGTTACTGGAGTAAGAGCACAGCAGTGGAGCTGTAGGGTGAAGTTGATATCACAGTATGTGGGGTGAACAGCTGAAGTGGCTGACCTGGCCAAGGAGCAGTGTGTGGATCTCGGGGAAGGAGCTCTGGGAATGACGACAGGGGGGGTCCCACAAACAGGTGGTTGGAGGGTCAGCCAGGAGGTCTGTTTGGCATTGCCTGGAGAGCAGGATGACTAAGGAAGGATTGTGGAGCCATGAGGAGGAAGACTGAAGAGAGCTCAGCTTGGTGTCCCCAACCTCAGGAGCTCCCCACATCAGCAGATCGTGGTGGGCTTGAAAGGGAAGAGATTTCTCAGTGTGTCCCAAAGGCATCCCAGCTGCAGGAGGTGACATCAGACAGACAGTCACTGCACAATATGTAGGTATATCTGTAAATAATGATGAAGCTCAAGGCAGACTGACAGACAGGGAAGATGTTTTGGTGCATAAAACTATTTCTTTAATGCTTCCAGTTCCATGTTAGATTAGATTTGTTCTTCATGTAATAAATAAAATACATTATTTTCATTAACTCTAAGACTAACCCTGATATGTGCCACTAATTATTTAGACACTGGAACATTCCCTGGAGTACAAACTGGACTGATGGATGATGTGTTCCCTGAATTCTCCAACTTAGGGTGCCTTTTACACTGCTTCGCTGTGAGAAAAACCACTCCTGGTCTGCTCAGACATAGCCTCTAGCATGTAAATTACTCCCAACTTTATGGGTGAATGCTTAGCCAGCAACCCATAAACTGCATTACTGGGCTACACCAGCAAACTCCCAGTCCCAGACTAGTCCCCAGAAATGTGTGTCTTGTTCTGCCAAGCTGTTTCCTGGACCATACAAACTCCTAGAAAGTCTGACATTTTATTAATAGAAGATTATATGTACAAACCCTGCTATCTCAAATGGGAGTTCCCAGACACACTCGTTTAGATAAAACAATAAAAACCAGATTATTAACTAAACAAAGATAGATTTTAGCTGATTACAAGCAATGAGGCATAGAAGTCTGAACTAATTACAAAGAAATTAAAGGTAAAATGCAAACTAATACCTAACAATCATTTCCAGCTGGGATTCAGGAGACAGCAAGTCTGTGAGACAGGAACTTCCAACTATTTCTTTGCCAACATGGAGCTTTTTTGCTGCCATTGTTCCTGCTAAAGAATGGCTGCTTAATGCAGTGATAGTCCATTTGATTATGTTGACACCTGGCTGAGGTGCTGCCTAGCCTTTTATTTCTGGGGAACTGGTTTGAAACGCTTTCCCTAGGCTTGGAACATGTCTTACACAGTCAAATGTACAACATCACATAGGATGTTGACACACATTTTACCAGGACAATAATGTTCAGCAGATTGTGAGTTTTCAAATGATACCTCATAAGGCATACATTGTACAAAAATAATCAGTCTTGTAAAAAAGGGTGAACATAAGGATATAGGCTGTTACAGACACCTGACTGCCACTTCTAAAAGTGACGCCACAAAATAATTACCACAAGCAATAGTGTACTCAGTATACTTGCTACTTTCACCTGCTGGATTCCCTCTCCTCCTAGTGATATTGAAGCGTAGTTCTTTGTTACTCTCAATCCTAGATGTAGTCAGAAATTTGTCATCAAAACTGTTTCTCACTGAAAAACAGTTTTCATCACAATGTTTTGAAAAACACATGGCTTTCAATGAAATTTCATTTGGGGAGAAAAGAAACCAAACCGTTTTGACATTTTCAGAACAGAATGTTTTTTATTTTTTTTATTTCAAAATAACTTTTGAAACAAAACTCTTTTTTACATATATAAACTTTTTTTTTAAAACTGCCAAAATTGGAACAGAATGTTTTGATTGTATTGAAATGAAATGTTTTGACCCAAAATAGATTTTTTTTTCTTTTTGGAATTTTGTTTTCTAAGAAATTTTTGAATTTTTGTTTGTTTTGGTTCCATTTCAGAATGGAAAAAAAAATATCTAAATTGTGGAATTTCCCATCAACTGAAAAATCCCAGGCCTGCTCAGCTCTAGTCAATACATTTGTAAAGGGTGATATTCTACAACTGATTGCTTTGTACCACTGAAAATAAACTAGCACAAAGAATCTCCAAACAGATCCTGGAGCACAAGGACCACAGCCAGTGTGTACAAAATCATTAGCAGCCACCCAATCTGAATGTCAAAGATGCTTTCAAGAGCACCTATGAGGTTCTGGAAGAGGACTGTAAGTAAAGGTGGTTCAAGTACTACCCAGTTTTGAAAGGAAGTTCTTGTCAACCTTACAGAGCCTTTGCTGGTATAGCGATGCCGGGCAAAGCCCTCTAGTGGAGATGCAAAGTATGCCCACAAAAGAAGTTCTACCAGCATAGCTATACCGTCTCCACAAATGACAATAAATATTCTGATAAAAGTACTAGGTGGATGATAACCTGAAAATGTCCAGCCACCTGCAAGCATAAAAACATATTGGATCAACAGAGATAAAATTGTTGCAAATGATGGGATTCTGTAGAAAGGACATGGCATCTAATGGAAGATCCCAGGGTTTGGGCACTAACCTTGGCCTCAGGAGATCTAGGTTCAAATCCCCACTATGTGTGCCCCTGGGAAAGTTCCTTATCCTCTCTAGTCCTGAGTTTCCCATCTGTAAAATGGGGATAATAGCACTGCCCTGCATTAGCAGGGTATGTACGGATAAATGTATGTAAAGATACTGAGGTGCTCAGATGGGGGCCAGATAAGAACCTTACACAATGTAATTACTCACAGAATGGACTGAGGAAGCCATATTGGTCCCAGTGTATGAGACACAAGGTGTGAGAGGTCATATCTTTTATTGGACCAACTTCTACTGGTAAAAGAGAAGATTTAGTGCTCCGCAGAGCTCTTCTTGAAGTCTTCTTCCTGAGCAAATGCAAGAAACAAAACAAAACATCCTCCCCAGAGGACTCGCCGTCTATAACCTTCTGACCATTACATGCAACTCCAAGACTGACCTGAAGAAGGGCTCTGCAGAGCTCAGAAGTTTGTCTCTTTCACCAGCAAAAGATATTATCTCACCCACTTTGTCTCTGTCACAGAATCAGCAATGCTAAGCTTAGCCTAGAGCCCATCTGACTATTCAGAAGTGTAAGAACAGCCCTGCAATGTTCTCCTCTGGTCAGGCCTGAGAGTTGCTGTTGAAGATAAGGTATCCTAGTGTGGGCTCTAGCATCTATACAGGAAGCAAACTGCAAAGCACCACTGGGGATCTCACAAAGTTCCTGAGCATGTTTGGGTCTAGACTGACACTGGTCTATTTGAATTAAACTGGAGAGATCACCTCTTCCCAGTGTACTAATGCTCAATTTGTTTTGGAAATTGAGCAGTTATTGAGTAGCAACATAATGGCACTGATACAGTATATTTTAAAATATGGCAGAAAAACCTAATCACACATTTAGACTTTATCACACTAGTGAGCTCACCACTGAGTACTTGTGTTATACCTCTGTATAAGAACATACCCTACACACTCCCTGATTTCCCACCAGCACCAAATCCTACCCTTCACCCCTTAACTCCATCTTTGAAGGGATATTTCTGAGGAGCCATCCATCCCAAAATTATCACATACACAAACATGAACAGAGGGGATTTAAAAAGACAGACTAAAACACATAGGCTGATTATGCTTTTTAAATCTCATGATTTGTGGGGATCAGTCGTATGATTTTTTAGGGGCTGACAGGATTTTTGGTCTCCTGAGGGTGGCAATATGGCTGTTGGAAGATTGCAACATGCCTCACAGGGCTTGCTGGACTCACAGCACAAGCCACCTAGTGCTAATAACTGACACACTTCTTCAGCCAGAGTCAATTAATCCTACAGTGCTACAGGCTGGGGACCAACTGGCTAAGTGGCAGTTCTGCAGAAAAGGACCTAGGAATTACAGTGGATGAGAAGCTGGATACAAGTCAACAGTGTGCCCTTGTTGCCAGAAGGCTAACAGCATATTGGGCTGCATTAGTAGGAGTGTTGGCAGCAGATTGAGGGATGTAATTATTCCCCTCTATTTGGCACTGGTGAGGCCACACCTGGAGTATTGTGTCCAGTTTTGGGGCCCCCACTACAGAAGAGATGTGGAGAAATTGGAGAAAGTCCAGCAGAGGGCAACAAAAATAATTAGGGGCTGGGGCACATAACTTTTGAGGAGAAGCTGAGGGACCTGGGCTTATTTAGTCTGCTCTTCTGCAGCCTTCAACTACCTGAAGGGGAGGTTCAGAGATGATGGAGCTAGGCTGTTCTCAGTGGTAGCAGCTGACAGAACGAGAAGCAATGGTCTCACATTTCAATGGGGGAAGTCTAGGTTGGATATTAGGAAACACTATTTCACTAGGAGGGTGGTGAAGAACTGGAATGGGTTACTTAAGAAGGTGGTGGTGGAATCTCCATTGTTAGATGTTTTTAAGGTCCAACTTGACAAAAGCCCTGGCTGGGATGATTTAGTTGGGACTGAGCAGGGAGTTGGACTAGATGACCTCCTGAGGTCTCTCAATCCTAATCTTCTATGAGGCGTATGCAGAAAACCAGACCAGAAGAAGCAGTGTAAGTGACCCCATTGCTACAGGGAGTCTGCCAGTGCTGTGCACACTAATCCCTTAGATGGCTGGAATGCCGCCCCCCCTGCTTGGGATGGCAGAAAAGGTAGAGCCGGCCCTGCAGCTAGGGCAGGAAGGCCACGGTTCCTCCAGCCATGGGGGAAGGGAGGCCTCAGGGCTCTGGCATGGGGGGTGGACCCCTCAGGTGGAAGGAGCAGGGCTGGCAGGCTAGCCTCCCCAAATGGGGTTCACCCACTGCCCATGACCAAAGTCTATATGTAATTGGGAGATACTGCAAACGCTTCATATATAGTAAAGACTGGCAAAATTTACTTCTATATTGCCATGGAGCTAACATGGTGAATTCATTCATCATGGGCTGCTGAGTACAGGAAACAAATCCCACAACTGAACATTGCCCTTTGACCTGTCAGAGGTCAGCCTTCTTTCGTACTGGATTCAGACAGTTATGGTGCACACTGGATGCACAGAAAAGTGACGTCTGGCCTACTCACGCATTACGAGCCATTGCCTATGGACTTCATTTCGACCTCGGAACTTTCAGACATCAGCGATAGGTCTCCATCCAGCCTCACCAGCTTTTAACCCTTCTGTGGAAGATTTTGGATCTCAAACCAGAGGGCATTTGAAGCTACTGTCTTGAAATTCAGTCACTTGGTTGTTATGGGCCACTGATTGAAATCAAAATGTGACATATGGCATTTTTCCACTTCTGTTCAATGGATTTTAGCCAAGAAAAGTGCCAAAGGCCCATCCTCCCAAAGGGTGGCAGGCTGTCAGTTAGATCGGAGTTAGATCACTTTACAACCACCTGCATTCAGGAACCGCTTCACCCAGCTCTGAAAAGCAGCCACCTCTGGGGTGGAATATAGCAGCTATTTAAATACACAGAGCAATCCTACACAACAGTTCACATCAGGACGCACCTCATCTCACTTCCTGACCTTCGTATGGAAATAAATCAACATGGGAAATTTAGGGCAGCGGAATGTAAAAATGCTGACTGGAATTAGACTAGCACAGCAGAGCTAAGACCTACCAAGAGATCTTTAATGGTTCTACATGGATAGGACCTTTCTTTTACGTCTCATATGAAAAAGCACAGCTCTGGCAGAACAATGTCTTAGCAGCATGCTGGGATTTTAGTTCAGCATTAACTCAGAAGGAAAAGGATTTCCCTCTGAAATCATCCGTGCTACTTCTTCCAGCATTACATGATCCGTGGTATTAATTTATTCATACAACATCTGTGGGCCAAAGAGTTGGGTTTCTCTGGAGGCTTTCCAGTTAAGCCTGGCCTAGGCCCTGCTTGGGAACTCAGCCAAGATTCCATCAGAAAGCAGGATGCCTGCAGCATAACTCTGATGGTACCTGTGTCCCTTGTCAACACTTATGCTGGGGAATGTCACGTTTCAGGATAACGGCCCTCACACACACAGTTCCCTTGTCTCTTGGAGAACTTTCTCACATATCGCCTGTTGCAATGTCACTTCACGGCTCAGAGTGATTGTTCCTCTAAGCAACGCACAAAGTGATCCCTCTGCGAAAAGCTTGTGAAGGAACAAAACCACCAGCTCCCCGAAGTGATGGGTCTGGCCCGGTGCTGAAGGAGGCTAAAATGAAACCTGTGACTTCGGCTACTACCACCAGGATTGAAGTTCTGGTGGGCCCAGGCACCAGGCTAGCAGGACAGCAACACTCTTGCTAATTGCTTTGGGGAGACTCCCTGAGCCAGGAGCAGTGGTGACTATGGGACCTCATGACCAATGAAGAAACAATTTGTAACTAAGGCAGAGTCTCACCTGGCTTGGGCAGCCAGGTGATCAGGTTGTGAAAAATCTGCTGTGCCTAGACAGCCCCTTTTAGCGCAAGAGAGCCAGGTAACTGCATGGAGGTAAGGTCCAGGGCCTGATGCTCTAGGGTAAGGAGCTCTCTTTGGCCTTCTGTTGGAAGAAAGGCCACAGTGCTACTTTACCTGCATAGTTGTTTACCTCTAGAACTGCAGAGGGACGGACACTATGGATCAAGTACAGCTACAGAGGAGGGTGGCCACTCACATGTTCCTGGCCCTTCTGGGAAAGGCATGGGCCCATCCCCAGTGGCATGGCATCCCACCCACAGTGCATGTGAGGTCATGCTGCACTGGGGACAGTCACACCAGCAGGGGCAGAGTGATGCACTCTCCATTAGGGGTCCCCGCTCTGACACCAGACAAAACCACAGCTGATTTTGTCTCAGTATCAGATAGGGGACAAACCTTACAAAAGCAGGCCTCTCCAGTTTCAAACTGGACGAGTGGCCTGCCTACTACAGAGAGAGCTTCAGCTGCATACATTTTTTACCAAGAATTCCTCCAGTGACACTCTGGGAGTCACCAGTACTGGACAAAACCTCAGAATCAGTTGGATAGTGGAAATGAAACGAGGACAACTGGTTCCTGCCTTGCGTCAAGGAAAGACTCTGCTTGAAAGACTTGTGTGCTTTTGGCTTGCTACACTTGAGGACTCTTGAATGGGAGATTAAACAAAGCGAAGGATGCTCTTCAGCGGGGACAAAGAAGGATCTTTTCTGCAGAGGACAGCAGTAGAGCAGAGTGCATGCTGGTGAGGTCCTGTCCTACCCAGCTACGAATGAAGAAGCAATAGACGCAATCACAGAAAATGGATTACATGGTGGAGCCCAGGACAGAACCCGGCAGCCCTTCCCAAGGGGCTGGCGATAGGCATGTCCAAGAGTCTTCAGAAGGCTGGCATTTCACCACCTCATGGGTGGGGCTTAGCCCTCGGGGATGTGAAAAGTGATGTAGAGGGACATTTGCCTTCTGATTGTTCACACCAGTGGGTGAGAACTGAGTTACCCAAAGTTACCATATGGGGAGTGGTATTTACTTATCGTTCATACTGCTGTAGTGTGGCTCTTTTCCCAAGCTGATGCTGTGCACCTGTCTTCCTTAATACATTGTCTTTGTTTCAGGGACAAAGGCACCCAAAGAAGATATGTCATCATTCTAGAAATTCAACAGTGTGTTTGTTAGTTTTAAGAGGGATTGGTAGGTATTGAACCCAGCCCTTGTTGCTGCCGCCAACACCAGGCAGAAGACTTAAAATTAGTCAGTCAGAAAAATACAGGTTGAAACAGTTTTTCATTGGGATTTGCCAATTTGTTGAAATCTGAACGTGCTGCAGAATTGGTGAGACTGTGACGAAGTCCTCTGGAAACTCAGCAGGTCTCTGGTGGAGGCCTGCCTGCCCAGCAGGTCTGGGATTCTGCCTGGGATCCTGCCAGTTCGTCTGGCCGATGACTCTGACCTCTTGGTAGCCTGTCTGGAAGGTTGCTGGGTAGCCCAAGTTTCCAGGGTCCATAGCTATGGGGCAACCCATCAGGCAGACAGCATCAGAGTCAGACTCCATCCCTTTTCATGGAGAATTTTGCAATTTGGGTTTTTTATTCCACATCAGAATAATACTGTTTCAAGAAAGTGAACTCCTCCACAAGCTGGCATTCCCTTCCCCCGTGCTGCTCCCGTTACAATGCCAAGGGTTAGTTAATAGATCAGGTGCCAGGAGAAGGTACCACAGCTCCACCTGCTTTACAGGAACGACTGTGCTTTCAACACCTGTTGTGAAACATGGCAGGGACCCTGTTATGTCAGAAGTAACATGCTTTCGACTGCCCATGTGGTCATTGTAAGGAAGCTCATTTACTCAGCTCCCTGCCCTTTCCTCTGCTGCACTCACCCTGCCCATGGCCTCATGCTGCATTGGAAGGTAGAAAGATCTGGGGATCACATGAACATGGGGGATGGGCAGCGGGACAGGGCACTTTTCCCCTGACAGTTCACTCTGATTCCAGTGCAGGGACAGTGATCATTAAGGTTGTCTGCTGTGATATGAATTCGCTGGGCCCCAGTCCAGTTCCTACTGAGCAGGGGGCCAGATCACAAAAACCACCATCAGTACCGGGAGCCTTGGCACGGGGCCAAAGAGGGACAGGCCAGAGCCAGAAGTGGGACTGCAGAGCAGGTGCGGGGAAACTCAGCAGCAGGGGCTGGGATCTGGGAGAACAAAGGGGAGAGAATATGGGACCAAGCAGGGGCAGGGTCTTCAGGGCCCATCATGGTACAGTGAAAGATCTGCAATGGGCCCTGCTCTAAGCAATGATCCATCCCTGAGGGATCAGCCCAGCATTTTCTAATCACCGCTGGGCCCTTTTAAAAGCATTTTTTGACACTGAGGGGGCAGGCGGGCCAGGGACAACACCCTACAGAGAACCGAGAAGCTTTTCTGGCCCTTGAGATTTGAAACATTTTCTGATGGCAGCTGTCTCTGCTCCTCCTCCTCCAGCAGGCTCCCCACGTGCTGAGTCAACACCAGCTCCTGTCAGTCACCCACAGAAAGGGCCGATTCAGCATAGCCAAGCTGGGTGTGGAAGCGGGGGGGGGTCAGGGATGGAGGGGGACACAGCCAACGAGTGCCAAGGCCTGCCATGAAAACAGAGATTGATGAGGCAGGGGAGGGAGAATGAACCATGGCAGGGACTAGGGCCAGGGGAGGGGAGCAGGAGACGGGACGGGAGAAGAGGAGGAAGATGAGAGAAGGTGACAGCCGCTACATTGCGGCTCCTCCAGGCCCTGCCCCATCATGCTGCAATGGGGAGCTGGAGCACCCAGGGAGGGGAACCCACTTCTGGAAGCCAGGCCTGGAAGGGTTAATGCAGCCCCTCCTCCCCCTGCTTCACATGGAAGGGGAAGGCCAAGGTGGCACCTGCTGAAAGAGACTCTTCTATTTGGAGCGTGAGGCTCCCAGTGAGGTAAAAATAGCCCTGAGGTCCTGCCATGGGCGGTGCCACGGCTCCCCCTTCCCACCTCAGGCCTCCCCATGCTGTTCGCCAGCCATGCCGCGGGCACAGCTCCAGCTAGAACTCACAGGGGGCACTGGTTACGGGGGGGCGGGGGCTCCCCAGCCTATGCTAACATGCAGGAAGGCTGGAGCCAATGCAGTCACTAAGCATCTGATGTGCAATGGCACTCAGCCCCCACAGAGACCCATGAAGACCCCTGCCCCCAAAAAAGCAATGGAGCATTTCCCCCTCCCCACCAGAGCCACCAAGGAAACATCTCCCCTCCCCCACTCCCTGAGAGAGCAATGGAGAATCCCACCCCCAGTCCATAAGGCACATGCCTCTGGGTGCTGAGCACTCAGGAAACCCTGATTCTAAATATAGTTGTGAGCCCTGCCTGCTCCCTCTCTGAATGCCCGACTCCCTTCGGAGGGGCCAGGAAAACCCCACACATGCAAACCCCCAACGCTCCCCTATGCCCATACAAAGGGGGCTCAGCAGCTCCGGCTTCCCTGCGGCAACTTCCGGCCAAGCTAATGCTACCTGCGTCCTGTTTTCAGAAGCAAAACCAGGGTTTTCACCACTTTCCTCTCCTGCCTGCCACAGCAAAGTGAAAATCCTGGGCATTTACAGAGCTGAGGGGTAGGAGGGTGTCTGAAAATGGCTGGCAGAACACAGCAGTGAGCCCTAAAGGCCCCTTGCCGCCACCCCCCAACCCCTCACCCCCATGTGAATGCACCAAGAACTTAGCCCCAGGAGAACAAGGGTCAGAGAGCTCTGGCAAGTGCTAAACATCCCATCTGTTCACCCCAGAGTCACAGGACTTCCCAGGGCTGGCCAGTGCCACAGCTCCCCACTCCCACCCGGACAGGGAGCCTGTGTTAATTGTGACAAATATGTCAGCTGCAGAGCCAGTCCCAGCCCCCACTATTCACAGTCAATAGGAGCTGCGGAGCTGGAGCTCAAGGACAGGGCAGCATGCAGAAATCCCATGGGCATCCCTGAGTCTAGGAGTCAGACATGCCGGCCACTTGCAGGAGCCAGGCAGAGCCAGGGCAAGTAAGGAGCCTGTTTTAGCCCCACTGCACTGCTGTCTGGACTTTTAGAGGCCTATTAAAATCTCCCAGAGTGCTTTCAATAGCCACTAGGTGATCAATGCCAATTCTCGGAGACTCCCAGCCAATCCCCGAGGGTTGGCAACATGATTAGCTCTCCCCCCACCCCCTCCCGGCCTGTCCCCTCCTGTGAGAACAGCTTTGGGTTGCTATGAGGAGGGTGAGAAAGCTCCACCTGCAGCAGCTCTGATTGGCTGTTCTTCCTAAAGAGGTGGGAAAATGGGGCAGACAGCCAATCAAAGGTTCAAATGCTCTATAAGAGGGTGTGGAGCATCTTGCGCGACTGGCTTCAGCCCTGTCATTCACAAAAGCAGGGGAGAGTTGGTGATCAGGGGCCTCCCTATTGCCAGCAGGAGGATGCTGTCTCCAAGGGGAGCAGGCCTGGGGGTGGGAGTGCAGCGGGGGAAGGAGGCATAGGAATCCTTCAAACACTTGGAGCATTCAGCCGGCTGGGGTCAGCAGGACTACGGCTCTTCCCCCATCCCTGAGAGCCCCTCAGGAAAGGCCAGCTAGAGCTTCTCTTGCAGTTTGGAGGGAGCGAAGCCAGGCAGGGAAGGAGGCACCAAGACCAGCAGTCTGAATTCCTGAGCACGACCAGGACAGCCCAAGACCAGGCACATCTGGCCAGTCCTATTCGCCTGCCAGTGCTGCACTGGGCAGCAGATTGGAACAACTCGCACCCTCAGCTAGCAGCTGTGGCCCTTACTCATAAGCGCAAGGTCTGTCATCAGCAAAACCACACTCCTGGTGATCTGATGTCGGACGAAGCGACTCCCCCGGCTGCGTCATCAAGATCTGGCTAGACAGCCCAGCCAACACGGTATGGACTGAGCTGACTTCACTGGCTGCTCAGGGCCACGTGGACCACAAAGGAGGCAAGAGCAAGCGAAGCAGAAGAGGGGAAGCAGAGTTAGAGTCACTTGTGCTCCCTTCTGTCCTTGGAATAGAAAAGACTCCCACCCTGCAGCCAAATCCCTGAGATCAGCCATATGATGTGTAGATCTAGAGATCACAGAACGTCAGGCACAGCCAAGTGTCCCAGCCTCTCCGAAGTCCTGCAGGCTTCAGAGAAGAATAAATTGAGCTGCTCTGACATTAAGATGCCTCTGATTCTCGAGCCTTGGAGACCCTAATGGCCGTGCAGGAAACTTCAACACACTAGTGCGGCATGGAAACCTTGAAATTCTGCCTCCAGACACACACACGTGGCCACAGACTGGACCGGCTATTCAGCCCAGGACTGGACATCAAGAACGCAGTAAACAGAACTCCTTTCTGGCCCATCCATCACCTCTTTGAAGCGGATATGGCAGTTTTCCCAGCTCCCTATTTAATAGATGAATTCACTCCGACTAATTTGGACTAGTTAATTTGCCTTCTGGAGTCCAGAATGCCCTAGTTAGAATAAAAGCCCAGCTACAGGACCAGAGCTCAGATGACATAGTGGAGCCAGACCACCCCCTAGTGGCCATAGCCATCAACACCTTGAGCCCAAATCACCTCCCTGCACACTAATTGCACAGCGGACCTTGCTGCACCAATTAACTCCATCAGATGTAGCATGAGATCACTAGGGTGCAAACAGAAGGGTCTGATTCCTGGGCATAAGTTCAGTAGGAACTGAAGAGAAGCAGTCAAATGAAAAGGAGTCCCATTCAATGACATCACATAATGGCAGACAACTAAAAAGTGACACATTTTATAAGAGCTCATATACAAATGCTCTAAATACTATAATGGGTGAACTTGAGCACCTGGTATTAGATGAAGATATGGACATAACAGAGATCACAGAAACTTGGTGGAACAATGATAACGAATAGGCCATGGTAACACTAGGGTACAAAAGATAAAGGAATGGCAGAGTAGGTCTTGCTGGTGGGGGAGTGGCACTATATGTGGAAGAAAGCATAGAGTCAAATATAATATGAATCTTAAATGAATCAACCTGTACCATAGAATCGCTATGGATAGAAATTCCATGCCTGAATAATAAGTGTATAGCGGTACGAATATATTACCGACTGCCTGACCAGGATGATGATGGCAATTGTGAAATACTCTAGGAGATTAAGGAGGCTATGAAAATAGAAAACTCAGTAATAATCGGAGATTTCAACTATCCCTATACTGACTGGGTACGTCACCTCAGGATAGGATGCTGAAATAAAGTTTCTAGACACCATTAATGACTGCTTCTTGGAGCAGCTTGTCCTGGGACCCACAAGGGGAAAGGCACTTCCTGATTTAGTGCTAAATGGAGAACAGAATCTGGTCCAAGAGGTAAATATAGCTGAACCACTTGAGTAATAGTGACCATAATTAATTAAATTTAACATCCTTGTGGGAGGGCAGATACCAAAGAAGCCCAATATAGTAGCATTAATTTCATAAAGGGGAACTACAGTGTAACTTCACAGTATCTTAGGTCGACTTACCTAGCCGTCCCCACGGTGGCGAGTTGACCGCTGCTGCTCCCCCATCGACTCCACTTCCTCTTCTTGCCAAGATGGAGTTCCAGAGTTGATAGGGAGCATGTTCGGGGATCAGTTTATCATGTCTAGATGGATTGTTTAATAATTTTCCAAACTGATTGTTTAATAATTTGTTCCAGTACCTTTCCCAGTATCAAAATCAGGCTGACTGGTCTATAATTCCCCAGGTCCTCTTTGTTCCCCTTTTTATAGGTAGGAGGTATGTTTGCCTCTCTCCAATCTTCCGGGGCCTGGTTCCAAGAGTGCTTCAGCTAGTTCCCAGGGTGAATTTCCTCATGCTCTAGACTAAATATATCTACCGTCTAAATATTCTTGAACCTGTTCTCTCTCTCTGCTGGCTTGTGTTCCACATTCACACCTCCTTGTAAGTCTGGTAGAAGTGACAGTCAGGCGCTAGGACCTGAAGTTCACTCATTTGGATAGTCCCTGCTGGCTGGAAAATAGCCTCCCATGGTGAGAGAACCAGAGTGGATCGTAAAGGACTTTTGGCAGCTTAGTCAGAGCCCATGAATATCCCATGACCTAGGGGGCCTCTTTCTGGGAGCTTCTGAAATGCCAAGCCCTGGATAAAACCCAATGACCAGGGATTGCAGAGAGGCTACTTACCTTTGACCACCTCACACTGGGCAACATGCCTGAATGGGGTGGGTCTGTGCACTGCCCTCCGGCTGGTGGAGTCAGGCAGCCAAGCAGCCTGTATCCAATGGAAGTCAAGGGCTGGGACAGAATGCACCATACTGCAATCATTTTGCATTGCAGACAGATGTGTCCCTGAGCCAGTGGCTATCTACAGATCTCTGCCTGGCAGCTGGTCCCAGAGTGGGATGGAGCACAGTGCCCTGGCTCAGAGCTATGACGCAAAGCCATGACCTGAGGCCAAGCTCACTCCAGTGAGATTCAGCCATGGCTTACAACGGAGCTGAATGCCATTTGTCAGGGCTAGTGTGAGACTATTAGGATGTCTCTGGGCTTTGCTGAGGCCCAGGAATCTCCATCCCCCGTGGATGGAAAACATGGCCCTGCTACCACTGTTTTCAGTGCCATTCGCAGACTCCCACTAAGCCAGCACACTCACAGCATTGCTGTGGTTGCTGCCGCCAGGCCACTGGATCATACCTGAACCGAGGGGCCGTGGAAGCGGGAGACGCAGAGGCTGGGGTAAGGCAGATCCAGTGCAGGGAAAGCAGTCAAAGCACTCTCAGTCAAGGGCATCTGACAGAATGAATTTCTGAAGACAAGGCGAGTGTGGTGGCTGGTCACTTAAACTTCCTCTATCACTGTAACCACTGCTCCGCCTCCTCCCCATCAAAAACTGAGAGCACACCCCAAGCAGGGCTTCCTCTAACCCAGGGGTGAGCAAACTTATTGACCAGACGGCCACATTGGGTTCAAAGTTGTATGGAGGGCCAGCTAGGAAAGGCTGTGCTTCCCTAACAGCCTGGCCCCGCCCCCTATCTAACCCCCTCCCATTCCTCACCCTGACTGCCCCACTCATAACCTCTGACCCATCCAACCACCCTGCTCCTTGTCCTCTGACCGCCACCTCCAGAGACTCCCCACCTCTAACCACCACCGCCTGACCCCACTCCCTATCCCAAACACCCCCAACACCCCCCTGGGAACCCACCCCCTATCCAGTCCCTCCCTGTACTCTGACTACCCTGACCCCTACCCACACTCCTGGTCCCTGACAGACCCCTGGGACTCTAACATCCCATACAACGCTTCCCAGAACCTCCACCCCATCCAACTTCTCCCTACCCATGTCCCTTGACTGCATCCCGGGACTCCCTGCCCCTTATCCAACTCCCTGGCCCCCTTACCATGCTGCTCACAGCAGCGGCCAGCGCCAGACATGCCACCGTGCAGCCTGGCCCCCCAGAGCACTGCCCGTGCGGTGGCGAGGCTGCAGAGGAACAGCATGGGAGGAGCCGGGGGAGCCTCCCCAGCAAGCTCAGGGGCCAGGCAGGATGGACCAGCAGGCCATAGCTTGCCCACCCCTACACTAACCCCTGTGGGATGGGGTGGGGGGGGGGGGAAGAGCCAGAGTTCACTAGGGACTTTACTACTGCTTATTGATTGTGTGCACCAATGCTACCATGATGTGCAGCCGTGCAAAACCCAAAGACAGAGGAGGTTCTTTGAATGATTTGTAACCCGTACTCATTTCACAAACCTCTGCAGGGTGAGAGTGGGGGAGATGCATTTCAAAATGCAGCTTATTTGGGTGTCCCCCAAGGACCCAGAAACAGGATGGCAAAGTCAGGGCTATAGCCGCAAGTGTGAGTGTGGGAGCGTGCACAAGAGCAGCAATCATGTGGCTGTGCCCATCTGCCACCCCACACACACAAAGCCTGAGTGACATCAAGATCTCTGTGAAGTTAGGCTCACAGAGAAGCTGGATGTCCATGAGTGCTGAGCTCCCAGCAGCTTGGGGCAGGAAAGGAAGGTGCAGATGCACCAGGCTCCTGGATCAGGCAGCTCGCTTGCTTGAGGCAGATATTTTTAAAAATCTTAGTATGATGGCACGGCCGGGGGGGGGGGGCAGCTCAGATTCACAACCCTGAGCAGGAGAGGAGGAAGTTTATGCCAGGTCCTATCATCAACCCCAGGCCTGCACATGTGGCCCGGGGGCCACGTGGCCCGCGCAGGCTCACTGTGCGGCCTGCAGTAGGTGAGTAGTGGTGGGGCAAGCCAAGCGGTGGGGTGAGGGGAAGCAGATGGGGTGGGGCTTCTCGGCCCACAGCTGTTTTTTTTTTTGCAGTAATATGGCCCTCATTGCTTTCTGAGTTGTGCGGACCTTGTCTACCCACTGCAGAGTGCCCCTGACAGCAGCAGGAGCCAGCACAAACTTTAGGGGTAGAATATCACGGCCTTTGTTATATAATGAAGCTTAGCTCTCAGGTATGGTAGGCCGGATCCTCAGTAAGGTTTAAATTGGTGTAGCCCCATTGAAGCGAACAGAATAATGCTGATTTACAGCAGCTAAGGAGTTGGACCTATTTGGGGATTACTTCACCACCACATTACTCCATCTGCATTAGTTTTACCTTCAGGTTCTCTCCATTCCTCATCTTCTCTCCTCCAATTCCCTGTCTGCAGCTCTCCTCCCTCTGCATTTCATTTTTAGCCCTTGTCATCTCATCTGCTTAAGTGATCAGCAACTGAACAGTTACCACTGGCACAGAAAATGATTGTGCTTTAGCATTAACATGCCTTTTGGATCACGAGTAGAGGGGGAGTTCACACCTGCAGCCAGCCTGAAACCCTGGCTCCAGAAGACCCGGGTAACACTATCAGGTTAGTCGAGTCCAATTTCAAAAGATTTTCTTCAGAGCCATTCAGGCTAGACACTCATGGGAAGCGAAAGTCAAAATTCTGCAGAGTTTGAACGAGCGGCCAGGTGGCCAGATGCAGTCCCTGGGCCGGAGACGGGATACATGTGGTGTAGAAGATGCCATGGAGTTCCAGGCCCCAGCTGCAGGATTGGACCCGCTGTGGGAGGCAGAGCCGCCCCTCATCCGTGCTTACGCAGTTCATGCATAGCCCACAGATTTTACACTAGGCAGAGATTCTAAAAAACAAAGTACAAACTTTATTTTGTTTCTTTACAAAGGCACAAGCCTTTTTTTTTTTTTCACTTTCTTAACAAAATATAATAGCTTCTCAATGAACACAAAGACCTGAAAATCGTAAAAAAAAAAAAAATACAAAAAACGAAAGAAAAACAGAGAGAAACAGTTGTGGCCGGGAAGGAACCTACCAAATACCCACAAGGCTCTACACAACACTGGCCTAAACCTACAGCCAAACAGGAATGGGGTAGGGGAGGGGAGAAAGGAAACCAAAACACAACAGAAAAAAGAAACAGAAGCGACACAATCACAGAACAGAACAGCTCTTCTGACCGGGCAGACCCCACAAAATGGATTAAGTGCTTTAGGAGGAAACAAAGGAAAAATAAAGAACGTGAAGTTGATATCGTCTTGTTGAGCATCTCCTGCCACTGGGGCCGGAAATGATGTAGGTTTGTAAGGTTGGGATTTTTCTTTAATCTAAAGCAACACCACCGAACTGAAATCTAGTCCATTTTTAAGCAAGTTCAGAGTCCTTTCAAGTACTACACCTGCTCCCCCGCCTCCCCAAACGCTTCCAGTGGCCTTACAATCCCATCTTCCTGTTTTAAAGTGTTTTCTCGCCCCTGTTGCCATTTGTGTGGGTTCTTCCAGGGGAAGTGCCCAGGGATGCAGGAGAAGTAGTGAAACTGATCACACACAGAGCATTGTCAAACACGCCAAGTAACCTCAACACATTCCTCTCTATTCTCCACTAGTAGGCTTGAGAGCAGGTGACGCATTCTGTGCCGAGGGACTTCAGCTGATGGTGTCCCTTTAATTTTTTTTTTCTTCCTTTTTTTTTTTTTTAAAATAGAGAAACTACCAACAAACAAGAAACAAGAACTCAGGCTGGCCCATGAACAGCCCAGCGCCTGTGCACCAGCCGCACCATCCATCGCACCAGTGCTGGATAAAGCCGGGACTAGTTTTGCAAGATTACTGTAAGTTGGGTTTGAGTTTTACAAAACCACAGGCGATTTGGTTCCAGGTCCCAGTTGCCCGAACCCTCAAACAGTTCATCTGAGTTCAGATCCTGGGTTCCAGTTTTGGCCCATCTCTAGTTAAAAACAGCCCCCCTCCCTCCCCCAGTGCTGGTTCACCGACACAGCACCCCCTCCCGCCCCCTGGTTTGCTTTCAACTGCAGCATGAACTTTCAGCGTGTCTGGTTCTGGCGCTCCAATTTACAGTATTGAAAAAGGTCATAAAAGAGACCCAAATCGCATTGTATTTTTTAAAAATTTCAGCATATTCTCACATTCCCCTCCCCCAGTCCCACCCCTTTCCCGGCTGCTGGTTGTGGGGGGGTGTCAGGGCAGCTCCCCCTCCCCTGAGGGATCTTCCTTGCTCTGATCCATGGAGTCACTGTCGTCCCCCTCTGTGTCAGAGGCGGTGTCGGAATTGGAGGGCTCCAGGGACACCCGGACGGGCGTCACGATGACCGCACGCCTCTGCTCCTCCTCCTGAAGCTGCTTTTCCTGCGTCCCTTCAATGTGCTGAATTGCCTGCCAAAGGGAAGGAACAGTGATGGGAGTGGAGAGGGAACCCTGGCCACAGGGGCTTACATCCGTGGGGGAGGCAGAGAGGAGAGCATCGGAGAAAAACCCACCCAGTTATGCCTGTTTATCCCCTGGCACCTGTGTTCTCTGGAGGGGTCTCCTCCGGAGAGGCTATCATTCTCCTCCCCTGCTAGTTCTGGGCTGGGTCCCCAACATTAGCCACTACTCTGCTTTGCAGCGCCAATGATCTAGCCCCATCCTCGGACACCTTGGATGGAGACACGCTGCATCCCGGGTCAGACACACACCAATACAGTCTAGTTCCCACCTCCCCAGGGACCATGCTGGGGAGCGGCTGGGATATCCAGCCTGCACAGCAGCCCTTAGTTACCCCCAGCACCACGCAGCTACACCCTGGACACAGCTGGGTTTGCAGACACTTCGGGGGTCGCAGTAATGCTGCGATCATGGGGTGTGACCGCAGCTCGTATACACATGCCCAAGCAACTTTTGATCTAGCTGACTTGGTTACTGGAGCAGAGAAGCTGCAGCAGCATGGACTGCACTTGAGCGGCTAATCCGGGCTGAAGCCCATGCTGCTTGAGCCAGCTGGATTAAAGCTCTCAGGTATAGCTCCACCTCCGACTGCAGCGTAGAAGAGAACTGGAGGTGCTGCTCCTCTCCTGGAAGCACTGCTGCTCCCCCAGAGCCCAGCACAGGTGGGATGCTGCCCACACATCTGAGGTGGGAACTGCAAGATCTGATGCTGTTCAGATGGCTCTCTCCTAAACAACCCCATCTCCAAGCCTGAGCCCATGGGTGTCTCAGACACAGGCACCACTCAAGTTTGCTCAGTGTTGGGATTATGGGGAGAAGCTCAGACATTCCCCAAGGGGGCCCCAAATTCCCCCCACCAAGGACAATCCTGGCCTGGGAAAGTGCATGTCCTGAATTCTCCTTCTTCTGACAGGTACCCCCAGTGCCTCCTGCTCCCTCCCTCCCAGATTTTCTCCCATACCTGAACAATGGTGTCCAGGTTTTGCCTGGATGTAGAAACCGTGTTGATTACAGAGGATGGGCCCATGGTTACCACGGTGACGTGATGGGAAGGAGGCGGTGCTGGTACAATCACAGTTGGATGATGGGTAGGTGCTGGGGGACCGTGTGCCGGCAGGAGCTGGGGAGAGAGAGAGGGGCTATTGAATCAGAATATCAGGGTTGGAAGGGTCCTCAGGAGGTCATCTAATCCAACCCTCTGATCAAAGCAGAACCAACCCCAATTAAAATCATCCCAGCCAGGGCTTGGTCAAGCCTGACCTTAAAAACCTCTAAGGAAAGAGATTCCACCACCTCCCTAGGTAACCCACTGCAATGCTTCACCACCCTCCTACTGAAAAAGATTTTCTTAATATCCAGTCTAAACCTCCCCCTCTCCAATTTGAGACCATTACTCCTTGTTCTGTTATCTGCTACCACTGAGAACAGTCTAGATGCATCCTCTTCAGAATGCCCTCTCGGGTAGTTGAAAGCAGCTATCAAATCCCCTCTCATTCTTCTCTTCTGCAGACTAAACACCAGCTCCTTCAGCCTCTCCTTGTAACTCTCATGCTCCAGCCTCCTAATCATTTTTGTTGCCCTCTGCTGGACTCTTTCCAATTTTTCAATATCTATCTTGTAGTGTGGGGCCCAAAACTGGACACAGTACTCCAGATGAGGCCTTATCAATGCCAAATAGAGGGGAATGATCACGTCCCTCAATCTGCTAGAAATGCCCCTACTTATACAACCCAAAATGTTGTTAGCCGCCTTGTCAACAAGGGCACACTATTGACTCATATCCAGTTTCTCATCCACTGTAACCCTCAGGTTCTTTTCTGCAGAACTGCTGCCTAGCCATTCGGTCCCTAATCTGTAGCAGTGCCTGGGATTCTTCAGTCCTAAGTGCAGGACTCTGCACTTTCCTTATTGAACCTCATCAAATTTATTTTGGCCCAATCCTCTAATCCCTGCCCTCCCATGTATCTACCACTCCTCCCAGTTTAGTGTCATCTGCAGACTTGCTGAGGGTGCAGTCCACACAATCCTCCGGCTCATTAATGAAGATATTGAACAAAACCGGCCCCAGGACCGAACGTGGGGCACTCCACTCAATATCAGCTGCCAACTAGACATGGAGCCATTGGTCACTAGCCGTTGAGCCTGACAATTTAACCAGCTTTCTATCCACCTTACAGTCCATTCATCCAACCCATACTACTATAACTTGCTGGCAAGAATACTGCGGAAGACCATAACAGCAGCTTTGCTAAAGTCAAGGAATAACACGTCCACTGCTTTCCCCTCATCTACAGGGCCAGTTATCTCATCATAGAAGGCAATCAGATTGGTCAGGCATGACTTGCCCTTGGTGAATCCATGCTGACTGTTCCTGATCACTTTCCTCTCCGTTAAGTGCTTCAGAATTAAGTATGGAAGCTGCCCAGCCACGCCTCCAGCAAAGGTGAATCCAGCGCCCATGAGCTCCAGGGCACAGGAACGGGGAGGAGCTCCCCGAAGAGGGACAGGTCACATCACCCCAACAAAGGGAATGGAGCCAACACATGGGCTCCATACCCAGGAAATACTCAACTGACAGCCGGCATGGTGGGAGGAGTCTGCCATGCACACCCCTCCCCTCTTCACAAGGGCCGCCAACCCCTCACCTTTGAGTAGCAGCTCAGCCATAAGCAGCCTGTGGACTGAGCCAAGAGAACAATTCTGGCAAGTCCCCAAAGGGCATAGATGGGTCTCAAACCAGGCACTCTGCTGGCCTCCCACTGGCTCTGTGGCTACACCCACCTGTGCCAGATAAGGAGGACATTGCAATGCCAACCAGTCTGTCAACTTCACCATACTCCAGAGCAAGGTAGCTGCTCTCTGGATGTCTCCAGAGACAATCCAACCACCTGTAACCTAATGTCAGGCCCTTAGAGCACTAATACACACCATCACCACCCCCTCTACCTACCCTCATCCCACCCCCAACAGCATTAGGGAAAGAGCTGGGCTGGCAGTGTGCCCGAAGGGTCACAAATCTGGACTCTGCTGACAACCCCTGAGACTTCCAAAAATAAGGTTATGTGACCATACAGCTGGAAAGGCAGAAGGATTGATAAACTGGGGCAGGCAAATGATACAAGCAGGCCTGCCAATGCCCCTCAATCCCAACTCATAGTCCCCTCCATTCCAGGCCACACGGTGCCAAATCAGAGAGGTGGCTTTGGGAGCCGGGTGAGATTCATTCTGCTGTTATTAGAGATGAGATCTGAGTCCGGACATTTGGAGACAAGAGAGGTAATTAACTACACCCTCAGCTAGGGGAGAGGCCTGAAATGAGTCCATAACTCTGTCATTCCCCTGAACACTTCCGAGGCTGAGGAAACATCTGACCCAACACATCCTTCTCAGGCCTTGCACTGCTGGCAGCCTTAGAAATCCAGGGTGCTACCACAGTAGGTTTGGCTGAGCTCGGACCTTTATGGTGGGCCTTGTCCATGCAATCCCCACAACCGAGTCTGGGGAGTACCGAATTGTGGAGGCAAAGTCCATCCTTCACACACATTTTAACCCTTGGCGTGGCTAAGAAAACCTTGAGACCCTCACCAAGGCAAGCCAATCAGCAGGGCTGAAGCTCGTCACCAGTTTCCCTTAAATACCAAACGATTTGGTTCAGATTTCAGAACGATTTCCACCCCAGCCCTCCAGTGCTGGCTCTTGGGGTCTGAAGCACACGGGCACAGGGAGGACTCTCGTTTGAGGCGCTAACCAGCCTGCATAGGTATGGACACCAAGCCCGTTGCTCTAGGACAGAGGTTCTCAAAAACTGGAGGTCGGGACCCCTCAGGGGGTCATGAGATTATTACAGGGGGTGGGTGTCAGAAGAAGTCATCCTCTGCCTCAAACCCTGTATTGCCTCCAGCATTTATAATAGTGTCAAATATATTTTAAAGTGTTTTTAATTTCTGGGGGGGGGGGTCCACACACACACAGGCTTGCTTTGTGAATGGGGTCACCAGTATAAAAAAGTTTGAGAACCATTGCTCTAGGATCACACAAATCTCCTACCCTCACAACCCCCCTCCACTCCCAACAGCCTTAGGGAAGGAGTAGAGGCCAGGCTTGCCTGCCCCTCTGCTGAGGGCTACCTACCCCCTGTGGGCACAAAGAGGAGTGGCACAGTCCAGCCCCTATCCATTCCATTCAGTAGAGGATCTGCAATAAAATCAGTGCTGCTTACACCAATGCATTAGCCTGAGCTAACATCCAATGAGACTAGAAGGGGTGGTGTGAGAGTTACTTTCCCCAGCTACTGTTTCAGGCTGGCTATAGACTTAGGAATTTCTGCTCTGGTTCACATCTGGACATTTATCTTCAGAAGCACAAGGGCCAGAAACTTCCATTACAAAGTGATCTTCAATTCTGCCACACGTGAATGTGTCCTGCAATCAGAAATCCAGCAAGCTGTCCAGATCCAGCTCTGCTTCCCAGCTGGCTTCCAGTAGCACCAGTCTGAGGAGAGGACCTGCAGAGACCACCTCAAAGGAGAGGAGTTACCTCTGGACAGTGCCCTCACATAGTTGTGCTGATCCCTTCCTTCCCAACAATGGTTCTCTCAGATCCCCACTGCAGGAGAGCAGCCAGCAGCGTCCTCAGCCGAGAGGAGCGGAGAAGCCCTGCCAGGTGAAAAGTGACCAACCCTCAACCCCAGAAAGCAGCATCTGCTCTGCTGCAGCATTTGACAGCAGCCTCTGCTAAATTTCAGAAACCACCACTGAGCTGCCCTCACACTAAGCAAGTCATCTCGAGATGGCCTGTCACGGGAATGGACACAGACTCTTACCCACGTCACCTTCAGGATGACAGTTTGACTCAGATTTTCCTCCAGAGGCCACAGATCAAACCGATTTGACTTTCCACACTGCATAGTTCTGAGCAGTAGCTACCAGCTCTTAATCCTTGAGGTGCACAAATTTGCACACACCCCAGCCCGAGGCTGGCTTTGGGGGAGACAGGCAGCAGCGACTGACTGAAATCAAAGGCCATAATTAAAGTCCAACATGGATTTGTCCAAAGTTGGGATGAGGCCTAACCATGACCGTGTCTTTGGGGGCGGGATTGTCAGAAAAGGGGAATTGGTCAGCAGGCATTTCAGCTCCAAACCCGTCTTTGTGAGGGGCATAGATAGGGAGATGCCCAAGGCAATTTGGATAACCCCACGTTCAAGCCCCATGGAACAACCAGCTCCTGAGTGAAAGGTGAAGTTCTCAAGAACGTCTAATGGTTTCACTGGGGGAGGGCAAACTGGGAGGTACCTTACACAGGAGGCAGGATTAGCAACCAAGGAAGCTTTTTGTGTTGTCAAAGCTAACCCTGGCAACTGCAGAGACAGGAGAAGTCTGAAACAGACAAGAAACAAAGTCAAAGTCAAGGCCTTGACCACCTAGCTCCATTTGGAACTTTCCTAGCAGGTAGCTTTCTGGAATCTAATAGCACTCCCCTGATCTCCTGAGATAAACACAGTCCCCTCGACCGCAGAGACCCAACAGGCTCAAATGTATGGATGTTCTTTAACTACCAGCTGTTGCTCAGGAAGGCTGTGCACATGTAGGTATTTTAGCAGGATACAGTGTTAAAGAAGGGAGAAGGGAGAAGGGAGGAAGGAAGGGAGAAGGGAGGAAGAAGGAAAGAAAGATTATAGTCTTTATAGTCACAAAGATTTCCATAAGACTTACCACCTCACTCAGCACACAGTGAACATGCAGGGGTCCAGCAGATCCTTGCCTTGTTCTGTTCATGGTTACACCAATGTAAATCCGGAGTAATTGAACCAAAGGAGTTAGTCCAAATCTACAATGGTCTAACCGTGTAATGTGTCCATTAGCGCCTGGGAGTGATGGGGAACACTGAATGAGGCCACGTGCACAGAGTGCACCACAATTTTTGAAGAAGTCATTTTGACAGAGAAGATTGGACTATTTTTGAAACATGGCGAAGGCCTCAGCATTGCTGGTTGTCGCTGAATTTTAAAAATGCGGCATGTTCTCAGGAATACAGAAAGAGAAGTTAATACACAAAGACTTCAACAGGGATTTAATTTTAATAGAAGAGGGGGAGAATATGGTGAAACTTTGCTCCTAAATTTGTATGTTATATTTAGTTTTACATTTGGAAGTTTTGATTTTTTGCATACATCTGTCTGACTGCAGAACTGGAACATACATTTCCTGTCTCAAACACCCTGTTTGTATTAGTTACATTTTAAAAATACATATTTGTGAATTCCAGAAGTGTCCTGGGAATTCTCTCTAGGTTTTCATTGAGGATAGAGAAGTAGAATTACAAGGGGAGGAACTTTCACTTCTCGTACTGTCTGTGCAGGGCTCTCACTTCTGCCTCTTAGCGGGTGATTGGTGGAACTCCTTTAATTCTTAAGAGCAGAGGAAGTGGGTTAAAGTACAAGCCAGGAGTCCTGCTTGCAGCTGTGTTCCACCCATTGTCAAGGTAAAATGGTGCCTTCAGACCATTCCAGAAAATCCTATAAAGCGGCGAAGCTTCTAAAGAGCAAACAAGTTGATCAATGCACAAAAAAAGCGTACCTCAGAAATTCAAACCCAGGAGTGCGCGAGAGAAGGTAGACCCTTAAAACAAGGAATTTCCAAGCAACTTCCCCGCATCTGGTGGCTGGTCTACAGAGAAGATAAGTTACTCCTTTAGCTCAAATGGCAGAATCTGTGCTGGGATCCAAAGGTCCATGGTTCAAACCAAGCTGATGGCTCAAGCAGGGACCTCTTATGGTCGCACGTGACTGAATTAGTTCGTCCGGTTCCCTTTTAAAACCTGGTTGGGTCACACAACAATGAGCTGTCCTTTAAAGAACAGGTTAGGGAATGAAGTCATTATATCCAATTCGTTATAGCCCATCACAGAACAGGTGTAGAACATTTTGATGGCCTGCGTCACGTTCAGGCAGGTGTGATCGTAGGAAGGAGTATACGGAGAAGGGCCTCCCCAGGACAGGCACAGAAGCACGATGGCAGGACAATCCCCTCCTTCAGGAGGAATTAAGAGATCCCCTGGGAGAGCCACCTCCCTTGAAGAGCCTGCAATAAGGCAGATGGAACGAGGGCCTGAAGCTCACTTGCTCTGAATCGAGCCGAAGTCGCTGGCACCAGGAGAGTCCCCTTCTGTGTAAGGCACAGGCCCACGAGGAGTAAGTCCAAGAGGCGCTTCTTCCATAAGCTTTGGCAGGACAGGACTATCCCACTGAGACAAAGCTCAAGCCCTGCACTAAGCTACTGACAGGCAGCAGAGATGCTGTTTTACCTGCAATTGTCTCATCCCACTCAGGCTTTAGTTCAGAGAGGTTACTCCCCAGAGTACTCCAGCCCAGCCTGGAACTGGACTTACAGGTCTCCCCTAGGGTGCCTCGGGGAGGACTTGCTGACTTGTTACCCTGAGCACGTAAGAATCATGGAGCATGTGCACACGTGACTGGCACCCCGACACGTGGTGTTGGTCACATCATTGATCTGCCGTGGAGCCAATCAGGACTGCAGCACTGACAGGGTCTGAAGCTCCTGAGCGGGCTCCTTCCCCACGTCTTTCCTGCAGAGAGCAGGGCACCAGCACATTCAGGGAAGCACCAGTACAGCAGAGGCACGCGCCAGTACAATAGAACAAAGACATCTGGACGCCAAACAGCAGAGCAGGCACCGATCCCAAGCACTCTTCCGGCTTGCAGCCCCCATTTTTAGCCAGAGCACTTACACTCAGTGCTGGCGCAGCAACGTGCCAACAATACACGTGGAAAGCATCGAAGACTAAGAGGGTCCCCAAACAAAACAGGAACTATGTGCTGCAGAAGACAGGCACCAACAGGCCCAAAGCCAGAGGCGACAGGAACCAAAAGGGAATCGACAAGCATTGCTGGGATGCTGGAATCCAACAGCAAGCTAGAGTGAGGGCCAACGAAGCAGTCTTCTGCAGGGAGCTCCTTTGCAGACCGTGCTCAAGGAGGAACCGGCTGCAAAACGTGGAAAGCGGCAAGATAGGGACCAAGGTGCGTGCCCACCAGCTTTGCAGGAAGGAGCTAATCACTTTGAGGGGATTTAGAGAGTAACATCCCACCCTGCCTTATTCATTACACTCTGCACAGCCAGGGCACTCAATGAGTCAGAGGACCTACGGGAAGAATCTTGTACGTGCCCATGCAATTCAACTGCACATTAATGCCCAAGGAGGGAACAGGGGTCAGATTATGCAGCAACCTTCACTTGAACATGTCCTGGCTTCTGGATGCTTAGCATGCTAGCTTGGCCTGGCCAAACTGGACATTCACAGCCCACACGATCCATCTGCCTGCTGTTTGCCATGAGGATTAAGGATATTTCACTTTCCCTGGGCATGGAAAGGCTTTTCTATGGAGAGTTCATGGGGGGCACAAACAGCACCACATGCTGGGTGGATGTCAGCACTTACAGTCCTGAGGGAAGTGGCTGGCTTGGGATGGGGCAGGTATTTTTGGCACTAGGTTGCTAGTCCACACACAGATCAGGTCTGTTGTGATGGCCAGCTAGCTCAGATGTCCTGGGTGAGGAGAGCTGTCAGGTCCTTGTGGACAGACTTCTGCAAACCAGAACTGCCCCCGCTTACCCTCAGCAGAAGAGCCACGGACTGAACTGGCAACGAACAATCCCTACTCCTGGATGGGCCCTTCCAGGCAGCACTCAGGGCAAGTCTCACCTGGATGCCAACTATGCTGTACCCCTAGCAGGCGCACATCATGCTCCAGCCAGCAGAGCGGTCTACCCAGCACTAACCAGACCACACCTGGCACGGGCCCAAGCAGAGCCAAAGGTCACTTTCTCTACATCTAGTTCTCCCCCACCAGAGTGGCCTCCAGGCACAAGATCTGATCCAACATGATAGCCCAGGCCCTCCTCAACGTGGCCATTCCCCAGTGGGACCACCACCAGCGGTGAAGAAAGCTCACTGCTACCCAAGGGAGAGAGAGGTGACCTATGGAACATGACTGAGGCTTCCGGCTGGAGGATTAGAGCCAAAAGACTAAGCTACCAGCTGTGGTTCTCCCCTCTACTCCCACAACCGCACTCAGGAGCCAGCCTTTGATGATGCCTTCATCCTGCAAGCTGGGAAGACAGTTCTCTGCCATCACTGCCAGGTCACCCCTCCCAGCAGGAGGGGCGTGAGGCGGCCATGTGTGCTGCGCCCTTTCCCCCTCCCCTGGGGCCAAGAGCATTGACAATGCCACGCTCTCAGCCCCAGCCAGCCCGAGGATGGAAGGACGCCAAGGTCTTCCTGATGGGAGGTGCATCGTGTCGTCGGGCCGCTCCCCCCAACACCCTTGGATTTAAACACCTGCACATGAGGCTGTGGGCAAAACCATCTGAAATCTCCCTGCAGAGGAGCTAAGGACAGTGTCAGCGTTTGGGCCACATGTGATCTCAAGGGGGTTGGGGCGGTGGGAGACGGGAGGCGGGGTCAGCACACTCACCTGCGTTCGGATCTGCTGCTCACGTTCCAGCTTCTCCTGGTGCAGCAATCTCACCTGTTCCTGCTGCTGCTGGAGCTGCACCTGCTGGGCAATCACCTTGAGCTTCTCGGGGTACATGTGGGCCTCCAAGGAGCGCACCTGCCAGCCAATCAGAGAGAGGAGCCCATACCATTGGGTGTGGAAGAGGAGCACAACCCCACCCCCACACATACATCAACCCTGCTTATCAAGACGGCGCCAAGGCAGTCCGGTGGCTTGGTACTCTGGGGGAATCAATTTCAGTGTCAGAGATTCCACCAGAGCACATCACAGGTCCACCCCCAAGGCTTCTATGAGGCAGAGCTGCTCATAGCAGTAGCAAGAGACTTTGTCAGCTGCTGGGAACAACCAGCAACCAGTGCCAAACGCCAAAGGATGTTCCTCTGTTGTGAGGCCCCTGCAACCAATGCCTCAGCTACATAAGGTGGCAGCTCATGGCCAACACACTCCCTAATGCTGTGCTCCTGCAATGAAGAGGGATGAATGAAGGAAAGAGCCTGTCTTCCCGACAGCGTGCCTCTGGGAGGAATGCAGGGAGGCTGGGTGTTAGGTGAACACCGCGTGGGGAGACTTCCAGGGTCCCATAAGGGAAGGGATAGGAATCAGATGCAGATCTGTTGGATGAACAGATCTAACATGATTCTGGAGCCTGGGCTCCACTCCTTGGTCAGCTCAGATGTCCCCTGTTGGAAGGCTGAGGCTGTTATGTACCAGACTTGCACAGGATCAAGTCAGGAGACTCCTGACAAATTTCTACTCCACTAACGCAAGGCTCAATTCATTGTCTTCGAACACCCGTACCAGTCTGATGTGTGCGCCATGCTACTGAGAATTCCAGCCATCGCTACCACCAGCACTGGGAGAGACGGGCAACTCCCTCTGCTCGGCCACTAGGGCATTATCCACCTGACACTCCACTCCTCTGAAGAGACCATTGCAACAGGATTGCTGCTCTTTGATCTTAGCATGAGACAAGCAGAACTCCCACTGCTCTGAAAGGATTTTCAGCAGTAGCAGATTAGGGCATGAGCCAGGCCCCCTATCGTTCACCCACCAGAGGTGATATAAATGCAGCCTTCCAGAAGCTCCAGTCATTTCGTTCAGTTCTGCTGAAGTTCCCATAACAAGTCACGATGACCAGAACCTAGGCTCCAACAGAAACACAGTGCAAGCAGAACACCTGGAAAAGAGCTGCAAAATCAGAGGCACTTGGTGGGCAGGTGACAACGCTGTCTAATGGATCCCTTTCACTCTGCTTCTCTGACAAGAGGGGACTCTCTCCTCCCTGAAAGATACCATCTCACAGGAGGTGCACACAGAGTAAGAAGCTCACAAAAGGAGAACAGCCAATAGAGTGGCAAGAACCCGCTGTGCTTTAATAGACACCTCAATGGGGTAAGACGGCGCTTCAAAGTCCCAGAGGATGTTTTGCACCTGAGGAGACAGTAAATTAGAAACAAAAAAAAACAAAACACAACCTTCATACAATAGGTAGACAATAAGGGACATCCTGCAAGGAAAAAAGGACCTCTCTGAGGGCAGAAGAACAAGGGGTCCCCAGCCTTGGGATCAGGTTCAGGGGCTGAAATGGTGTTCCCTACTGAGAGCAAATCAAGGCAGTGAGGCTCTACATGTGTGGAGAAGAGACTGCAGCACTGCGTTACAGGGTGCAACAGAAACACCCCGAGACAGACCACAGGGACAGCCTTGCCTTGAAACGGTTGCCTAGTTCCAAGCTAGCCAGGCCATGGTACTGTGCATCACTCCAGCCACTTCGACGTGGTCCCTGTAGTCACAGCACTGCCAAACGCAGCTAAAACCTGGATAGTTCTTTTAGGGCTTTAGTCTACTCAAGGCAGAAGCCAAAGACATTTCAGCACCTACCACACAGGGAAAGGCCTCCCCAGGGTGGACGTGAGGAGAGCTGGCAGGACAATTGGCTGGACAATAGGCTGGCCCCAGGGTGGGCGTGAGGAGAGCTGGCAGGACAATAGGCTCCAGCGCCTTGGAGAGGAATCTCAAGAGTCCATAGCGCTCACCTGAACCTTCAAGTCTGGCAACCACTACCGACCCCTGAAGATCAACAGGAAGGTCAAATCAGCTTTCCAAACACAGCCTTGCCCTAGCCTCCCTCAGAACAACTCAAGGGGCAAGCCAGGAGATAGTCCTGCACCCCTATGCTCATAGACTTGAGAGCACGACTGGTCTTCCCCATAACGACAACCAACTCCACCACACGGTCTCAGAGTGGGAGGGAGACCGAGCTAGCACCATCTTCCAGGAACAGAGTATTTTTTCTCCAGCTCTTGCAAGAGGGTCTGCGTGAGGGGCCTGCCGTCCACCTCTCCTTCACCAGCTGAGCCAAAATGAAGTACACGAGCATGGCAACCCGGCTGGAGAGAGTTCCTACTTGTCAGTCATGGCCCTTGTGGAATCCCGACTGGCTTCAGCTCCAAGTCACCCATCTTGAAGAACTTTAGTAGGAACCAGGGAAATACAGAATCCTCACGTGAAGAGAATGAATTTGGTGTTCCCACAGTGGGAAGAGAATTTAGCATCATCCAAGTCCAGAGAGCAGCCTCTGTCAGCCTGGTTCTCTGCCCACCCTGACACAGGCAGCTGGAATTATCAAGGGAATTGGGGGAGGAGTTGGGAGGCCTTAGATTTGGAAAGCAGAGACATCAACATCTCCTGTGCTGAGAGAGCCGACTGCCTCAGCACAAGTGCTCCAACTCCATCCACTGGGTCCAGGCTAGAGAGATGCTTCCAAGCAGATACGGAAGGCCTCACTGAAACCTTGCAGGGGACCAGGAGCAATCAGGTACATCTCCAGGCATGCACCAATACTCAGAATCTGCACTCCCTCTTCCCTTTCGGTGGATGAGTTCTGGAGGGGGAGAAATCTGAAGGCCTTGATGCAAAGCTGCCTGGAGCCAGGACCCTCAGGGAGGGAGTGTCAGCACCTCCATCATGACTGTGGAGGTTCCAACCTCATTTCATGACCTAGAGCTCTGCATCCAGGCTTCAAGCCCTGAAGGCCCAAGTGCACCAAGGAACCTGCACTGGGCAGAGCCCACGGCTTCAATGGGAATGGAGCTGTGTGCTTCACTGGACCTGGCAGTTCACAGCCCAGTCTGCTCCATCACGGTTTGGTGCGCCGTTGTCTTGACTAGCTCAGGGCTGAGTTTTGAGGTTTATCTTTTGAAGCATTCTGGGCCTGCCTCAGACTGGACTCCCAGGAGTCTCCCTGGGGTGCCTCAAGGAGGGCAGTGAGGTGCCCCACAATTCAATGCCAGGAGCAAAACTTGTAGACAGTCATCCTGCACATCCTGGCCTAGAGAGACAGCACAGGCATCCATCACAGACACAGCTCTGCCACACCGATGTGACCTGGAGGTAAGGAGAAGTCCTGCTCCACCTTCTGACGCACACTAGAGAAGACAAGGCGTGTCAAGAGACATGAGCGCGCCCAGCAAGGTTGAGGCTGAGACAGCCAGAGCCCTGATGGGCTACAACAACATGCTGTGGCCACACAATGACAAGGGCAGGCACTCCTTAGCCAAGGGGGAAAATGGCTGGAACACCAGGAAGGCAGCGTGTATATCCTTCAGGACAGGGCCCACAGTGTCTGGCAGAGGGCCAGGATCCCACTCTACCTGCTTACAAGTTGTAGTCGAGTCACCAAGACAGGAGAGATTCCTGGCCGATGGTACTCCAGAGAAATTAGTGCTGATCTGCCATCGTGCACTAGAGGGCGCCATGAGACTACAGACTGCCTGCACCACCCTGCTGGGAGCACAAGAGGTCAGGAGCACAGACGGCTGCCGCCCTCAGGAGTCAGTCTGCTGGTGAGCAGGTGGCACAGGCTGGGTCCTCTCCTCGTCCAGTCACTACCCTGAACAGGCTCCTCAGTTCCCCTGGACACCCTTGCCTGGAGAGCAGAGCACCCTTCTCACACCAGCTACCCCGTGTCCAGGCTGTCCACGCACCCCCAGCACAGGCCTCACCTGTTCCTCCAGCATCATGCGGACTGAGCGCTCCTTGTCGAGCTGCTGACGGAGTTCGATCATTTCTCGCCGCAGATCCTCTGCCTTCTCGTCCTCCCAGATGTCCGGCGAGCCAATGCCCTCGTCCTTGTCTTCTGCCCGCCGCCGCTTCGGGGAGGAGCCGCTGAACTCCTGTCAACAACACACAGAGTCAGAAGCAAGGGGACCAAACAGTGACCACGGGGCCTGTCAACGAACACCTTCCATTACCAGGGGGATTCGAGAGCATGCCACAGATTGCAGCACTGCAAAGTGCAGCCACCTCTGGAGTGGAACACAGGAACAGGAAATGAAGAACGCATAGCAGGGTAAACGCAGGGCAGCAGTGGCAATGCTGGGAGTCAGGAGATTCCTTTTCTGTATCCTTCAGCTTCTGAAGGGGGAACAACCACCTTCACCCCATCCCTTCGTGGGAAAAGGGCCTACAAATGAAAAGGGCTAAGTGCCAGAAGTTACTAATTACCCCATTGGCACTTGCCCAGACTTGGGGGTTAACACTCCTAGTGACACAGGTTTCAGCAAACACTCTAATAGAGCAGCTCATGATACCTCCAGGAGCACACTGGGCTCAGGACCCAGGCCCAGGGAAAGTGCTCTCGCCCCTCAGTCACCACCAGCGCTTCCTGCTGTGCCCCTGAGTTTTTGGTCAGTCTCCCATACAAACTCTGTCCCCAGGCTTGACCCTGCTTCACTTGATAGCAAATAAAAGCAAAGTCAGGAACGAGCCGCTGACACACTCCATTCATCTGCCAGCCTTCTCGGACAACTCTCCAGAAACACCCGAGAACTGTAACCCAGCCCTGAAAACCCAATCAACATTTTGGTCACACGTGACTAGATTTATCCAGTTTTAAAACAATCAGCTCCCCAGCCAGGGCCCAAGTTCCTGCCACACTGAAATGGAGGAGCAAGGGGATGGTGCAGCACTGTGAATGCCAGCGAGGGGTTAAATCAGGCTCGCCTTTGGCCCTGCCAGAATATTTAAAACCCCACAGAAGTGAGCTGTGGGCTCATCCATGCATTTGCCACTAGTGCTGACAGCTACATGGCTGCAACCTCTGCCTGCACAATCCCAGCTAGCTAAGCCAAGTTGCACTGGCACAGCTGTGTGGGGTCCCAGGGCCGCAGGTCAGGAACCCAAACCAGAACCTTAAACAGCTAATCAGCTTAAGGACACCCCATCCAGTGAGCAACTCCCCATTCACTTCTCGCAGCAGGGGCCGGTTACGTCAGGTTTGTGCTGCTTCTTGTCAGTTTCCCAAAAAAACAGATGCAGCGGAGCTCTGAGATCCTGTGCTGGTGTGATCCAGGACAAGTCAAGACAACTAGGATACACAACCAGGCAGGGAAGAGGCCTAGATCCTTGTGACACGCTGAAGTTGGGTGAGCGGCAGGAAGTCTCCCCTCCCATCCCCGCAGGGTTTCCACTCCTGATCTAGAAGAGTTTGGGGGAGAAGCAGGAGGCCTGACTGGCCATGCACCTGGAGAGAGCAGAGTTACTCCACCAGGTAAGGCAGAGATACCTCCAGCGACAATCCATCCACTAGCCAGTACTGTGGGGTGTGGGTGGGGATTACACTGGCAATAACAAATGCTTCTCATGCTGGCTAAGGGGCCTGGGTTATTCCATGCTCTGGAGCTTTCCTAGCAGAGTGGTAGGAAAGGAAAATAGTGGACAGAAAAGGAGCAGCTGAACTACCTGGATGAACCGCTTGAGCTGTGTGTTCTGCTGCAGTAACCGAGTCTTCTCCTGCTCCAGGGAGAAGATGTATTCAGCTGTTTGCTGGAGAATTGCCGCCTGGGGAGAACCAGCAAAGAGGGTTAGTGGCACAGAAAGGTCAGTGTGTCAAGCCATCTCCCCTCCCCTCAGTATTCCCCCCAACCAATGAATATAACCGGAGATTTTTTCCAGTGCCTCTCCCAAAAAGAATCTGTTAGACATTTGGAGTCCTCGCAACAAATGGCAACTGGGGGTAGAAGAAACTGCCACTGCTCCCAGATTAGCTCCATGTGAAGATGAGCTCCCAGTCACCTCCTAGGCCCCTAAGCCACAAGTGTTCCCCATGCAAGCCCTCACTAGAAAGACTCCTCAGCGCTGGTGACATGCTAAAAGGAACTCCCCCCAGACAAAGAAATGTACCTTAGCTCTCAGTGCAGTGGTAGTAGCCGTGAGCCACCTCCTTCCCCAGCTGGAACCTCAAATTGTTCGGGGCATGCCTTTATACCTGCTCCTAGCACTCTGCCAATGGGCCATGCCAGCACCAGCCTCCTAGACCACCCGCAGCATGCTTGCTGCCTCCTGGAAGCCCCAGAGCCTATGTCCCAAATAGCATCTGAGAGTTACTTGGTGGCCTGCGATTCAAGTTGCTTGGTCTCAGGCAATTCCTAATGGACAAGTTTCCATGTTATAAAAATCTATTAGTGTATGCGGCACTAACTGGCCCTTTTGATCTCAGTCTGAGGAGAACTGAATGAAACTTCCAGTTCCCTCTTCTCCATGGGGAGGGTGTTCTCTCAGGACAGCTAGGCACAATGATAGGGCAATGTGGGAGATGCCCACTCTGCTGCTGCCCATGCTGCACCAATATACAGAGGACTTCACACACACATACCCCTAGCCCCAAACCATCACCACATTTCCTTTCTGAAAGGATCATTAGCAGCTGCCTAGTTAGCACGGCCAGAGCAGCATTTACAAGCCTGCGTAAGGATGAAAGCAAACATGTGACAACAATCTTGCACCGAGGGGATATGTCGGGTGGGCTGCAAGGCTCCATGCAAGTCACAGGAATCATTTCGCAATCTGAAGAGGTTAAATGAATCCTTTTCGAACAGCAGGGCTGGTGTCTAACACTCTTCAGATGCCTGTGATTTTACAAGACTTTCAGGTACAAAAGGAAAGCCATAGCAAGCAGTGGCTCTACACATGAGGTTCACAGCAGCTGCAAAGACCAAAGTTATAGTACTATTTGCCACAACTTTATATGCTCCAGGAAGGCCAAGGGGGAACGGAGCAAGCCAGGTAGACTAGACACCATGGGACACTTTAGCAGCACAGAGATCTAGGAGCATCGAAACCCTGCTGGGCTCCTTGGTCTTAGTTTCTACTAATCTAAGTGCTTCAGTGCCTAATTGGCTACATGCCTAGGCCATGCTGTGTTTCAGCAGAAGCCAGTTTGCTCAGAAGAAGCTGTAAGAATCTCATTCTGCAAAGCCCAGGAACTCAAAGATAAGAGGCTCTGCTCCTTGTCTCCTGCAGAGCTCTTAAGTCTTGCAGGGGATGAGAAAGGGCTCTCTGGGGTTTATAAGACTTCTAAACCCCATCCCAAAATGCATGGATGAGTCCTGTCACCACCATCACTCCCTGCCCTGGAACAGGGAGGAATTGCTCAGGACAGAAGCAGCGCTCCAGGATCTAGCACCAATGTATGCACGCAGAGCGTTCCATGTTTATGCCACCCTGATTGTTTCAACGTCCCAGGTATTTAAGGCACATCGCACGTGCGTGCCCCAGGAATTCCTCAAACAGAACATTCTATTAGCATAGGTAAAATTGTTTCGCTGCTAAGTCTCATATGAGGCAATAAGACCATCAGTTTTACAATCCCTACTCACTAAAGAGCAGAGAAGTGACCAGTGATGGTAATTTACCCTAAATACTCTAGTTATCTTGCCACACCACTCATTGGTTTGACATGAAAAATGCAACTTGTATATTTGCTCTACAACACATTAAGAACATAAGAAAGGCCATACTGGGTCAGACCAAAGGTCTGTCTAGCCCAGTATCCTGTCTACTGACAGTGGCCAATGTCAGGTGCCCCGGAGTGGGTGAACCTAACAGGTAATGATCAAGTGATCTCTCTCCTACCATCCATCACCCCCCTCTGACAGAGGCTAGGGACACCATTCCTTACCCATCCTAGCTAATAGCCACTAATGGACTTAACCTCCATTAATTTATCCATTTCTCTTTTAAACCCTGTTATAGTCCTAGCCTTCACAACCTCCTCAGGCAAGGAGTTCCACAAGTTGACTGTGCACTGTGCGAAGAAGAACTTCCTTTTATTTATTTTAAACCTGCTGCCCAATAATTTCATTGGGTGGCCCCTAGTTGCTCTATTATGGGAACAAGTGAATAACTTTTCTTTATTCACTTTCTCCACACCACTCAATTTTATATACCTCTATCATATCCCCCCTTACTCTCCTCTTTTCACACTCTTAACATAACATATAATGTAGTCTATGAATTGCAAGTCTAAGGGAACATCTATATTACTTACCTTTGCTATAATTTCAGCGTTCACATTACCCTTCCCCCACCTCCTCCCCCAAATTCTCATCTCATTACATAATTACAGGAGCAACCTTCACTACGGGGTAAAGTTTTCTGAGTGAGCTTATTTTACTTAGGAGATCTTTTGAGATCCACATGGTTGGGGGGTTGAGTTACTTAATGACAGAACATCACTGTTACAAAGCAATGGGTCAGCAACAAGTTAATAGCTAGAGGATCCTGGCAGCTCAGACAGAATCGGAAAAAAACCTACCCTGGGGCACGTGCACACCCTCACAACCATATAGACACAGATTCCCGCTCACCTTACTGAGCTTCTCCCCATCTGTGTGTGGAATGAGGGTTTTCAGAGACTGGAAGCCAGCATTGATGCTCTGCATCCGCCTTCGCTCGTTGCTGTTTGCGATTTCTCTGCGTATCCGCCGCTCCTGGTCCCGCTGGGTCTCTGGGGTCAGTGGGATGTTGGCCAGGCTGCGAGAGAGACAGAGGGTTAGTGAGGACAGGCAATGCTCAAGAGCCCCAACTCCAAACCTGCAGATGGAGGTTCACTCTTTTTACCATGATAGATTGCATTACAGGATAGAGCCCCCGAGGGTGCTCCTTCCCAGATGCTACCTGCTTTGCAAGGACCAGATTGGTAGACGAAGAAACTTTCAGGGAACCAAGCAAAAGACTATTCTCCTGAGATGGGAAAGCAGCCGTTCCTGCACTTCAGCTCAAACTACAGATCTACAGTCATTTGTCCAGGCAGTGATCATAACCTGAGAGCACACCTGCACATGCAGAAGGGTGGAGGGTCATTTTCATGAGAATGTGGCTAATCAAATTAAGGCTAGTACTCACTTCCTAGGTCAGGGGTCGGCAATCTTTCAGAAGTGATGTGCCAAGTCTTCATTTATTCACTCTAATTTAAAGGTTCTGCGTGCCAGTGATACATTTTAATGTTTTTAGAAGGTCCCTCTCTAAGTCTATATTATATAACTAAACTATTATTGCACGTAAAGTAAATAAGATTTTTAAAATGTTTAAGAAGCTTCATTTAAAATTAAATTAAAATGCAGATCTTGTCTTTGCTTTTCCTTGTTGTGTTTTCCAATGTCCCCAGGCAGGCAGCTGGCTGAGCAGGCCGGCGGCCGGAACCCCAACTGGCGAGGGACCAGCAGTCAGAACCCCAGACCGGAAGCAGAGTGCCACTGAAAATTAGCTTGTGTGCCGCCTTTGGCACACATGCCATAGGTTGCTGACCCCTGGCTTAGGTCCTTCTCCAGGTATTGCTGGGACCCTGCATTGTAAGATCTGCCACATGAGACAGTCCTGTGGGTAAAGATGGTGCTGATCCTCCTGAAGAAAAGACAGAAACCTAGACAGTGTCAGTCACTCCCTCTTGGGCCACTGTGCCTACAGAAACTAACCAGGCCCTGTCAGCCTCATACTTCCTACATAAAGCATTTTCTGCCCAGAAGAGGCAGGACAAGGTTCTTCTGCTCCTGGAGGACAGAGCAGCAGCTGGGTGATTTTCGGGCAGGAGGGAAGAACTACTAGGAATGGGGACCACACCTGGGAGAGACATCACAGCATTACAGTGGTTGGGGAAGCAATCAGTTTTCCAAACTGAGTCCCAGAGAAAGTGAAAGACTAACTGCTTTGGGACTCTCCTCCTATTAGTGGTGACAGTTTATTTGAGCCCAGTGACCTTTCACGCCATCTTGTTTTTGAGCGATTTGGGGAAAAGGAGGAGTTTCCCCACCCTCACTGCAAGCAGAAGGAGGGATTCAAAGACTGCCTGCTCCCCAGTTCTCATTCTACATACAGCCACACCACCGCAGGCTGGGATCTCTTGCGAACTCCAGAGCTATGCAGAGCCAGGGCAGAACAAAGCTTGGCTAGGAGGCCACTAAAGAAAATCCAAGGTGCTGAAGAAAGTGGAGACGCATTAGGTGGCAATCCTCCCTGAATTAATATTAAAAAAACCAAAAAAAAACAGTGCCCTGGCATGAGACTAAGGACACTGCATCTTTCGGATGAGGCTTAGAACAGAGGGCCTAGACATACGTATTCATTAGAGCCCAGTGTATCTCTTGTAAGACAAGGCATCAGCCCCAGCAGTCTGCCCAGCTTCTAACTTAGTCATTGCATTCTACTTCACGGAACAACCGATGAACTTTCAACTGGACAGCGGCCTCTCTGCTCTCCTACCCAGCCGTGGACTGGTTACTTGCACCATTAAATGGCTAGGCTCAGTCCCTGCGGGGCTCTATTTCACCAGTGGACACTGACTCCAATACAGAGAGATGGGAAGTCTTTGAGATCCTTCAGTTCAAAGGTGCTAAGCAAGACCAAGGTAAAGGGACCCTCCAGTAGCAGCGGAGCAGAGCCAGGCCCTGAGCTGGTCACTGCAGCAGCAGAGGAGTCACAGCTCCGCCAGGATGTGTCTGAGGGCTGCTGAAAGGTGCGGGGCTGGGCAAGGAAGAGGGAGGATTAAAAGATTAAGAGAGCTGGTGAGCTGCAGCAAGGGCCTCTGGTTACTCACCCTTCCCCCCCCCCCACCCCAACTTCCCCATGGTAAGAAAGAGGCAAGCATCTAAGCCGAGGTCCCTGCAGGGCCAGCCTGTGTGTGTGGCCCTGGTAGAATCGGATGAGAGGCCCCCTCCCCCTCCTGCTGATGGCTTCCAGATGATCGCTCCCAGCAGAGGCAGCCCCCGCCCCACCCAAAGCCACGGCTCCCGCCTGCTTCCTGCTGCCTCCGCTGCACGTCCAGTTCCCGAGTGATCTGGCAGACTGGCCAGGAAAACACTTCCCACACCAACCACCACCAAGCTAGCTGGAGGAAGAAACACTGTGGTCAGTCCTGAGGGGGAAACCTGACCAACCATGACCAGCTCATAAGTTTTTAAACCCTGTCTACACTAGTGTTTAAAACCATATGCTAACCCATATTCCTACTTCAGAATATTCCTCAACAGAGGGCATTTCTGAGGCCCGGGGAGGAAAAGAGAACCAGATGACTTAACCTAATATAGAATAGATTGTATTGAACTCCACAAAGAGTTGAAGCAGCATTTACACGGCACCCCAGCTCTGGCTCTACCCCTCCATGTCTTCCAAACAATGCACAACCAGCAGCCACCCCCTCCTAACAAACCTGCACATGTGGCCCATCTCACAGAGCAACGGGATACTGATCCACATGCCAGGCCTTGGAATAGCAATCCTGGCCCACTGCCAGAGACACAATACTTTAGGAAAGACCAGCGACCATTTCAAAGGTCACATGCCTTGAAAATCACCTAAAAGTTTTAGGCCACTGGAGAGATGGGAATGCTTCTTAACAATGCCAGAGGTGGTTTCTAGCCCTGACCAGCCATGAGATGCATACCTATAGAAAACCACAGACCACATCTGTCTGATTACTACCTTGCATTTCTTGTATTTTCCCATCACGAGTTAGTAGCCACTATATAAAGAATTAGACGTAGAAAGCAGCTTTCTAAGGGTATGGAATATTCCATTATGTATGTATCACAGCTAAGACTACATGAGAATTCAGTTACTAAAGTCACGCTGGAATTCAAGAACAATGAAAATTGCACTTCCAGCCACCTGCTATCCACTGTCACTTGTTAACAGCCAGCAAGATCTCAGCCCCTGAGAAAATCCGTATTAACTCACCCTGACAGCCACTTTCCTCTCGGTTACCTACCCTGATGGTTCTTGCAGTCACCAGTCCTGGCCAGCTGTGTCAAATGTGCTACAATCAACCTGCAAAGACAGCCAGCAAGGAAAGACCCCACAAGTCCTAGGAGATCGTCAGGTAGAAGGAGCTAAACAAATGCAAAGTATTAAACACTAGCGACTGTTTCCTAGAGCGAAGAAATATCACATTGCTTGAAACTGCAAATAGAGATTTACGGGTTATTAGCCCATTTTCATTCATGTTATACAACAGAAGCTCAAAGGCGGCTAATGGAAGTGATCCAATACACCAGGTATGAGACAGCCCCTAGGCACAACAGGGCCAGAGACTCAGCCTGACCTCTCAACCTTCTCCCCCTTTTGTGGGCTGAAGTTCAATTTCTAAGGTCATTCCTAAGGGTGGGGTCAGTAGCCAGTAGTGTCAAGTCATAAAGAAGCTGTTGAACTTCAGGGCAGCATTCACAAGTCCATCACATCACAGCCAAGGTGACAGGAGAGAAAAGAGCAAAGCCCCGGACAAGATCTCTGCATTATATAAACAACACATTCTTACCAACCCAGAAAGCAGAAGGCTCCTAAAGCCAGAGCCCCAAGGCAGGGGCGACAAGAGAACAGAGACTGGGATTCGCGCCACAAGAGTGTGATATTAAAGCACAGCTCTCCTCTGAAGAGCAGCTGGCAGATCTGTGCCCATGTATATTCAGGGTCCCCTAAAGTATATTCTGGCTCACATTAGCCTAGCAAGCACAGGTCTGCTCTGTTCAGTCTTGCACACCAGGTTTCTTAACTATATCAACAGCTGAGCCAAATTGTGCCTTCAACTTTTCCTGAGCAACCCTAGTGAAGGCAATGGGACATATCGCTCAGGGCTATGCATCTGGCAGTGCCTTGGTTATTGGGGAAGATGGGCAAGAAGGAACCCAGCTTGTCTATTAGAGCCCATGCGGCATTGACAGCCTGACAGTTAGGGGAAATACCTTCTTACACCACAGTCAGTGAACATGGAACCCCATTGTGCTCTTGGTCACACCGCGAGAGTGAAAGCACAAGTGAAAGCACATGACTATTCACCAAATATATTCAGAAGGATCTGAAGACAAGACAGTCTCTCACTGCTGACTCCAAGGCCACTTCCCCACTCAATACAAATAATCCTGCAGATCGGCTCTGGCCCTGCAGTTCTGCAAGGATGCAGTGGATAGCTGGGCTTCATGGGGCAAGCACGAGTCCAGTGCAGGTGCGGGCAGGGCCATTGAGAAGGCTGCTCTGGGAGCTCTCCCCTCTCATTCCCACTAGTGTGGGACATCCCCAAGGGAACAATCTCATCTTATTGCTACAGTCTAAGAAGCCACAGTCTCTGAGCTCATACAGCACGCATCACTTTCTCTGGGGGAAGGGACAACAGTGATGAAATGGAACAGCCAAAAATGGATCCCTCAGACTGGATACTGCAGCAGGCTCACAACTCATCTCCAAGAAAGCTGACAGAATTGGTCGCGTTGGGGATGTTGAAGAGAAGGGTCCAGCATGACCCCAGGCATTTCTTAGTTTCCTGATGAAGTGCAGTCAACAGTCACAACTGAATTCTCCTCTGATGCCAGGAGCATCCCTTAAGTCAGGGGTCTCCAAACTTTTTTGATTATGCACCCCTAGCAGAAAAAAATTTTTGAGCATGCACCCCCGTGGGGGAAGCCCCACCCTAGCCCCTCCCCATCCACTCCCTCCCACTTCCCGCCCCCGACTGCCCCCCTCAGAACCTCCCCTCCTTGTCCCCTGACTGCTTCCTCCTGGGACCTCTGCCCCCAAGGACCCCAACCCCTACGTAAGCCTCCCTGCCCCATGTCCCCTGACTGCGCCCTCATTGTCCCCGAACTGCCCCCTGGGGCTGGTTTCAGCCATGGTGCGGCTCCCGAGGCTGCTGCGGCACTTGTGGAGGGGCTGCTGGGACCACCCAGCTCCTCCTGCTGCCGCAGCGCCCCACTCCTGCGGCCAGGGCCGCTGCAGCGCTTGCAGAGGAGCCGCTGGGGCTGCCCGGCTCCTCCTGCCTTATTGGAAAACGCGGGAGGTTTCCAATAAGGCAGGAGGAGCCGGCTGGCCCCGGCGGCTCCCCTGTAAGCGCCACGGTGGCCCGGCTCCTCTGACTGGGGCCGCTGCGGTACTTGCGGAGGAGCGGCTGGGGCTGCCGCGGCGCCCGGCTCCTCCTGGCTGGAGCTGCGCACCCCCATTTGAAGACCACTGCCTTAAGTCACTGAACCCCACTCCTGGAGTGCTAGGTGACATGGCACAAAGGATTCTGGGATACACAAGGAGGATCTGATTGCTAGCAGCAGAGGGTGGGGTCATGTACTCCCTGCGGTTCAGAGAACTGCAATGCAGCCCTACCCTCTGCATCAGAGACAATAAGTGATGAGGCAGAAGCAGCGACAAGAATTCCACCTCTACTTTATACGTTTGTTTTTTGTTTTTTTGTAATAAGCATCCCTGGGCTGAGAAGGGTTAAGTCAGCTTGGGAAAAGCTATTTATCCAGCTGCATTTTGAATGTACTCAACATTGCAGAACGTAGGCACACACAGTTATGTTGGCCACTGTCCAGCATAGAAGTTGAACTTGCTCCTCGAACCACACCATAGCTCCTGTCCGAAATAGGGCATTTTAATCATATGAACTAAGAGAAGGCAGCAAGGCTATTTTACAAAGGCAGAGGGGAAAGAAGTTTGTATGGAGGGAGGGATCTTACACTGTGTCCTGAAAGTAATAAGATTCATGCCCAAACCTGAACTGTGGCCCTCCACCTTCAGCATTGTAGCTCTACGCTATTGTCAGTCTCAATATCCCTGAAAGTCACAGCTGCTGCAGCAGACAAAACATTGGGGAAAACGGAGAGCGAGCAAAGAGGAGCAGGAGCAAAGGTGTAGTAATCACAGCGGGTAGGTCACAAACTCCAGTGAACACAGCTATGGGTGAGTAAAACTGCTGTTTGGGGAGGAATAAAGGGTTATATTGAGGTAGGAGATCAAACTCTTTCTGATTAACAGCGGTTCTCAAACTGGGGGTCGCGACCCCCCTGGGGGGTCTTGGGGCGATTCCCAGGGGGGGAGTTGCAAGCTCCTTGCGCCGCTGAAGTGCCACAGAGCCGAAAGCTTTCGGTGGCATTTTGGCAGACGTTGTGAAGCACTCGGCATGTCTGCCGAAATGCCTCCGAAACCAGGAGCATTCAGCTCGGGGGCATTTCGGCGGACACACAGGGGTCGCGGTAGCCCATGGGGACGAGAAAAAGGGCCGCCGACCCAACAAGTTTGAGAACTGCCGGGTTACACCACTCATTACAGAAAATGAGGCAGCAAGAACAGATTGCGGAGAGAGAAAAACCACCACTCAGCTGACATATATTGAGGTTAACACTTTCCTACCCTGCATCCTCACAAAATCAATCAGTGATCCCACAAACTCCCCCTGGATCCATCCTGAAATACCCTGGTCGGTGCCCGCAAGCCAGAAGGCCAACCTCGCCGAGTGGGGCAGCAGGACTTCCTCTAATCCGGGCTTGGCTGGAACAAGACCCAATCATCCAACTGTTCTACAATAAAAATCCCAAGCCATCCTCATCTAACGGGAGAGTGATCTGCTCCATTCTGGCCTGAGCTGGGCCTATAGCCTTTCTGAGCATCAGCCCCATATTAAAGATGGAGCAGATTGCAGATGCTTACATTTTTTTATTCATCAAGTCTTGCACGTGGCCGCTCTGGCTTTCCTTTGAGCACTACTATGAGCCCCAGCTCCCCTCTGTGTCTGAGATAGTCCAAAACTTTGGCCCATGGGGAAATTAGACCAAGGCGGCTCAAGAGGGCCATCTAGGAAGCAGAGGTTCTTAGGGAAAGAGGAAGAGTCCATTTCCTCATCAGGGGACCTCTCATAACCTTCCCCCCACCCCAACTGTTCTTCCTGGAGGGAAGACTTTTTTAAAAAGTGACAGAACTAAACAGAGAAAAATGCATTTAGAAATTAGCCTGGTGGATTAAATAGGACAGTGGGAGTTAGTACCTTGATCTTTTACCTTGGAGGCTAGAGTACAATTTAGATGTTAGTCACCAATAAAGCGAGTTCAATGGATTTTCATACTACAGTAGTTCCATCTGACATTTATTCATAGCACAAACACACCAAAATACAATTCAATATGACTCAGTCTCTGCTCAAAAGAGATCCAGTGCATAGTAGGATGCTGCGGATGAAAAGCAAGGTTCTTTCATATAGCTAGGCAGGAAGCTTCCCTAGAACCTGCCTGCACTGTACCAGGCTCTAATCTGTGGGAGCAGAAGCATACCAATTGCACATAAGTCTCTGACAGATGACTAATTCTGCCATGTGGTTCCTGATACATCTCCCCAGGATTCATTTACAGGGGAGAGGAAATTAACATAAACCAGTGTTGGCATACTGAGTCTTGGACTAGAATTTGCAGCACAGCATTATGGAATTTTATGGCAGCACCATGAAATACCTGTAACTTCACCCAGACCTGAAGGTGAGCTTTGAATAAGTGCAAAAGCTTGTCTCTCTCACCAACAGATGCTGGTCCTCCCCCTCCTTGTTTCTAACTTCAGCTGTCATTTAGTTGGGAATAAATAAAATAGCCACACATAGCACACAGGTATCTTCCACGTGAAGTACAAACATTGGCTAGGTATTCAGCAAAATAAAGCTGCTATGAAACAGCTGAAGGAAACCAGTCAGTCTAAACAAAAAGCATTTCTCATAACAGGAGATTCCTGAAGTTATATACTTAGTGAGACCCACTTAATCAATAAACCAGTCCACAGACACTGAAGATATGGAGACGTAAGCACTAGTCAGTCTTCCAGCCTGTACACCAATGACTTGTTCATCAGTATGAAGGAGGTATCTGAAAACAGGTTCACTCTCACCAGTGCTAGATGTTCCTGCACAAGTGTACCCAAACCAATAAGGAGTCTCAGAATAAAATGCAATTCCTGCAGGAAGTGATCACAGGGCTTCTACAAACTCACAATATTCCAAAGAACTCTAGGGATACAGCCTTCCTACAGCATTCCGGGTGTTGAAGCAGAACATCATCATCTTCTCCCTCAGCAGTGAAACAGATTATGGGAAGTCATCCCCTCACAGTTTAAGATGTTAATGTCATGTCGGTGGCAAGTGAAAAATGTTCCAGTCATCAAGTGAAAGGAAAGATACAAACTTGTTCTCTCTCACATAAGTTGTGGTGAATTTATTAATCTAAAACAAATGCATCTCAGTTCTCTCCCCACCCTCAAATAAAAAATAAAATTTAGAAATCACCACCCTTGGGCAACTATCCTGTAACTATTCAATGTGTGTGAAACTGAAGAGGCAGATTTTATTTTCAAGATACAATGCAATGTATTCACTCATCCCCTGAGTAAAATCCTACCCAGAATAATGGTCAGTGCCCTTTTAAGCATGATATTCTAGATCAGGGATTCTTAACCCTTTTCTTCCCAAGGTCCCCTCCACGTGGTATACAAATTCTATGGCCCAGCTGTGCCACAACAACTATTTTCTACATAGAAAAGCCAGGGCTGGCATTAAGGGGTAGCATGCAGAGCAACTGCCACAGGGCATCCCATGCCGTTGCTCAAGCATCTGCTTCAGCCCCAGGCCTTCAGCCCTGCACAACAGGGCCCAAGCTTTCTGCCCTGTGCCCCAGCAAGTCTAACACTGGGCCTGCTTGGCAGATCCCCTGAAACCTGCTGGTGGCCCCTGGATGAGAACCAGTGTTCTAGATTAATACAGCATCAAGGTGCTTTTGGAAGGATAGGAAAAAGAGGAATCCTAAGTGTCTAGAAAATGTAATGAGCCACAGAAAGAATACTGTCAGTGGCACCCTTCTGGGCAGGCCTTCAAACACAGGTTATAATCTCCACTGCCATTAAGTAAAGATGGCCATCACCACCTGTCCAGCACTGATATTTGAGTAGGAAAGAGGCCAGCTGTGAGACATTTCAAATAAAGCCAGAATACTGTAGGCAGAGAGAAACTTATATTTTAGTGCTGCTTCTACAATTCAGAGAATATCAGGAAGGCACTTTTTAAAATATATATATATATTAACATGCTAAACTACAAAGCAATTCTATATGACAAAGACTACACCAAATTGTGATCCTCATTAATATAATAGCATAAAGGACAATTTCCTTCTCATGCAGGCTGCTCAACAGCAGGTCCCCCTTTGTAAATGGATCCAAGTTATTTACAGCATTTTTGTATTCTGGCTACTTCCCTTCAGTTTTCAATCTGAAGATTAGTACACAAGTGTAACACTTTCTATACAGAAAGTCCCTCCAGGCCACTAACATGGGCAAGTGTGTGAAAGATGATGAAGAAAAGGGCTTTCTGGAGCTTTACTTAGCACATCCGTTTAGACCTTTCTGTATCTATACAGCTGGTAATTTGCATGCTCCCAGTTTATAAATCCAACATCTTTCTGCAGGCACTAAGAATGTTTCCCCACTGTATGCACTAACTGGCCATCGAGGTGCTGTTTAACTTAGTCAAGGAACAGTGGATCGCTAAAGTCCAAATATACAGGAGGCTTTAATGTGCGAGGGGGGGGCAACCAGCTTCCCGCGGTACCATTCCTGTCTCCCCAGGCGGCCCTGCCAGGTTCCCCCGGCCCCGCAGAGCGGTGCTGCCCGCCGCGGGCTGTGTCCCCGGCCCAGCAGGGAGTGCATGTCCACGTGCAGCCCGCACGCGGCTCCAGGCTCGCTCGGGGCGAAGGCCCGGGCTGTAACCAGCCCTCCGAGCAGAGGGTAGGGGCCGCCGGAGCCACCTGCCCAGCACAGACCGTCGGAGCAGCCACATGGCCGGGCCGGGCCCGCTCCTTCCCCGCGGCGAGGGGCGGTTGGGCCCGCCCTTGCCAGCTGCTGTGCGCGCCGTGGGCCGCGCACGCGTGGGCCGGGGCGCTGCAGCCCCCGCGGGACGCAGGCGGCTCCTCGCTCCGCCGCGGCTCCCGGCCCACGCGGTCGCCAGGGCCGGGCCCGCTTTGTGCGGGGCAGCGTGGCCAGGCGCCTACATCCCCCACAGGGCCCCGGTCGCCGCACTACATGTCCCGGCGGCCCCGGCGCCCGGGCCCGCCCCCCGCGGGAGGGCTGCCGAGTCACGGCCAGGCCCCGCGGTAAACACACCCCCCTTTAAAGCTCCCCCAACATGCGGCCGGCAGGCAGGGCACGCGCGGCCCGGCCCGCACCCGCTCGGGGGGGGGGACCCTCCACAGCCGGGCGGCGCGGTGCGGTGCAGGGCGCCCGCCAGGCCCCGCACGCGGCCCCGCGCTTCAGCGCCGCGCGCGGCCCCACGTGCTCCGGCCAGCCCGCGCCACCCCGGCCGGGGCCCGCGACCCCCCGCCCGAGGGCGCGCCGGCCGCACCCACCTGCAGAGCCCGCCGATCACCTCCTTCTCCGACTTCCTGAAGTGCTGCAGCGCGGGCACCTTCTGCGCGGGCACCATGAAGTACTCCATGCGGGCGCCGGCCCCAGCTGAGCGCGCCGCGCCTCTGCCGCTCAAGGCGGGAAACAGCTGGTGCGAGCGCAGCGCTCCCTCCCCCGGCGTCGCCGCCTCCGCCAGCCACCGGCCCATGTAAACAAAGGACTATTTGCCGCCGCCCCGGCCCCCTCCGCGCCGCCCCCGCCGGCCTCTCCGCCCCCGCGCGCGCCCCCCGCCGCGCCGCGCCGCCGTCCCGCAGCGACCCCGCCGCAACCCACGGCCCCGCGCCGCCCCCACCCGCGTCCGGGCTGCCCGGCTCCCTGCGCCACTACGGGGTGATGCGGCCCATCAGCTGACAGCTTGGCAAGCGGAGCCCGGAGCAGCCACGGGGGGCGGGGGATGCACGGCCGGGGGGAGGGGCAGAGCCGGCTCCGCGCATGGGGGGGGGATGCACGAGGCAGGGTCGGCCCCACACATGGGGGATGGGGGGAACTGCACGGGGCGGAAAGGGGCAGGGCCAGCTCCGCACGGGGGAGGGGGAAGAGAGTCGTAGGGCTGGCCCCGCACGTGGGGGAAATGTACGGGAAGGGAGGCAGAGCCAGCCCCACATTGTGGGGGGGGGGGATGCATAGGGGAGAGAGGCTGGCCCGGGGGGGGGGAGATTGGCCCTGCAGATGGGGCGATGCACGAGGCAGGGCGGACTCCACACATGGGTGGCGGGGGTGAAGGGATAGGACTGGCCCCGCAGGAGGGGAAGAAGGGATAAGGCTTGTCCCGCACCTGGGGTGATGCACAGGCAGCGGGGGAGAAGAGGGGAGGAAAGGGCTGGCCCTGCACAGGGGAGCAAGGGGAAGGGCTGGCTCCGCACATGGGGGAGGATGCATGGCCGATCGGCATGCACGTTGCACGGCCGGGGGTGGGACCCGGAGCCAGAGCTGCCTCGGGGATGGAGGCGGAAGCTTGCGTCTGTGCTGGGGGGAGTCGAGTCCCCCTGTACCGGTCCGTGGCCTGGAGGCCGGGGTCGTGCCCGGCCCCCGCGGGCTCGCTCGGCAGTGACACCGCCCGGCCCGGGGTAGCTGCTGGCCAGTAGCTGAACGGCTCAGCCCGGGAGAGCTCCGGGGAGCCCCGGCCCAGGCGGGGGCGGTGCCGATCCGGCCCGCCCAGGAGCGGCGCCTCCCTCGGCTGCGTGGGCCGGGCTGGAGCGAGGCGGGACGCGCTGGCCCTGCACTGGCGCCTCCACAGCCGCTGGGCCGCGCTCGGCTTCCCGCGCTGGCGGGCCGCGCTGGGCCGGTCTGCGGGAGCTCGGGAACAGGCCGCAGCGCCCCCCGCCCCCCATTCCCGCGGCGAAAAAACCTTCCTGGCCCCCAGCCAGCATCCCGCCCCCCAGCCGGCACCGCCCTAACCCCACACTTGGGCCTGCCCCTGCCCGCCCCAGGGCGGAGGGTGCCAGCCCGGTTCTCACTCCACTCAGCTCCCCGTGCTGGCAGCCTGAGCTGGGGGCTGGTGCACCAGGCAGCTTGAATCCTGCTCCAGCCCCATGTCTAGTACAGGGGCTGCCTAGGATCAATCTCCAGGGGCATGTCCTACAGTGCGTACCCTTCCCTGGGGCTACTCACCTGCCTGGGGTGCCCCCTTTCCTAGCCCCCACCTTCCTTACTCTGCCAGTTATCAGGCCTCAGTGGGATCTTTATTCCAGCCCCCCCTCCCCCTCTGAATCTGTGCCTGTCAGCTTGAGAAGGGGGAAGCAGGCAGCAGCCAGGGATCATCCTATCCTGTTAAGACCTGGCTCTCCCCCCTGTACATACTGTGCCCTGGCTGCACCCCCTCACAGTTGATGTCATTGCATCCCCGCTTTAACTGCCACCATCCCTAATTGTCAGGGGTCCCTCGGGCACCCAGCCAGCATCAGACTACTTTGCTGTTTGTCTGACTAGCAGGCGTGAGGAGGAGACTTGCCCTGTGTATCTGTCCCCACCAACTGACCAGAGCACTAGGCAAGGCCAGGCTGTACCTTAAGGCCAGCCTCCCACCCCAGGGCCCTTGGGAACTTGAAACAGGAGAAAGTAGCAGATGTGCCCTGCTCTGTTTTGATGAACTCCTCCTATGCTGAGCTAGCAGGGCCCCCAACTACATGGGGTGGGGGAGCTAAAACAAGAGGAGAGGAATGCCATACCTGTTCTCCCCAAAGTGTGCACAGTGGGAGGTAGTGCTTCCTGATAGAGCATCAAACCAGCACTCAGGGGATTTGGGTATTATACACAGCAGGCACAATCGGGAGACCTTAGGCAAGTCATGTCCCTGCTCTGTGCCTCAGTTTCCTCACAAAACAGAGCTAATGCTGACCTCTTTAGTAAAGCACTTTAAGAATGAAGAGTGCTACAAAAGAGCTATTATTACCTACTGTTGGTGATGATAACATGTGGGTTTGTCTACACATAAAGTAGGGCTGCTGTAGATCTTCTGTGAGGATGATATCTATGCCAATGGAGGGAGTTCCCCTGTCGGCATAATTCATCTACCTCCCCCAGAGGTGGTAGCTATCCTATACCGGGGATTTGGTGGGTTTAACTGCCTTACTCAGGAGTGGATTTTTCCCACACCCTTGAGCAATGTAGTTTTACCAACCTGATTTCCTTATGTAGCCAGGCCAGAGAAACTGAGCCAGTTTTAATTTTCCCATCTGATGTAAGATTATCCAGAGATTTAAGAGAACATAAGGTACATACAGTACTTCCCCTTCAGAGAGGGACACAAAGTAGTCCATACAAGTTAAGTACACAACGTGTGTGTGTGTGTAAGAAAACTGTGAAAGATTGTTTGACACTAACTTTGAAATTCAGATTATCCTTGGACAAACCACTATACAATCATTTCCCCTCCTCTTCAGGTAAGCATCATCCCCAAGTAACAGATGGATAAAATGGGGCATGTCAGTTGTGTCTTGTGTGAGGCCCTATAGCTCATGGTGGAATTAGGAATAATTCTTGCGATTTCTGACTCTCAGACAATGGCCCTGACCACTAGATCAAAGAAAACGGAGTTGGAGTTGAATTGCTAGCGGTGTTGTCTAAACAGTTTCCAGCTATTAATACTGGTGTCCAGTTAATGATGCGGGAGAACTGGTAGGTGTTTCTCTCAAAGTTTGCATTTTAACACAAACTCCGGTGGTAGGTATTTTCTCCAGCCGTAGGTACACTTGTTTGGACAGGATTGTAATATTGTAGTAATGTCAATGATGCCAAGACTGGACAAAGCAATAAAACTATTCCACAGTAGCAAGAACTAACTTCCCACAGTAGCAATGGGTTACAGAAAGGAACTCTTGGGGTAATCAACTAACCCTATAACAGAGGTGAATATGGACCAAATCAGTGATGGCTAGACTCAGGCTTGGTTTACACTTCAAATTTATACCAGCATAGCTATGTTGATCAGGATGTGAAAAAAACCCCACACCTCTGACAACAGAATCCCTGAAAACTCCCGGTGTAGACATAGCGAGGTCCCAAGAGTATTTCTGTCAGCATTGCTGGCATTGTTCAGGGAGGTGGCATTCTTACAGCAGCAGAAAAACTTGTCAGGGTAAACTGTATCTAGCTCCAGGGCACCACCAGCATCACCTCTGTAGTGCAGACATAGCCTGAGTCATATCAAACTTCTTGTGATGTAAACATCAAGTGTGAAAGCAAGAACTAGTCTCACTGATGAAGGAAGAGGAACAGGTGGTGCCAGGGGCTGGTAAAACGTACTGAAACTTTGCAGGTTCCCCCTGCAAATGTATTGTCTTAATTTCACGTTGCAGCTCAGCAGCTGGAAGGGAGGAGCCAAAGTTGGGGGAGGGGGCAGGTCCAAGATGAGCCCAGCAGCAGGGAAGGTGGAGGCCAAGGGAAATTGACTAATCCTAGTCAGTTTCCTATTGCATCTAGTTCAGCTTCATGCAGAAACTGACTAAGCTGGTTTTCCTTTGTAATAATACAGCTCTGTGTGTAGGGAGTTTGATGCAGGAAAAAAACCTGAACAATCTTAAACCCTCACCCTGCAAAGATTTATGCATAGTACATTTAAAAATCATGAGTGAGGCCCCAGAAAATCATGAAATTGGATTAAATACATTGTGGATACTTTTTATTTGCTTTCTGGGTTTTGAGCCAAGAGAGGTCACATTTACAAGCTTTTCTCTGCAATCAGAGTTAGAGTTAAGTGAGTGCTGAGGTTCTCTCAAAGCTGGTGCCTCAAAACAATACTACCAAGTATCACAAGAGTTGTTAACATGTGCAAGCTTAACTTTATGTATGGAGTTACTCCAGTGGAGTCAACAGAACCACTTACAGTGCATGAAGTTAAGCATGCTGGCAAGTCTGTGCAGCAGGATTGGGACCTAAGATTAGTCAGTTCTCTGCTGCACTCTCTTTAACATTAATCCTGGTAAAGAGGCAAGAAAGGGGGAGAGTGTAAAAAAAGATTTAAAGTGAGAAATCAGGAAGAAGTAAAAACTGGAGTGGAGAAATACAAAGATAACAGCTGGGAATGTGGGAGAAAGACAGAAGAGAAGTGCAGAGACCAAAAATCCCAGGAAAAGAAAGAGAGCAAATGGTTACTCTTAGTATTGGTAGAGTACTGCCACTTTCTGTCCTGTTCAGTCTCAGGATAAGCAACAGAAAAGCAGCTGCCTAATTTCAGCTGATGATGTCAGGTTATTATTCCTATAATATCAGATCAACTACTAAGTTATTTATTCCAAAAATTCATTATATGTATCTAAACAACTTCGGCATGCAGGGTAGCTAAAATTTAGAATGGCAGCTCATTCCCTGTTACAGGCCAGCCGGTTCAATTCATTCACAGTGACCCCAATTCCAAAGTCTGTTCTCAAGAGTTTCAATGGGAGTCCTAAGTACAAATTAAGACCCTAAGGCCCATTGTTTAACAAGGCTTTGAGGACCCTACTGGCTCGCTCTGGGGACTGCTATTAAAGCCTGTCTTTAATAGGTCCTCCATTCAAGGTCAGCTCAGGCAGGGAGTGACAGAGTGGTCACCTGATATTCACCCAGGCTGCTAAAGAGTTGGCAGGCCTTGGTCCAATTCCTAAAACACAGATGTCCACAATAAAAAGCACACACCACTCCAAGGGGTATCCTTGTTGGTTGCCTCAGAGAGTCCAGTGACTGAGTACCCCATGAAAACTGAGCTCCCCTGTCTTCCATAGCAGGAGCCCTTCAGGTGAGAGATGATGCACACTAGCAGATCTATAGGAACATGCCCCACAGCGACCTGTGAATTTCCTTTAGAACAGGGGTCAGCAACCTTTCAGAAGGGGTGTGCTGAGTCTTCATTTATTCACTCTAATTTAAGGTTTCACATGCCAGTGATACATTTTAACATTTGTAGAAGGTCTCTTTCTATAAGTCTATAATATAGAATGTGACAAAGCTCCAAGTTTGTACTCGTGGGTCCTGCGCTTCCTGGCAGATTTAGGGGCCTCAGAAACTCATCTAGGCCCCAGAGTGACCTCCCTTTCTCAGTATAATTGGCAAGAGTCACCACCTAGTGAGTTACCTTCATCACAGGCCAGTATGGAAGGTGGAAAGAGCCGGGGGGGAAGCCCGGGCCCACCCTCTACTCCAGGCTCCAGCCCAGGGACCCTAATAGTATCAGCTAAGATGGCTGACCTTTTATCCACAAAACACAATACAATTCCCTGGGCTACTTCCCCACAGCAGTCCCAGCTTCTTCAAACTCCACTTCACCCTTACCTGAGGGCCTCCTTCCTTCTGGATGATATGTTGTCCACCGCTCAGTCTCACCAACAGCACAACTTCCTTCCACAGCTCCTGACACCCACAGCCCACCTGACTAACTGGGAGGTTTTTATCTGGATTCAGCCAGTCCCTGATTGGCTTCAGGTGTCCCAATTAGGCTAGCTGTTTCTACTCCTTTCTAGAAGGTTCTTAATTGGCCCCAGGTGTCTTGATTGGTCTGGAGTAGCCTTTGTTTGGCTATCCAGGGAACAAGGACCTGCACATCCTAAGGCTGATATATCTGCCTTCCAGCACTCTCCTATATCCTTCTGGTCTGACTCCGTCACAAGAACTACACTGTTGTTGTATGTAAAGTAAATAAGTTTTTTAAAATATTTAAGAAGCTTCATTTAAAATTAAATTAAAATGCAGAGCCCCCCAACTGGTGGCCAGGACCCGGACAATGCGAGTGCCACTGAAAATCAGTTCAGGTGCCGCCTTTGGTGCTCATGCCATAGGTTGCCTACCCCTGCTTTAGAAGGATCTTTCCCCATCTGTTGATAAATTGAAGAGGGTTCAGAGAAAAGCCATGAGAACAATTAAACAATTAGAAAACTACCTTTTAGCAATAGATTTAAGGAGCTCAGTCTCTTTAGATTAACAAAGAGAAGGTTCAAGATTGACTTGATCATAGTCTGTAAGTACCTATATGGGAAACAAATATTTAATAGTAGGCTTTCCAGTCTAATAGAGAAAAATAGAACATGATTTGATGGCTAAAAGTTGAAGCTAGATAAATTCACACCCAAAATAAGGAGCCAATTTTTAACAGTGAAAGTAATTAACCATTGGAACAATTTACCAAGGATTCTGGAGGATTCTCCATCTCTGACAATAGACTCATGGAAAAAGCCAGTGTCCTCACTGGAAACAGTTCAACAGCAGCTGAGCTACAAAGATTTTTTTTTTTTTTTAAGTAAAAATAATAAATTCCCTGAAGGGTTTCTGGAGACAGCCTAAGCCACGAGAGCAGCAGGGGAATCACCAGAGAATTCAGAGTGGTTACGGCATTTTCTTCCCATGTAACAATAGCAGATTAGACTATTTCTCAATTTGTGGGTACTTTTCAGTTGAACATGAAAGGGCAGCGCTAGCAGCACTGGCAAGAGCTAGGCATCATATGGGCAGCTGGTCGATACATTCATTAAAGCTCAGGATGGTGGCAGCTGGGAACAAAGCTCCAGTCAGGCCTGTCAGCTGACGAGACATCCGAGTTCAACTTTGCCACCGGGGAGGAGGTCTACATGGCAAACAGAAACCCGTGACAGCAAGTCTACAGATCCGGGCTCACGCTACAAGTGAGTGTGTGGACATTCGGGCTTGGGCTGCAGCTCAGGCCAGCCCTCTCCCTACGCTTCGGAGCGGTGTAGACGTTTGGCACCGGAGCCTGGGTCTGTAGACTTGCTGCCCTGAGTTTCTGCTTGCCACGTCCATGTCGTCTGGCAGCCCAAAGAATGCCACCACAGTGGGGGATGCTGTCCCTGCCCAACAGGTCTCTGACCTGATCCCGGCCCCTGGTATTTTGTGGCTGCCCCAGCAGACTGGGATGATGTTGGCAATTCCATATTAGCCTGATGAAAACTCTGTCATCCTTTGCTCAGAGGGAAACGCTTGGATCTTTCCCAAGAGCCCAGCTATCAAGTGAAGACATAAGAAAGCTACACCTGAGCATTTTGCACAGAAAACCAGCTCTTTCTAGTGGCAAGTACGTCTCAGCGTACAGCGGCTCGGAGAGTAGTTCCAGGCCCTTCCACCCCCATCTTACGTGGCCTCTTGGGCCTCCAGGCTCCTGGTCCCTTAGAACGAATCCTTAGAATTGGCACTGAGAGGGCATCAGTCAGTCACTCTTGTCCTCACAGGCAGGGCTGGATGCAGCCCGATTAAACTGCACCAACTCAGGGAGAGCCCCAGGAAGGACGTAATTGGGGGTGCAGGAAATGTTCTGCCAAGGTCTTTACCTTTGATACCCTCTGCAGCTGTCCCACTCATCCTCTTCAGTGCTGCAGATTCAGTGCCACAGCACAGACCAGGCAGGGCAGAGGAGCCAGAAAGTCACACACTGGCCGAGCAGGGATAAAGGAGAGGGCCTAGACGAGACTATGTCCCATCGCCATGGCTTTGTGCTCTCCCAGTGCTTACGAGTCAACGCAAGGCTGGGAGTGGCAGGGCAAGAGGGTCTTTCCATTATATAAAAGCACTGCACAAACCTGCAAAGACTTCAGCAGCAGGTCTGTGTAGCCGGGCCAGCGGCTCCGGTCACATTCCTTGGAACATCCATGAGCAACAAACATCCCCAAGCCAGTTGCCCCCTCCAAACCTGCTACCAGTACAGAGCCCACCTGGCCCTTTTTAGCTGTCAGAGGTGCTCTAGGGTCCAAACCTAGGACTAGCCCACACTTCTGGGCATCAACTCCAACCCCTTCCATGCAGCCCTCCCAGGGGCCTTGATAGCCTCCTCCAGCCACAGGCTGGCCTACAGACAATGCTGCCCAACCCCCCACCCCACCCTGAAAGACTCCTTAAATTTAATCTCCTGCAGTGGTGCCCTTTTAAGAGAAGCTGGAGAATGCTTTGCAGCTTGCTCTCCTTTCTCCTGGCCCGGATGCCCGTTCCACCTGGCCCCAGTGGCAAGCAGAGCCAAGTGCTGAGGGAACGTGCTGAGGCTGGCTGGCAGTGACCACCCCCAGTGAAAATATTTCTGGCCTCAAATCAAACAATTACCAAATATGGGACTCATCTGATTCCCGCTGCTCTTCCTCCTGAAAATGAGTTCACAGCCCCATAACACTCTGCTTCTAGACTTCCTGCCTAGTGCGAGATCATGAGCCCCTACTTCTCTCTCAGCCCTGCCTCCGGTAGTCACAGGCACTTTCAGCCCCATAACTGGCTCACAAGCCCTCCTGCCCCCTCTTTCCTCAGGCACAGACACCCTGAAATCACAGGCCGGCCAGTTCCCCCAGCTGTTTCTCTGCACTGTACCTGCTCTTCAGGCATTGGGGGTTGAAAAGGGAGTACACGCCACTCCCAGCACTGCTCTAGCTTTTCATAGAGGAAGGCCTTTGGTGCCACACCCTTGCTGTGTGGAGGGAACTTGGATCAGCCATCCCCTGTGCCCCATCCCAATGGGGGGGAGGGGAGGCACAACACCACAGCGCACCTGCTACAAAGGAGTGTGTTTGTTTAAAGTAATGATAGAAAGGGTGGGGCTTAGCCACGTTAACCCTTTGTTACCACCTGCCACTGGTTGCTGGTAAATCAGGGGAGTCAGTCCAGCCCCAGCTCCTCAGCCAGGGGCAGGGCATGTCTATAATGCTCCCTGACTGTGCCCCTGTGAGGAGCCGGTTTGGAGGTGCTGGAATGCTTCAGCCTCTCTAATTCCTCCCCTGGGGGCTGAGTGGCTGGGACAGATGGTCTTCTAGACTCGAGGCCTCCTTCTCTTGGCTTGTATCCTCTCTAGCCCACTCTGCTCTCTCAGAGGCTTTGCCAGGGGAGGTTTGAAAGCCCCCAGGGGGCAGCCAGGAGCTAGTGAGCGGTGGCTATAGTCCAACACTGCCCCCTCTTGGTAACAGGCAAATCCTGCAAATCCTTGGTAACGGGGAGGGACCCACTCCTGAACATCTCCCAGCCCCAGGGTGAGATGGGGGGAGAGGTGGGGAGGACAGTGAGACCTGCCAAAAACAGCCTCCTGCAGCCTCCGTGACAGGCAGCCATGGCCTGGGGCCTGGCAATCTGGTTACATTTCTCCTCGGCAGGAGATATGGAGAAAGGGCGGGAGGGGGGGGAAGGAGGCGGCGATAACAGTGCCCTCCTCCCGCTGCCAGCCCACAGCTTTGAGTTGCAGCTACGGAGGAATGGGGTGCTGGAGACCTGATACCTTCCCTCCCCCAGCCATGGAGGGACTCCCCAACACCCTCCCCCAACAGCAGGATCCTGGGGTCACCCTTCTCAGCCCACACCCGTGCAGATAGCCACATCTACTGGACGGCCAGTCTAGTCTTGTGTGGGTATTAGTGCCGGCTTGTGTTCCATGTAGGAGCCATGGCCATCCCACGATCGCTCCTATAACTCCACGGCAGCCGTGGGGCCAGGAAAAGATATTACCTTCCCCATTATCTCTTTAGTGCTGGCTCCACGGCCCTGGAGACCAAAACCTTGGTTTCGCTATGTGGCCAAGCTTGCCCCCTGCTCCGCCCTGTCCCAGTCTGAGCGGTGAGTTCAGGCTCCAGGGCCCATCCGGTCCTTGGCCACTTCCTACTGAGGAGGCTTTGAACCAGTGGCCTAGATGGCACACAGAGAGCCCCTGGGCCCACGCCTGGCACCACAAGCCCAGTTGACGGCGTCCACAAACAGCCATCGGTCGCATTGGACTTTTGGTCACTCCTCGTTTGAAGTGTGCTAGAGACGGGGAGGCAGCCAGGCACCTGGGTTCCTGTGTGTCCACAGCACCCAGAGGAGAGCTTCCCTTCATCCAATGGGTACTGTCTGTCCCCCCAAGGCAGCGAAGGGGTTAAGCCACTGGCAGGCTCAGTGGCCTGAGATCTTTGTGGTCTCTCACTCCTGCACCCAGTGTGTTGCTGCAGGCCGGGGGTGGAGGGAGGGGCGGTTTCTGTCTCTCTGCAGCACCGGCTGGCTGTGTTAGTGCTCAGTATTCCCCAGTTCAGGGCACCCCACCCCTCAGGATTTCTGAGTGGACTGAGAGCAGGTGATCTCTGTTCTGGGTCTGCCCAACAATGCCTGGCAGGGGATGCGTAAGACTCTTGAGCACAGACCTGTCCAAACGCTCAGCCTTGGAAACAGGTGCTCCTGGTTCACGTCACCTGGGAAGTAAGCTGATGGCATCTCAGTCTGCAGGTCGTGAGCACGTGCCCACCTCGAAGAACAAATCCCAAAATTTGTCAGAACTGGCAGCGTGGGCCCAGAGGAGAGCCCTGAACTGGAGGAGCAGAGGTGGAGGACAGGGCAGGACTCAGCACTGGCAGGGATGGAAGGGCAAAACTGGAGAAGCAGGGGGCTGCAGGCCAGGACTGAGGGGCATTGGCAGAGCTGAAGGAAGCTTTCAAAGCACGTTACATCTGGCCATAGCCAATGTGGCCTTTGCTTTCACGAGCGCCAAATTTGCACAGAACTAAAGCAACAGCCCAGCCTGAACCCAGCTCAGCCTTCAGGCCCTGCCCCATCACTCAGAAGGTGCCATTCCTTTGCAGCCTTCCCAGGGGAGGGGTGTGGTTTAGGGGGTGCTGCCCAGCGGAGGAGCATCCCAAGTGTGCCAAGAGTACGGGCAGGAGGGGGTCAGCAGAACCAGGTGCCCCAGCGAATGGGTTCCCGCTCTCCCAGCATGGCCTTTCACTCTCCTGCAGGCCAATGATTCCCATCAGCTCCCTCTCCTTCAGGTCCACTTTTCCCCAAACAGGGATAATCTCCAAATGCGGGCATTGAATTGGGGGCACTTTGAAGCCCATTCACGCATCCCCTGAAATGGGCCAGCAGGAGGTGCTGTTGTCTTCCCACCTGCTTAGGAACTTCAGGAGCTGGGACTGAGTCTGGGACTGCATCTGTGGTGGGTCACTTATTGGACAGTCGAGGGCACTGCAGATAGGTTGTCTGAGCCGGCATTGGACTGAATCCCCCGCCCTGCAGAGCAAAAGGACAGGATCTCAGGGGGACGGCCCCCGCCCCAGGCTGCTGGGGTCATGCCGCAGACCTCTTGTGCTGGGTGTCCTGCGTTGGCACTGCCCTGCTCAGGCTGTGTGGAGCTGTCTGGCTCTGGCAGGCCTGGCACTCCTCTGGGGGTGGTTTTCTTGCCTTCCCGAGCATACAGGGAGTCCCCTCCGCCCCCTTCCCCCTTGTTGTTTCTCTGCTGGGCCTGCCAAGCAGTGGCCTGTGCTGGCAGGAAGCTGTGAGCTCTCCCACCAGGAATTCAGCCCTCCAGATGTTGGAGAACCAGCAGCAGCACATGGCTGTTTGCAGCAAATCAGCTGCATTCCAAAGTTGAACACGCAGACAGAGCCCCTCCCCCCCCCCCACAAGCAAGGCACGCCAGGGCTGGCTGGGTATGGGACTCAGCATCCAGGCCAGCCCCAGAGGCTCCACCTCCCACCAGGGTCCCCTTCCTCCAACATAGGTGATTTAAAGGGGGAGAGGAGGGAAAAGCCCCTGCAGGCAGGCACGCGACTTCATCCGGCCACACAGTCGCTGGCTCCTAAATCGCCAGGCCTAAGAGAGCCCCCCCATTCCCGTCCAGCCCTGGCACAGGCCACGTTGTGACCCAGGCAGAGGGAGCCCCTTCCTGCTGGCACCCTCCAATTTTGACAGTGGTAGTTTGGCTGCTCTCCCGCAGGGATGGGCAGGGTGAGGAGCATGGCAAACCAAGCGCTCTGCAGGGCGGATTCTCCCCTGCCTGGCACATGGTAATACCAGGCACTCACCCCAGTGCAAAGCGGATGCATGATGCCCTCAGGGCTGGGTACAGGGCAGCAACTGCCTTGTGCACCCCCTGGTGGCTAAGTGCCTGGTACTACAGCCCCTTAGGAGACTCCCCAGCAATGTGCTGACTCTGGGGAGGGTGGTAACAACTGAGCCACCAAGATGGTTACTGAGGGGGAGGAGCACGAGGGAACTCCCGCCCCAGGGGGAGAGCCAGACAGCCCTTGGGCTGGGAGGGAGGGGACCACTGAGCCCCACGGGAACCGACGAGCTCATTGGCAAGGTCTGAATTTACGTGGCCAGGGCCCTGAGCCAACGGATGCCAGGGAGGGGAGGGTGGATCTGGGTCCTGCTGTCTGATGAAGCCCCTTCGTTCTCCAGCTCATACCTCTGCCCACCTGACCTGGCCATGGTGTCCCGCTGCCCAGCCTTCTCCATAACCAGCACCACCTGCTCCGGCATTGCCAGCAGGGAGGCCAATCGGCGAAGGCCCTCGGGGACTGAGCTACTCCCCGCTCCAAGAAATGGGGCAGGCCCAGCCCCAGAGCACCCACAGATTCAGCGCCTATGCCTGCATGCACTGTGGAAAGTGCTTTGCAATTTCCTAATGGAAAGTGTCAAGTCTTCTTCTTCGTCTTCGTTTGAAAATCTGCTCTGGCTCTTTCATCAGTCCTAGGCGACCTCCCATGTCCCAAAAGGCTGTGCTACTGCCCGCCTGCCCCTGCTCTCCCAGGCTGCCAGTAAATCCTGCCCTGTAATGGACAGACTTGTAATGACCAAATCAGTTTCTGGAGCTACAGGGCCATTGTCTGTACTCCCTCAGGTTCATATATGCCACTTCGGCAGCACAAACATCCCCAGGGAGACCCCAGCATTGGACCCATAGGCCCGGGAATAGGGGGAGTGGGACAGCAGGGATGGGACTGAAAGCTGCCGTGTACCAGCCGTTGTCTGCTTCCCGTGGTCCATAGGGGGCCTGGGAAATCGCCCGGAGCTGCTTTAACTCAACTTGGGGGACCCTGCTGGGCCTAGAGCCCTCTCTGCTCTGCCCATCCGGTCCTGTGGTGAGAGTCCTCCTTCTACAACAAACCCAGACCTATTAAAAGAGCTGCGAGATGGTGGGTCAGTACTGCTGTTCAGGCTCCCTTGGGGATTTCATTTGCTTCCTGCTCTGGCTGGAACTGCTCCCTTGATGCTGGAGACGTTTGTTCCTCGCTGAGTTGTGGACTTGGGCTTGGTCCCACTGGAAGTGCTGCAGGTGATGGGGGTGTCTCTGTTGACTGTGAACCGCCCTCCGCTGGTGCACTAGGTTGTTTTTCAGGCTCTGGTTGAGCTTCTTGTGCTGGTTTAGTTGCTGCTGCAGGTGCAGGCTCTGTGGCACCCTTTGGTGCTGGCTCCCCTGATTCTGGTGGGGTTGCAAGCACGGGTTCTGGTGCTGATTGCTCTGCCAGTTCCGATCCTTGAGCTGGTTCTGGCTGGGTCCCAGGAACTGGATCTACAACGGCTGCCATAGACTTTCGTCTGGGGTCTGGTTTCACCACCTCTTCCTGGGTCCCCGGGCCTGTGGTATCAGGGGACACAGAGTGGATCCTGGTAGGAGGCTCACGAATGGAGTTAGGTGTGGAGGCCTGTTTAACCTGTCTGCAGGTGACCATCCCCATCCTTTCTGTTAGCCTCACGCGGTGGGCTAAGTCTTCTCCCAGCAGCATAATCGGGATAATCGTCATAGACTGCAAAAGTCCATATTCCTGACCAGCCCTTGTACTGGACAGGCAGTTTGGCTGTAGGCCCGTTAAAAGAGTTGGCTTAAAGGGTTGATGAATTTGAGATCCACCAGAGATTGGTGGCTAGCTGACTCCTATGTTCCAGTATCTCTCCATGCAGTAATCTTTCTCTCACCCATACTCACATTTTCCCTTCACTCTGGGGGTATTTGCTAGGCATCTGGGCCTGAAGGTTATCGGTGGAATCCTGGGGTGATGAGTAGCAGCCAGCTGCAGGTGGCCTTCATATGCCCCAGTTCGTTACATGTAAAGCATCGCCCAGCTGACTGTGGACTGGGGCAAGGTGGGTGGTTGGAGAGTGGAGTGGTGGGATGAAAGGACATCTGGGGTCTCCCTGGTTGTGTGGAGGGCTCCTCCTTGAGAGGTTGGGTCTTGGGCTGACTCCAATGGTGGGGTGTCGTCTTGTTTTGCCCCTTCTGGTATCCCCACCCGCTGCTATTAGCTTTCGATTTCTCTGCCACCTCCATCCATTTAGCTCTGATCTCCTCCGCCTCGATTACAGTCTGGGGCTTCCCATCTAGGAAGTACCTTTCTATTTCCTCAGGAACACCCTGTAAGAACTGCTCCATTTGTATTAGGAGAGACAGATCTTCCAGGGATTTGATGCTTGCTCCTGATATCCAGGCATCCCAATTTTTGACAATATGGTAGATGTGTCAGGAAAATGCCATGCCTGGTTTCCACCTTAGGGCTCTGAACCATGGAAGGGCACGCTCAGGTGTTAGCCCCATACTAACTCTGGCCTTTTGTTTAAAAAGTTCTTACTCGTTCATGTATTCTTGAGGCATTTCAGCTGCCACCTCTGCTAAGAGTCCACCAAGTTGTGACCTCAGCTCCACAATATATGGTCTGGATGGATGTTGTACCCAAGGCAGGTCCTTTCAAAATGTTCTAAGAGGCCTCTTTATCATCGCCTATCTGGTATGTGGGGAATTTCTTGGAACAGGGAGTGGTACCTGAACGAGGACTATTAGGGATACCTGTTTGACCCATCTTAGCCTTTTCCAGCTCTAAGCACTTCAGCTCCATTTCTGCCTCCAACCAATTCATCTCTAGGAAGAAATTCCTGTCTCCCACTGTTAGAACTTGGCCTGGTTAAGGGCATCCCTCTATCTTGGCACCTGGATCTTGGGTTGGGGAGGGCTGACCCTTGCCTCTAGGGAAATCTCCAGGCCCTATCCCCTCCCTGCATTTCTGTCATGGAGCTGGATATCTGGGCTTGATCTGGGTCTGTCTTCTCTGTGGCATGTCACTTTGGGAAGACTGGTTGCTCTAGGGTTTCGGTACCTGACCACAACCCATGCACAAGCTGGCCTACTCTAGTCTAGCTATTTTGTTGCCACAAAGCTAGAAAAAAAATAAACTTCTTGTTGTACTCCCTGACTTGGCAGGCTGAACCCTTTGCATGCGTGTTCTCCCTCAGGCAGCAAAGAAAAGAAAAGAAACGAAACGAAACGAAATGAAAAGAAAAGAAAAGAAAAGAAAAGAAAAGAAAAAGAACTCCCTGGCTTTGCAGGCTGCCAAAAGGAAAAAAAATGTGTCCTTTTAAAATCCTGGTCTGTGCTTCTGGTTCAAAATGATCCCACCACTCTGCCACCATGTCAAGGCTGATTCCCCATTCTGGCACTTTGAGTGCAGAAGGTGGGGGCCCACAAGGATGCTAAAAATTAATACTGGCCACTCCGGGTTTGTATTAAACTCTCAAGGTTGCAGCTTTTCTCGGACCTTGGATGGGCAAATGCTGCCACCATCCAAGTGCAGAATCCCTTTTAGAACCCAGGAAGGTGCACTACCCCTCCCCACTTCATTTATCAGTTATGAAAGTAAAAACATTGCTTGGGCCCCAGCACCTCTTTCATTACAAAGTAAGCCCTGGTCAGAAGCCCACATGCAGCTCACACGTCGCATGCTTACGATGGTTAACTTGGACCCACATTGGATGACTGATAGAACAGACCAAACACCTGTTTCCTCCAGAGTCAGCTTCCTCCTGCACAATGCAGCCCTGGAGAACTGGAAGATCATCCATGTGCTTTCACCTCTAGGGCACTGGTTCAAAGCCAGCCCAGCCGTGGCTGAATGCTCTGCCAGCAAGGGCTGGGGACAGCTCAAGTGAAGTGAGTTGGCACATCTCAGTCCAGTTCCTAGTGGATAATACTGCACCTCAGGAAAACCCCTGCCACAGCTTGGACCAGCTGGCCCCTTGCAGCACCAGCAGAGAAGCCTCACATTAAGCGACTGATCGTCCCCCAGAGAGGATCTCCTCAGGGCAAGGTATGAGACATGAAGGCAGGAAACCTTTCCAGAGCAGTGCCCGGGTTCAGCAGATTAAACAGAGGGCATCATGCTCTAGCACTGCCAAGCAGGCATCATGCAACAGCATAACAGCCATACACAAATATTTGGGTTCGACCCTACATGGGGATGCATGGGTCTAATTTAAATATCTGCAGGCCAGGAAATATTATTTGTGTGTGTTCTCGAGATGGGCCTGACCCAATATCCAGGTGTTCCAGGCGTGGGGGGATAATGAAATCTATGTCTGAATTTTGTAACTTTGGGCCATTTCTAATCCCCCATAAACCACCTACTCTTATACCCTTTTTCCATGTCCCATGAGTGCGGCCCAGTGACACTCAACTACCCCTATAGTAAAACCAGTGCAGCTAGCAGTGTCTATAGTTAAGGTTGCCTGACATTTTCCATTATAAGACCCTAGTTTTTGTTGCTTATAAGTTTCCCAAACTTTACTCATTTGGGCTGAAATTTCCCAGTCTTGGTGTCAATCTCAGGCTGATTTTACATTTCAGCTAAAATGGTTCAACCACTTCCAAGAACAAGATAAAGGGAAATATATCTGTGACAGCATGCCCCATATTCTTCATAGAGATATTATTATGATATGAATAGACTAAGATATAACAAGATATATTAAGGCTTAACTATGTTTTATGTAAGATGGATCATGTGAGGTATCATTGGAAAGGTTATGATGTACTGACTATGATTATTCTATTTGTATGCATGTGTCATGTTCGTATTTAAAGTTAGTAGTATTGACAGGTAACAATTCTAAGCGGTCTTACATCTGGGGAACACCAACCAGACAGAATGCAATCAGTCTGCATGAGCTTTTAGGGAGAACAATGGGTCTTGGAAGATGCTGATCTCCCACCTTCCTGACAAGCTGCTTTGACACTAGAGGGTCATGTGATCATGTCACCTGGTCCTGGACTCCATCTTGATCTGCTAGTATTTTTCCACAAATAGTGGGTAGGGATCAAACTGGGAAACTAAGGATTCCTGCCATCAAGAAATCCTATTTAAGGCGGGGAACTGAGTTAATTTAGGTTGGTTCTTCACTGAATGCCCGCCCAAGATGACTGCTGAAACAACTAAGACTGATCTGAGGAAGAAAGGAGAGGACTCAGGCTAGAAGGTGTCTGGCCTGTGAAAGGAATATCTGACATTCTAAGCTGCAAGTAAGAGCAGTTGTGTACAAGAAACTCTATAACCAGCTTAAAACATTTATATTTACTACTTGTAGCCCGTTTCTTTAGTGTATTTAGCTTAGTTTGCATGTTTGCTTTATTTGCTCAGTAATCTACTTTGATCTGTTTGCTATCCCTTATAATCACTTAAAAATCTATCCTTTGTAGTTAACAAACTTGTTTTTGTTCTCTATAAACTAGTTTGTGCAATTAATAACTGAGGGACAAAAAACTGTGCATATCTTCCTCCACATTGAGGGAGGGAGAGAATTTCATGAGCTTATGCTGTACAGTTTTCTGTGCAGCACAAGACAACACAATTTTGGATTTGCACCCCAAAGGGAGTGTGCACTCGAGTGCTGGGCAATTCCTGACTCTTCCCACACAGAGCTCATCTCTGTGTCTGTGTCTTTCTGCAGTAGGGGGACCAGATGCCCCAATTTTATGGGGAAAGTCCCAATTTTTGGGTCTTTTTCCTCTATAGGCTCCTATTAACCTCCACCCCCTTTCCCGATTTTTCATACTTGCTGTCTAGTCACCCTATTCTAGGGTGTGGCCCTAACCTGCATGTGTGCTGGAGGAGGCTTGAGGGCCTGGCTCAGCAGGGCAGTGTAGGGGAACCCAAACTGGTAGAGCTGATGGGTTCAGTGGCACCCCAGTGTGGGTGGGGGGAAATCCATCACAAGGTTGTTTTCCTATGTTAAAAAAAAAAAATCCTTACAATGGTTTTATTGAGAAGCTCTAGTGCCTTCATGCTATGGAGCAAAGACTTGGAATCTGGGGGACTAGTGTCAGGAAGGTGCCTTTGGTAAAAATCCCCCCAAATCCGGCCTTGTTATAAACAGCTGAAAAATCTCCATTTGTGCAGGCTGAGGTGAGACTTGTTTGAGGCCAGCAGCCACATTCCTGAATGGTTCTGGGTGTCTTGGGCATGCTCCTTCCCCTCAGTGCCATCTCTGCAGGGGCTGAGCAGAACATGTCCTGCAATTGCTCCTCCTGGCTGTCAGGGCTTCTCTCATGCTGGGTGCCGGAGCTGAAAGCTTGGAAATTGTCTCAACTGTGCTCTCAACACCCTCCGTGTGGCTGCTGGTGCCCAGGCATCACGGAGAAGGAGGAATGACCTGGGTGGAACGCAAAGGGGTAAGGAACTGGAGACAGGGCAGGAGCAGAGGGGGGCAGAAGGTAGGGGGACAGGAGCAAGTGGGAGGCAAGGGGCAGGAGCCAGGGATGAGGGAGGATATAAAGTGTGGGGAGGCCAGGATCTGCGGAGAGAACCAGGAGCAGAGGGCACAGGAGCAGAAGAAAACAGGGAGAGGCTGGGAGGTGAGGGCAACAGGGTCTGTAACCACTAGAGAACACTCCCTTCGAGAACCTGGAATTGAACTCAGCATGCCTTCTTTATCTAGCAGAGAGCTTAGAAGCCCACTTGCAAAATGTGTGTCTCCATTGCCCTCTAGTGGCAGGCCCAAATAGTTGACTCAAGTTGTAGAGGTTGGTGCTGTAGATCTAAAGGTGAACCATGGGGTGGCGTCAAAACGGGTCTGCAGTTTTGGTTTTTCAGTGTTTAACGGTTTTTTTTTTTAATGTAGGAAATTACATTGAAAACTACTTTAAATAATATTAAGGTGGCAAAGTCAGGTGCTCAAAAGCTAGGAAATGCCAGAATTAAGGCTGCCCATGCAACCTTAACTCTGCCCCTTTGTCCACAATACCAGTTTTTAATTACATGATCACGATGTCCGTAATTACATGTCCATAGGACCCTTGTCTCATTCAGTGCACAAGACAGACCAGCTAGGGATGAGGCAGGGCTGTGCAGTGAAGGAGGCAATCCCCTGCCTCATATTTTTTATAGAAGCTAGAAGGTGGGCAGTGAATGAGGAAGGAAAAAAGGATGGTTTCATGGTTTAAGCAGTTGAATGCTGCCCCAGAGAACTGGATTCCATCCCTGCCTGTGCCACAGTGTTCCTATCTGATGCCGAGCAAGTCACGTAAGTATTTTCACAGACCACTGAGATCTAATTTGCAGAAGTGCCGAGTACTCACCACAGCCACTGCAATCAATGGGAGCTGGGCTCTGAATAGACACAGGGCTATAAAACGCGAAGTGCTCTAAAAATCACACACACGTCTCCAGTAAAGCACCCAAAACTAGCTGATACTATTGACAATTGGCTCGAATTTCTGTGCCTCCATTCCCACTGTGTAAAAATGAGGGAAATACTGCCCCGGCTCTCCTAGGCACACAACCTTCCTGGGCAATTTAGTCAAGTGCTTAACCTTCCTGATAAGAAGTTTTTCCTAATGTCCAACTTAAACTATCCTTGCTGCAATTTAAGCCCACTACTTCTTGTCCTAGCCTCAGAGGTTAAAGAGAACAATTTTTCTCCCTCCTCCTTGTAACCACCTTTTATGTACTTGAAAAATATTGTGTCCCTCCTCAGTTTTCTCTTTTCCAGACTAAACAGATCCATTTTTTTTCAATCCTCCCTCATACGTCGTGCTTTCTAGACCTTGAATCATTTTTGTTGCTCTTCTCTGGGCTGTCACCAATTTGTCTACTTCTTTCCTGAAATGTGGCACCCAGAACTGGACACAACACTCCAGCTGAGGCCTAATCAGCGCAGAGTAGAGCAGAAGAATTACTTCTCGTGTCTTGCTTACAACACTTCTAATACATCCCGGAATTATGTTTGTTTTTTTGCGAGTGTTACACTGTTCACTCCTATTTAGATTGTGATCCACTATGACCCCAGATCTCTTTCCGCAGTACTCCTGTGACGTTGCATTCCACGTGCTTTATGAAAATATGCTTGAAATGTGCGTATAATGTAACTGGAATATTAAGAGGTCTATTGTAAGGTACCATTAGAAAGCGGAGTGTGTTCCTCCTGTTTGTATGAATGTATCATTCTTGCATCTAAAACTAGAAATGTGAAGTATTAGTCAGAAGTCTCATTGTACTTATACAAAGTGTGGGGTATTAATGGGGGTTTAGAGTCTTCGTGGCCCCCCTTGACCAGGTTGTATATGGCTCTGTTTATTTGTAAGCCTTCCTGTATATCTGGGTGCCAGCCAGTGAGTAATGAAGTCTCACAGGACATGTGAACATGTCACATGATACTGGAATCCATCTTTAACCTGGTACTTTTCCATTTAGAAAGAAGGGTGGAAACCCAGAGAGAGACAAAGGATTCCCGCCTTGTGCCAAAGATATAAAAGCGGGTGGAACAGAACTAAAGTGGCTAGTCATGAGAAAACCTCTAGTTGCCACCTGAGCCGGAACTAACAAGAACCGTACCAGGTGAAAGGACTGGGCCCAGACTAGGAAGACTAGTCTGTGAAAGCAGCTTATTGGAACATCTCTGAGAGTGAGATGTATTTATTTTCAGTTTCTTAAATGTTATTAGGCTTAGACTTGTGTATTTTGTTTGATTATGCTTGGTAACTCACTTTGTTCTGTTATTATTTGAAACCACTTAAACCCTACTTTTTATACATAATAAAATCACTTTTGTTTATTAATTAACCCAAAGTAAGTGATTAATACCAGGGGGAACAAATAGCTGTGCATCTCTCTCTATTAGTGTTACAAAGGGCAGACAATTTATCAGTTTACTCTGTATAAGCTTTATATGGAGTAAAATGGATTTATTTGGAGTTTGGATCCCATTGAGAACTGGATGCTGGAAATAAGTGACTTGCTGAGCAGTGTTTGGTTCAAGTCTGCAGCTTTGAGGGCGTGGACCAGACCTGGGTCTGTGTTGTAGCGACTTGCGTGTCTGGCTCAACAAGACAGGGTTCTGGAGTCCCAGTTTCTGGTGGAAAATGGGCTCAGAGATTATTCCAGCACATGAGTTGAAAGTCCGAAGAGGGTCTCTGTGACTAAACCCATCACAACTCCTTCCTAGGCAGCCATTTCCCATTCTGTATGTGTGCAACTGATTGCTCCCTCCTAAGTGGAGTACTTCCTTATTGAATTTCATTCTATTTACTTCAGACCATTTCTCCAGATCATTTTGAATTTTAATCTGTCCTCCAAAGCGCTTGCAACTGCTCCCAGCTTAGTATAGCCTGCAAACTTTATAAGTGTACTCTCTATGCCATTATCTAAATCACTGATGAAGATACTGAACAGAACAGAATCAAGAACCAATCTCTGCAAGACCCCACTCATTAGGCCTTTCCAGCTTGACTGTGAACCATTGACGACTACTCTCTGGGAACAGTTTTCTGATCAGTTATGCACCCACCTTATGGTAGCTCCAGCGAGGTTGTATTTCCCAGGTTCGTTTATGAGGTCATGTGAGACAGTATCAAAAGCCTTACTAAAGTCAAGATATATCACATCTACCACTTCCCCTCTAGCCAGTAGGCTTGTTACCCTGTCCAAGAAAGCTATTAGGCTGGTTTGACATGATTTGTTCTCAACAAATCCATGCTGACTGTTACTCATCTTATTATCTGCTAGGTGTTCGCAAACTGATTGCTTATTTGTTCCATTATCCTTCCTGGTACTGAAGTTAATCTGACTGGTTTGTAATTCCCCAGGTTGTCTTTATTCCCCCCCCTTTTTATAGATAAATATAGTGGCATTTCCCAGTCCTCTGGAATCTCTCCTATCTACCAGGAGTTTTTGAAGATAATCATTAATGGCTCAGGTATCTCTTCAGTCAGCTCCATCAGAAGCCGCAGGCCCCACAACCTCCTCACTCAGCCCCCACACCACCGCTCGCCACACCCCTGCTCACCCCCCTCATTTCACCACCCCAAGGGGGGACATGATGAGCAGTGGGAAGCTCTGGGAGGAGGGGTGGAGGAGAGGACTCACCAGGCAGCAGCAGGCAGTGGGGGCCTCAGGGAAGGGGCAGAGCAGGGAGGGGAAAGGGAAGGGGTGGGGCCACCACAGCACAGATATCCAGCAGCAGCTGCACCAGGGGAGGCCCTCCCCTGGCCTATTATACCTGCCACCCACAGTCTGCTAGCTGTGTACTCCTGTGCTGTGTGGATAGCCCTCCTGGGGTAGCTGGATGGGGGATACAGCCATTCCCCCCCACACCGCAGTTCTTCCCTTTTCCCCCAGTTCTGTTCTTCCCTCCACCTCTGCCTCTCTGAGCACAGCACCAAATACCTCACGCTGACAAGGGCCAAGCTCTGCCTCTGGGTCAATTTTTACTCTGGAATACGCTCATGGCTTCTCCACTCCCTGCAGATGCAGCAGGGGTGTTAACATGCTGCCTGCGTTAGCGCCCTGCTCAATCCTCCCCCCTTGTCCGGTGCTGCTAGGAAAACAAGGGACATTTGTGCACATGCCCTTATTGCACAGCCTCCGAGACCTGCCGCAAAATAATTAACTTGCCCCCTTCATGGGCAGCAAGAGCCACAGAAACTGAATGCCCCTGTCCCATCTGGCTGCTCAGTGGGACCAGGGCCTACAGCAGCTTCAGCATTTTGTACAGAACTCTGTGTTTTGAAAGGGAGAACTTTGGAATGGGTTTTCCATAGACCCTGCTGTGCCTGCTCACCCATCCACTCTCGAGGGAAGCGTGGCTCCTGCATCCAGGGGTCAGCCAGGTCTCTACTCCTCCCCACCTTCTTCAGCACCTGCCCCACTTCCCCCAGTCACTGAGACAGGAGCTTGCCAAGGCTCTGATCTGCTCTCCCAAGAGGCTCCTGCCCCGTTTCACGGCTGACCTCTCTTGGACACAGTCACAGGGTGAATCAAGGGCTCATCGAGGACCAGAGGTCAGGGCTCGCCTGCTCCTGTGGCTCACAGGCCTGCTCCCACAGAGCCCTCCGAGGCAGGCAGCACAATAACAGGCAGGTAGATGGATCTGGAGGTGCAATCCCCAGGGCTTGGGACCCCCCCACAGCATGGGGGGGGCGGGAACAGCCTGCACTGGCCCCAGCAGAGGAAGCTGCTGATCTAAGGGGACTTTTTCAACTGCTGTGTTTACTGTAACACCCCCCAGCTGGGCTCAACCGGCGCTGCTCTCCCCACTCCCACTGTAGTCCCCCGCCCGGGCTCCTTAACCCCCATTTTCACACACCCCCCGGCCCGCGCGCTTTGCAGCAGGGCGCTAGTCCAAGAGGCCCCCAGGCCCGGGAAGGGAGCCAGCCACCGGCCCCTCCGCGGAGCAGCCCTGGCTGCTGCCGCCTTTCTCGTTCCCTGCCCGGCCCCACCTGGGCCCGCGGCGGGGAGTTTCCACTTGGTCACAGCCGGGGAATCTGCTCCCGCCCCGCCGGTGGGCGGGGCCGATCTCCAGCGCTCCCCCGCCTCCTGCCTCCGGAAGCGGGGCGGCCCCCTTGGCGCTGGATCGTGGGGCCCGGCCGGGACAGCGGCCCCCGCCCGACGGAAATAGCCACAGGCCGCCCGCGGGCCATACAGCCACCGCCGCCCTCCTGCGCGTCACGCCCAGCTGCCATGATGACATCACACGCCTGCGGCGGCCCGGGGCTGCCTGATGAGCTCCCTGGAGAGCGGCAGGGGCCGTCTGTCCCCCTTGGCTTGCACCGTGGCCAGAGGCCCTAGCACCTGCCTCTGCTTCAGCCGCTTGGCCGGCTCTCAGTGGCTACACGAGGGGCCAGGAAAAATCGGGTCTACTGGCTACATTTACTGTCTCAAACGACATCACTTCCGGTGGGGAAGGGGCGGCTCCCGGGAGCGAGGCCATGGCTAGGGAGCAAGGCAGGGGCTGGTTGTTGTTCCGGGGGTTCATTCTTCTGCCTTTTCTCGTGGGCACGGCTGTAACCTTAGCCCTTCCCCCTCTAAGGAGGCGCCGCGACTCCTCCACATAGCCCCCGGGTCCCTGATTGCCCCGGCGGTCCCTGAGGATCTGGAAACGCTCCGATCTCAAAACGCTGCTGAGGTTTCAGCCTGTAAAGAAGAAAGGGGACGAATCCTGGGTGTGCAAATTCCTCTCCTCTCTGCCCGCCCCGTCTACACTGGCTTAGGTTCTTGTTACATCTACTCCTGCAGCCCCCTATGAGAGCCTTTGGCTGCCCCCTGCTGACCAGGCAGTTGCTAGAGCTCCTTTCAGAATCGGGACTGGCTGCAGGGTCACTGGGGCACGGTGAAGGGCTCCCAGCCAGCGCCCTAAGGCCCCCCGGGCCCCCTGCCTGCATGAACTCAAAGCCTATGCTGGCAACCCGGGAGCGGGCACAGAGACCAGGGATGCTGCCTGGCCTTGCACTACTGCAGGGCATCAAGCCAGCCCCGGCTCTAGTCTGAACACACACACTTCACCTAGATGCTTTGGTCTCTCCTTCTCCTCTGTGCCCAGGGACTTTACAGCAGCCTCATTTACTGGGAGGATTTTGTGCCCCTTCTCACGCGAGGACCTCGAACCACTTTGCAGGTGCTAGTTACCAAGCTGAGCCTGGCAGCTCCCCCGAAGGCACGTCATCAATAGCAGTTTACCAAAGGGAAACTAAGGCAAAGTGACCTGCCTGTGGCCACACAGTAAATCGGTGGCAGAGCTCAGACGAGACTCCACCGGTCCTGGTGGAACCACCAGACCTAGCCCCTGCTTCGCAGCCCCCTTAGGCCCCTCAGCAAAGAAACACCTTCGGGCGTGTAAAAGGGCACCAGACATGAAAGCGCTGCTGTGGAACCCGCCTGCCCCCGCCCCTCTCCCGGTCCGATCCTTTCAGGCCTCGCCGCAGGGCTAAGGGAGGGGACGGGAAGGGATGTGTGTGAGAGAGGAATCCAGAGCAGCCATCGTTTCCCAGTTGTCCCCCGCCCTGGGGTGCGTTGCTCACAGCTGTGGGGCCCGGAGCAGCTCGCCTCGCCTCCCTGCAGCGGCCAGGCCGCAGCCTGTGACCTTCCCTGCTCCTGGCGCGGCGGGGGAGCTGGATTCCTGCAGGGATTTCCTGGGGAATGTGGGGAGGTGGGCGGTGGGCTGGGGCTGGGTCTGCATTGTGCGCCCTCTCCCTCCCTCCCCGGGCTGCGCCGTGTGCCTGCTTCTCCAGCCTGTCCTAGTGCTGCCCTCTAACCAGGGGAGGAGCCGCTGGGGGGCATGCGCTCAGCTCCCAGGGTTTGGTTCAGCCTTGAAATGGAGAATTTGCCTGAAACTGATCAGCGCTGGTCAATTTCAGACAGCTCCGCAGGGCTGCAATAAATCACGCTGGGAAATAACACCCCTCTCCACACCCCCATCCATCCATCTACCCACCCACCCTTCCTCCCTCCCTCTCCTCTCTTCCCCTGAAACAGGCGATCACCTCTGATCCGCAGCCTATTCCTTTCAAACCCCTCACCCCCGCCCCCCCCAAAAAAAGCCGGAGAAGGAGAAGAGACGCTTCCATCTCCACGCAGCCCCTGCTCGCTTTGCGCCGCAAGCCCCCTCCCCACCTAGGAGCCTGGAAGCAGAGACCAGCCTCTCCACCCTCCTTGCCCAGCACGGAGAGACACAAATCCAGCGCTAGAGGCAACGGCAAACGTCCCCGATCTCCGGAGCTGCAGATGTGGCGGAGCAGCCGACGGCCCAGGCGCTGGGGCTGTTGCAGGGAAAGCGGCTCTTTCTTCTTCTTCCAGGCGAGCTCCCCATCGGCTTCGGCTCCCGGAGCCCCGCGGAAGCCCGTCCTCCCCGCTTCGCCCGTTTGTAGCCTGCTGTGAAAATTCCGGTACGATCCTCCTACACCCGCCCTCCATCTCAACCCCCGCAGCAGGCGAGAGATTCACACAAAGCGGCGCGGACCACAGGCTTGTCCCCTCCTCCCGGTGGGAAAGGTAAGGGAATCCGCGTCGCCTTCGGTGCACCGGGCTGGGATA
>ML677381.1:28726643-28744561 GCA_007922305.1 Dermatemys mawii
GGGGGGGGGGGGTCTTGAGGTTGATATGGTCGAGCCAGTGCAGGGGGGAGCAGGTTGTTAACAACTAGTTGGTCTGTCACAACACCGTATGCTGTTGGGAGACCTCCCGTTCCCTCCCCCCGCCTTTAGTTTACATATAAAGAAGAAAACTTCAGCGTGAAAGTCCGTCCTCTTCTCCCCCCCCCCCCCGGACATTTTGGGAAACACCCCCAAATTGCAGCCGGCTGCCTTTCTCCGGGGGGGGGGGGGGATATTCTGGATCGCAGGAGGAAGTTGTGTGTCATGGACATTCATTAAGTGGAAGCAAAGGCTTTGTAGTAAGGGCAGGTTTCAAAGGAAACCGCCCCCCCTCCAGACACACACAACTACCAATAAACAAGTAACCTCCCCCCCATTTCAGTCTGGGTCTGGGTGCCTAGGGCTGCTGAGCTTGGGGAGGGAGTCGCCCTCCAGTGAACCTGCCCCTCTCTCTTCCTCTTGGAAGCAGAAAGGACATTTCTTTCCCTGCCTCTGCCAAGCACTTCAAGTGCCCTGGGAGAAAATGCAGGGCAGTGCGAATAAAATGGTGCTAAGCAGAGGCTCCAGCCGGGCAGGCACTTAGCTGCATGACTTACATGACTCTTCACATGCCACTGGAGGGGAAAATAGCTATTGCAAAGAGAAGAGGTGCTCACAGGACCCTGTAGGGGCAGGCGGGTTTGGGTGTCAATAACTGGAGTCCTCAGCTGGCCTGGTTTTGAGCCCTGCAGTGTCCTTATGTCTTGCTAGCACTGCCAATGTGCAGGGGGCTGCCCAGTGAGAGCAGGCAGGCCCCCTGCCCCGCAGTGCTTACAATCAAAGTAGGCCTGAATTTCACTCACTCTGGCAGTGAGTTTCTGTGGCCTGTGAGGGAGAAGAAAATGAATGGGAAGCTAGGCTGGCACCATCTGCCTGGCAACTGCTGGCACAACTGTAATTCCCAGCACACTTTGGGTTGAGGAGTGGAGGCTGCAGTAAACTCGCTCTGTCCCTCCAGCAGGTCCCTTTGGTGATGCATGCGTGGCTCGTGGTTGTCTGTTTTGCCCCTTCCAAGGAGAGATGGAACCCAAGGCTGCTGGGCCACGTGCCCCTTGCCATAACGCCCGCAGCTAGAGTGCAGTGCCAAAGCGGGCTGGCGGGTTTGCGCAGCTATGCGTGATCTCTAGTGGCATGTCCAGCTACCCGGTGCGGTTTGGGAGTTCATGTGCTGGCACCTCAGGAGGTGCAAGTGCCTAGACCCCATGGCCATGGGTGTGTTGGGATAATGGATCCCATCCCTAACTGGGCATATAGTTTATAGTGATCTCAGGCTGTGCATTTCTTTAGTCTCTCAAGCTAAGCAGGGTCTGCCTTGGCCAAGATTGGGATGGGAGACATGGAAGGGAGAAATAAGAAGTGGGCTATGGTGTTGCTGGTTCATTAGGGGACACTTTTCCCTTTGAGCCAATATGGGCCCAATGCCCCCATCTTGGTGCTAGGGGGCACTGTGTTGCCATCTGCTGGTCTTTCTGTGCCTGGTTGTTGTCATGACATGCTGTGGTGCTTTGCACCACAGAAGGGGCATCCTGGCCGAATCCCACCTGGAGTAACTAAACCTCCCCTGGCGGTTTCATCTGGATGGGATATTCTCCTCCACTCTCTGAATTCAACTGGAGTGTTGCTCTGCCCTGTAAAATGCCTGCTGGGTTCCCCTCCAGCGGTGGTAGCATTTCAGTGGTGGGTGACCCGTGTTTGGAGTCTTAGAGAAGCAGCAGAAATGAGCGACCCCCCTGCAAGACTCACTTGAGACTTGCCCTTCAAGCCAGGCTGAAATCCCTCTCCAATACTTCCGTGCCGGACCGAGCACAAGGATGCAGCAGAAGACAGCTGACATTTCTGTAATGTTGTTGTGCTCAGGTCACGCTTTGACCGTGAGCCTTTTGGAAACCTCATGCTGGCAGGCGCTGGTCTTTGGCTAAAAGCCCACAGTCCCCAGACCTTGAAGGACACCCCCCTCAACTCCCCGCCCCTGTGCCCAGCACCTCCCAGGGAAAAGATGCTGAGAATCAAGGGCAACGTTTCTAACCGGGGGAGGGGAGAAGGGGAAGGGAGCTGGCCTGGGTCTTGGGGCTGAGATGAGGCAGCAGGGCTGGGGATGGCTGTGCAGTGGGAGTCTAGGAGCCAGCAGAGAGCCCAGTGCCCCTCCCCACACAACCCCATACAGCTCTGCTCCTTGCCTGCCCAGCCCTGTGCCCCTCTGCGCAGCCCGGATTTCTCCAGCCCCCCATCCCATTCTGCTTCTAACGTGGATGGACGTTGCCACCAAGCGATGCCAACGGGATCATTTTCTATGATGCGAAATACGGATTTTTTACAAAAACCCAGGAGAGCCCCTCCCCCCAGCTTTGCTCACTGGCAGCGGCTGGCGGCGGCTGAAGCTGGAAGGTGATTTAGAGACCTGGTGCTGGCCCGGCTCAGCTCTCAGCCCTTGGGCAGGTCCCCTCCTCCCTGTGCCTCATTTCCCAGGGTAGCTCCATGGGTGGCAGGTGAATCACCAGAGGGCCCTGCCCCCAGCCTGAGAAACTGCCTCCCTTCTCCACCAGGGCTCCCCCTCCGAGCTGCTACTCGCCTTCCCTACTCCCCTGCCACTCCCAGCCCTGGAGCACCAGGCAGGCAGTGATCACCCCTGCTCCCCCAGCACAGGGCAAGCAGGCGGTGCAAACCCTTCCACCCCCGGCCCGGCTGCCAAGCACAGGGGGGATGGGCGGCGTGTTCCCCGCCCCCAGTCTCCAAACACAGGGAGAGCGGGTGGGCAGCACACGGCTCCCCCAGTCACAGGGCGGGCAGCCCCAGGGTCTCCAGCCTACCCCCTCAAGCTGGGGCCCCCCAGCTCAGGCTGTCCCCAGCCACCCCAAGGCCTGGCCACCATGTCCCCAGCCCCAGCTCGCTGCCTCCCTGAAGAGAAGCGGCCTGCCTGGGCTGGGGCCCTTGGGGCCAAGCAGGGAAGGGCAAGCAGGGCTTTGGGGAGGAGCATGGGCGGGGTCACCGTGGGCTGTTTGGGGAGACAGCCTATGTGATGTGACACATATGGGTGTTTGGGTGGCCGGGCGGGGGAGAGGAGGCTGGGTGGTGGCGTTTGGGTGGCCGGGCGTGGCAGGGGAGGGTGATGTGGGCGTTTGGGTGTCTGGACCGGGGAGAGGAGGCTGGATGACGGTATTTGGGTGGCTGAGAGTGAAAGGGGAGGATGACATCGGCGTTTGGGTGGCCGGACAGGGGAGGGGAGATTGACATGGTCCATGAACGCTGGCTTTCCCTGGCGATATCCTGTCTGTTCCGTGATTGCGTTGCTAGGAGATGCGCTGTAGCAACCTGAACTGCAGGTTCATAACGCCCCGTGGTGGGGGAGCCTCATGATGTGAGCGAGGGACCCCCTGACAGGGTTTGATGGGCATGAGAGCAGGCCAGGAGCTGTGCCAGGCCAGCACCGCTGAGTGCTGACAGGTTGGCGTGTGCCCCACATCTGCATTGGGACTCTTGTCTCCCTCCATCAACAGGGTCCTGAGTTAGCAGGAGCCCAACTGAGCAGAGGCCAGGCAGAGAGAGGAATCAGCAGTAGGAAGTGCTTGTAACAGGGACCTGCAATCGCTTGTTTGTCCCTAGAATGATTCCCCGGGTGTATTGGCCATGCGAGGCCTCAGGGAAGTGTGATTTGGAGTCAGGATGGGTGGGGGATCCATATCAGAGGGGGGAAAGGAGAAGACCTTTCTCTGGCAGGTGGATTTGAGGAAGATGGTGGTTCTGTGACTCGGCTCAGGAGCTTGGGGCATTAGAACAAGGGCTGGCGGAGCAGCGGTGGGTGGCAGGGGCAGGTGTGGAAGGCAAAGGGGCAGGATCTAGGACCACCACGGGTGGAGGGTGGGGTGTCTGGGGCGTTCCATGCTGAGAAATGTCAACTAATAAATCTCCCTCTCCCAGGGGTCTGATATTCAACTTCTCCCTCCCCCTGGGGTCTTCCGGCTTCAGCACACAGAGCTTGGGAGGCGACTGAGTAGGGCCCCGGAGTCTGAACCCTGCCCGTGCTGGACTCGCTAGCGTGCGTTGCCTTCGAAAGCCCCCCTCCCCTGCAGAGCCCCTGTCAAGAGCAGGGCCCTACACTGCCTGGCTGGGGAGAAGGAGCCGGGCCGTGAGTTGTTACCACTCCTAGTCCCGTGGCCCGAGGGTGCCAAGTGGCAGTTTGCCTGCTGCCATGGTTCAATTCATGTCTGGTTTGCTCTGCTGCCTGGGTCCTGCAGCGTGCTGAGCCCCTTCGCCGGCAAGTCGCCTGCCCTCCCTGAGGCTGATCCGGACCTGCCCACCTTCTAGAGTCCCTAACCCCTGTGCTGGGGTGAGACCAGCCCTGATCCTGCCCTCCGGCTGCCCCACTCGTGAACGGGGCCCTGTCTGTGGCAGGTTCTCTCTCCTTGGATCTTTCCACCTCCATTCCTCGCCTCTCAGGCTCAGGGGAGGCAGAGCTCTCTGCGTTTGGCTCCCTTCCCAGGGGAAAAGCCACCGGGAAACAAACAGATGGAGCAGAATGGGCTGTGTGCTCTCTGGCCCCGGCCCAGCCCCGGGCTCCCTTCTCCCTTCAGCCAAGGGAGCCCCTTGCTCGTCTACTCCAGGCGCAGGCCCCGAGACAGCGCCTCCCTGGACATCCTGGCTTTCTTTTACCCCCAGGTGCCCCACTTGCAAAGCCTGGGAAGTTCCCAGCCTGTCTCAAGCCTGCGGGCCCATCCGGGGAGCCATGTGATGTGGCTCAGCTGAGCGTGCGCGTTGCCACTCCCGGAGCTGCCCAGAACTGGGCATTCATTCCTGGCAGGGGGGCAGTAACTGGCTGGCAGAGCCTTTCCCACCCTGAAGCACAGGAGCATCTGCCTCGGCGCTGGGCCTGTCCTCTGGCCCCGCCATGGTGCTGGGGGGGGTGGGGAAGGGAGGGAGCGGCCTGCAAAAGGCCTAGCCCCTGGCATTTCCCAGGGTCAGCCTGTCAAGATGCAAAGGGACAGGGAGCTAGCAGACAGACTGCTGCCCTCGCGAGGCCTCGGCAGACGGTCCCGGTGCCAAGGAGGCTGTGAGCTGCTAAAAGGCTCTCTTGTTTGAAAGGCTTATTTTGCAGCTCAGGGCTGCGTCCTGCCCAGCAGCCAAGCTGGCTACTGCGTGCCAGGGCTGGGGCCATAGGGAGCATCCGCCCAGCCTCCCAATCAGACCACCGGCTGCCAGCCTAGTGCCTGAAAGGCCCCCTGGATAGGACACCCTGGGGGCTGAGGAGAGAAGGGCCCCGACTCTTCCCTCTGCACAGGGCCCAGCTTGGGTTAGGAAGGGAAGGGGGGTCTGCAGGGCATGTCCTGGAGGGGAAGAATCTAAGGGTCATCAGAGGGGGTGGTGGTCCCAGCATAGGACCCAATAGCACAGGAGTATTCACAGTAACCCACTGGCTGGCAGCGGTGCCCGTTGTGCCAGGCGCTGCCCAGTGAGAGACCAACCCTGCCCACCGAGCCAGAGAGACAGAGGAAGGGTTCTCACCACACTGGCCATGTGGGGAATCGAGGCCCACAGAGACAAAGGGACTCAGAGTCCCCCAGGGAGCTGTAGCACAGCTGGGAAGTGGATGCCTGGGTCGCCATCCAACCATCCACCCTCTGTACGTGCCAGGGACACTCTGCCCCTGCAACTGGCCCCAGCTCCATCCGGTCTGCAGCCGCGGGGTGCACACGCTGGGAGCCAGGCCACCCTGGTGGCTGTCGTCACTCTGAACAGCCCGGGCACGTGAGGGGGACGTTCCCCTCGCCAGCATTCAGGCGCTTCCTTTCCCAGCACCGGCGAGCTCCTCCCCAGTGTACTGGAAACACTCGGCCCCTCCTGTTGCATCCTCTCCCCTCCCCTAGCCACCCTTTCTAACAGCATTGCAGAAGCAGCGCAGCGGGGTGGGATTCGACCGCGTCTGGCAACCCCTGATGAAACTTCCGTGGACACATGGGGAAAGGGAGGAGCAGGACACTGTCAGGTTCAATCGCTGGCCATACCACACTGACAGGCCGGCATTTGCTTTTTCCAAGATGGTCAGGGAGGCAACCCCATGCTCTGAGTGTCCCTAAAATCTGCCATTGCCAGACTCTGGGAGTGCGCGGCAGGGGATGGATCACTTGACGATCACCTGTTCTGTTCATTCCCTCTGGGGCACCTGCCATTGGCCACTGTCGGAAGACAGGATACTGGGCTAGATGGACCATTGGTCTGACCCTGTGTGGCTGTTCTTACCTTCTTATGGTCAACCCTCGCCCTCTGGTTGTAATCCTCCTGCTCCCCTGTCACCCAAAGTCTTCCAGAAAAGCCAAGGGGATGAGGCCTGACTTTCTAATGGAAAAAACAAATAGGAACCCGACTGACCCTTCCAGGCCGCTGCTCCTCAACAGACAGACTGGCCCAGACCCATCCCACCTCACGGCAGGTGCTGCGTGACTCCAGCCCAGCTGCTAGAAGTACCATCTGGGGGAAGCCACGCTGCCTCCTCGTCTGGACAGCGTATTCCGCAGCATCCACATGGCCTCTTAGAGCTCTGGATTCGGTTCCTGCCGTTGCCTCCCTGCCCTGTGGGAAGGGGGTTCTGGCTCCTCCAGGCCCAAGCTGAGGGCTGGCGGGCAGCCCCGGCACCTCTCTTGATGCTGGTATTGGCATCGCTGGTGGGACGCACGCTGCCCCTCTCACCCCTACGGGGCTGCCCGTTCAGGCCTCCAGCCCTCACCTCTCTCAGGGCAGGATGCTATGACCTCCAGACCGGGCCCGAGGCTGCAGACACTCGGGCCTCTCTGGGATCCCCTCTGAGTTAAGTGCTCAGCCACAGCTCCTGAGGCAAAGTACTGTTTCCTCTAAAACCCAGGAGCCCACTGCGTCCGGGAGGGCTTGGCTGGTCTTCTCCTGCCGGGCTGTTTCTGGTCCCAGCCTCCTGCCTCTCAGTGAGTCACCCTCTCCCCAGGCCAGGCTGTTCCACTGATCAGGGCCCTTTGTCTGCTGAACCAGGTCAAACCAGGCCAGGGGCTGTTTCCAGGGCTGGAGGAGCAGCTTCAGCTGTTACCTGCTTTGTTCCACTCCTGGGGCTTTGCATTAATTACACCCCTCACCCCCTCACGGTAGTGCCTGCAGGAAGGCTCCCTTATGTGACTCAGCCAGGAATTATGATCTTTGCCAGCCTGGCTGTCCATGGAGAGAGTTAACACAACCGGCCTCGAATGTTCCATCATGGGAGCTGGCCCCGCAGGGGTCCTGCAGCTCCCCCCCACCATCAACGAAGGAGGGGAAAGCGTTGGGGTAGAGGGTTTCCCACAGCCCTTTCCCCTTTACAGGCAGCAGTCTGCATGTGAGAACGCTGCAATCCCCGGCCACCCCCATCTTCCCCCAAACTCCCTCAGCTCCCACCTACCGGGGCTCCCTGGGCCAGGCTGATGTGTCGCCATGAGACAAGGAGCACAGTGCAGCCAAGCTGGGGCGTGGCGAGATCGCCTGGGTTACCCAGCGTCCAGCTGATTTCCAGGGGTGCAACTCCCTCCCCCACAGAGCACCGCAGGGGGGCTGGCACGCAGAGCTGGTGTATCCCACACCTGGTGCCAGACCCTACCTCCCATTTCTGCATCCACCGCCGCCTCTGGGTCCATTTCCCACTCCTGTGCCCTGCCTGGCAGGTGCCCGCCACAGCTGGCATGTTCAATCCAGCCTGGCACAGATGGGCTTGTGGCTCCAGGAGCATCTCTCAGTACCCGGGCACTAGAGACCTGGGTCTCCTCTCTCAGGCGGGTCCATGGAAGGGGTGTGGTTTTTATCCTTGTCTCCAGAGGGGTGGTGGTTGGGCTCCCCTTTGCTGCTGCCTGGGCTACTGGCTTGACCGGAGCCTCACTCTGACCACGCTGACCTTGCTGTGAGCATGCCCGCGGGCCATCGCAAGTGCTGCCAGGCGGCTGAGGCATTTCAGGACCCATCACTCTGCTTGCATGTGTCTGTGGGGGCGGAGGCTGCTCTGGCCGGGCGCGGGGTCAACCCTGGTCTGTTAAAGTCAGTTCCTTCTCCAGCCAGCAGCTTCGGAGGGAGCCTCGATTCCCTCCCCACTCACCTGACGGGGCCGCAGGGGTGATTCCTTCCTGCCTCTGCTCTGGAGCACGAGGGTGGATTGGACCCTGCTAGGGCCCAGAAGTGCCTGCAGAGGCTCCCTGAGAACAGCCAGCCCCTCCCGCTCCAAGCCCTGGCACGGCAGCGCAGAGGAGGACAGTCCCTGTGTCTTTTGGCCCTTCCCTGTTTCTCTCCCTTGCTATTTCTGGCTGGCTTCACGACGCAGCTGCGGTTCCACAGACAGCTTGGGGCCGGCCGGCTCCCCGTTGGCAGGAGCCCAGGTGAAGCCTTCAGGACGCTGCTGGCTCGTTCTCGGCCCCTCTCAGGCCGAGCAGATTCTGCTGCAATGGTGCCCGGGCCGCCCCTGCCCTGGGGAGGTGGGGGGCAGGGCTGGACACGCTCCATCTCTCCCGGGATGTCTGAGAGAATCACGCCTGCAGAGCTGGCAGACGCTCTGCTGCAGGGCAGCCATGTTTGACCTTGAGCTGAGGGCATGGATGCTGCCCCCCACTGTGGGTGCCAATGGCTCCCCCACCACCATGCACCCGGCGGGTGAGCCTGTGGCCAGGCACTGACTAACCTACACCCCTCGCCTCCCCTCCCCCCACAGGGCCGTTGCCTGACGGGACCCAGCTGTACCCTGGGTCTGCAGCAGTTACTGGCAGCACTTGAGGGCTGGCACCCTCCTCCCCTCCCCCCTCTACCGCCTCCCTCCACCAGGCAGATTGTCTCCCCTGAGAGCAGACTGGTTTGGGGGCAGCTCGGCCTGCTGCTCAAGCTCCCCATATGAGCGGGCGGGGGGGCAGGCTCTCCCCTGCCTGGTGCTTGCAAGTGGGTGGCCTGCGAGCAAGGCTGAGGAGAATGCAGGCTGGAGCGTCCCCAGGCGATGGAGCTGGCTCGCAGGAGCTTGTGTGTGCGTGCGGGAGGGAGGGCAGTGGAGATCCAGGCAGCTGGTAGGGAAAGTGAGACAGGCACGGGGCTAGTGACGAGGCAGCTGGGGTGGGAAGAGAGGCCACCTGAGCTCGTCTCTAACGATGCTATGCTCCCACTGCAGGTGAGGGGCTCCCTTCCTCACTGGGAGCTTGCTGGCAGTGGGAAGGCAGCACTGACCATCCCCTCACCAGAGCAGGTAGCAGCCACTCTCGCTGGCAATCCAGCAGAGACGCCAGGGAGCCTGGCACAAAGCTGGGGGGGGGGGTAAGGGGGCGCTCGTAGGAGTAGCACTGGTTTTAACCTGCATGGAGCCTGCTTGCGTACATTCCCTGCGGAGGAGGCACCAGGGGCAGGAGGGGCTCTCGCATCTCAGGCTGATGATTGGGATCTGCCTAGAAAAGGCCCCTGTCCTATGGGCCAGTGGGCCACCCTACCCATGGGCCGCTGGACAGAAGTGAGTGTGTATGAAGGTGACAGGGCACGGCCAGGCCCAGGAGAAGGCCAGTAGGGTGGGACTGCTCCCCGATCCCTCTTTTACACCTGTATTTCAGCCAGCATCTGGCTGGAGTGTTCTGATAGCTCCCCTAATGCCCTTTTAGGGTTTTCCTCAGGGTCCGCGGGTGACTCCCCAGCACCTGCTCACAGAGGGAGCGACTGCCAGCTAGGCCTACCAGGGGAACTCCCAGCTGCTGGTACCACGGGTGCTCTGCCCTGGGTTCCACAAGCCCCGCTCTTTCCCATGGCCGGCCAGCGACGTACACAGCCCACCCGAGTGTCCCTCCCTGGTCTCCTGGACGTGCACGCCTGCCTTCCGCAGCCCACTGCTCCACTTCCTTTCGGCTCAACGTGCCCCTGAGCTTGGCGGAGAGGGGAAGTTGCTTTAACAAGCCCGAGATAAAGGGTCAAAAGAGAGCAAGTGCATAGATTGCAGACCGGGTTCCGAGGCAAAGAGAAGCATCGATCAGAACGCAGACTGTGCTTGTTACCGGGTGACTTTCTTGGCTAAGTCAGGCCTTGCAGAGCCTGTCTGGTCCAGAGAGCCCGGCTTCCCCCTCAGTGAGCCCCACACCGACAGAGTGGCTCCTCTCATGCCAGATAGCAACTTGGGCGAGTTTTGCTGCCTTTCCGCAGTCCCAGGCCATAGGTACTTAGTCTCCGCCGGAGAACCCTCCGGGGCTTGGCTCGTCTTTGAGGAGGTTCAGGGCTCCCCTGTGTTGTTTTCAGTGTTGACAGGCTCAGGCCTGAGGCCCGCCTCGCCTGGGCGACGGGCTCACTTCCATCATTCTGCAACGCAAGATCCCCCGTGTGATGTCTCGTCGGCCATTCCCTGATCGTTGGCTGGGCAGAGACACCCCCGATGCCCGCGTGAGTGTATGTGGAGGGGCTGGTCGGGCACATCATTGGCCAGTGCCAGCTCTTGGAGGAAGGGGTAAGGCCTATTGTGTATCATGGTGTGCAGTCCTGCAAGGAGGCAGCATTGCCTAGTAGTCAGAGGGACAGGGGGCCCTCACTTTTAATCCCATCTTTGACTTGGTGCTGACTTGGGCAGGTCCCCGTGTTGTCTAGGTTCAGGATGCCTGCCCGTCTCAGGGGCGAGGGGCTCAGATGGATCTCGGCGTGGAGATCTCTGCGGAAGGCCCTCTGCCGTGGCTATGCGCTGCCCTGCCCCGGCGCTGGGTGTCGTCTGGCCCAGAGGGACGTTTGCAAACGCATGGGGATGCGCGGGAATGTGGTGGGGACTCGGGCAGCAGGCATGTGCTGTGGTGATGGTGACCTAGCCTGGGCATTACCTCCTGGCTTACAGATTGTGCAAAGGCCTGGAGGAGGGGCACCTGGAAGGGGCTGGAGGGCAGGGCAGTGGGCACTGGCTCTGCAGATACAAGCTAGCAGCCCTGGCATCCTGGGTGCTGGCTGGGGCGGGGGTGGGAGATGGCTGATGCCCAGAGTGCAGGTAGCTGGGTCCCTGGCTGTCCCTCCCCCAGCAGAGCCAGCCGGCCTGGGGGAAACCTCTACCAGCTTCGCTTGGCTCCCATTCGGTGCTCGTAGGGTCGTAGCTGGGCCCTGTGGTGAGGTCAGGCTAGGCTGCAAAGAAAGACTCTCATTCTGTGGCATCTCCTGCAGCCCCCCTCTGTTCCTAGCCAGACCCCCTTTGCAGAGATGGGTGCCCGCTGCCCAGCATGCTCCTGCCAGGGGGCATGAAGGAAACCAGCCAGCAAAGCAGCTCTTTGTTCACTAGGAACGTGGTGATAACGTCTGTCTCCATGGCCTGGCAAAACCAGAACTCCTGTTGATCTTCCCTGCACCCAAGAGCAAGCGGTGCTGTGCAGCCCTTTGACTACCCCTGGTCAAAGCAGCCAGATGCAGGGTGCAAATGGCTCAGGGGAGGGGCGAGGATGCGTGGGGGAAGGGATGTCTCTCCCCCAGGCGAGTGAGCCACTTTAGCACCTGGACTGCCCCTCCTCTGCCACCTGCCCTGTGCCCATGGGCTTGGCATGACCAGACCAGCCTGTGCCATTACCCAGTTTTTACATGCCTGGCTCCCCCTTTGTTACATCTGTCTGAAGGAGGGGTGTGGACCTCAGAATGCCTGGATCCAAAACCATCTCTGAACCACAAGTAAAGTGAGTCTGGTCTCGGGCTAGTCATGTCACAAAACCCTGCACAATTTCCCCCTTTGTTCAGGAGATCACCGGTCCAAGGGTCACCCACAGAACTGGGGGACAGGACGTGAACTTCTGGGTATGGTGCAGGTCTAGACTGGAGGGCAGTGGCAGAGCTGAGCAGGAAATCCAGGGTTGGGCTAGCGGGGGGCTGTGAGTCAGGAGTGGGGGCGTCGGCAGGGCTGTGGGGAGTCCAGGGCTGGGCTAGCAGGGGGCTGTGGGTCAGGAATGAGGGGCATTGGCAGGGCTGTGGGGAGCCCAGGGCTGGGCTAGCAGGGGGCTGTGGGTCAGGAGTGAGGGGCATTGGCAGCACCTAGTCACGCTCTGCCCTGTGCCTTGCTCTGGGCCCCCCAGCCCACCCCTGCTGCGGTGGGCATGGCAGGCCGTGATGTCTGGGGGGCAAGGCGGGGCGGCTCTTGCTGTTCCGGTTCCTCTGGATTCGAGGAAGGTTTGTTCCCAGGAATTTTGTGCTTCGGGGCCAGTTTGGTTTGGCAGCTGCTCGCTCGCTCGGGAGTAGTTTCTTCCGCGGTTCGAAGCCCTTTCCCAGCCAGCGGGCCCCACCCATGCTGGCTCCCAGTAGCAGCTCAGGAATCTAGGATGAGGCCAGCCGGCTGGGGAGAATGGGTGGGGGAAGGCCGTCGGCTCCCCCTCCCCCTTGCCCCGGGCCTTGCCCTGGCGCGCAGGCTCTGGGCCCACAGCCAAACCACCGGCCTTTGCTCAGGCCTTCTGTCAGCCTGCCCTGACGGGGGCAGCTGGGGCCCCATTGGGATGGAGCGGGAAAGCCACCAACACCTGGCCTGAGGGGACTGCATGGAGCAGTTGGGCCAGGCAGGGTGGGATTGACCCTGGCAGCTACCAGGGTTCTGTTCCCTCCATAGTCAGTTGCCCCCGGTCTGTAGGAGCCACCCCCAGGGCAGGCCCTGCTCTTCCCCAGCCAGCCTGTGCTGGCAGCAACGCCCCCTGCTGGCTCTGGGAAGCTGGAAACAGTGGAGGGGGGAGGATGGGGGTAGTGGAGGGGGAAGGGCATGGATGGCAGGGGAGGGGCCACGGGAAGGTAGGAGGAGGAAGGCAGGGAAGCATGGGGCAGAGGAGGGGGGAGAGGCAGCAGGAGGGGGGTGAGGAGGGGGCAGGGCAGCGGGGCAGAGGAGGGGGAGGGATGAAGGGCAGCGGCTGTCCAGCTCCTGGCTGGCCTGTCTGTTCACTGGTGCTGCGTCACTGAGTTCCTAGCAGCCTTTTGTGTGACTCCCGCTCTGCCCCGGGGCAACCTCAGTCCCTGGGCCCAGCTGCTTCCTGTCCACTGCGGGTTCAAGCCGCTTACCCTCTCTGGGGATGGGCTCCCGGCTCCGACAGGCCTTGGCCAGCCTGACCCCAGTGCCCTCTGCCCCCGCTGGCTCCAGGCTGGCACCCAGGGCTCTGCCACCAGAGGCTGATGCAGCAACACAAGGGGTGCGGCCCCTCCCCCATTTGATACCCGCTAGGCATGGAGGTGCCCAGCACGTAGATTCCCTGTGCCATCATCCTGCCTGGCCGGCGTGTGGCCTTTGGGAGCCCTTCAGGTATCAGTGCAGGGGGCAGGCTGGGCATTGCCAGTCCTGCCCCCGCTGATAGGGCTGGCAGCACGGTCCCGCCTGTCCATGGGGCTCAAGCCAGGCTCTTAAGGCAGCCTGACCTCGCCCTCACCCTGCCCTACTCACTGCGCTGGGGCTAACCCAGGAGCTCCTGAGCGTGAGGAAAATGCAACCAGCGCCCCGGGGACTGTGCTCCTTCTCTTCTCCTGCCTCCTTTGGCTCCCTGCACCCCAGCCCTTCGGTGACGCAGAATGACAGGCGGGCAGAGGCGGGATCTTGCCGAGATGCCCCGTGTATGTGAGCTGGGTGGCAGACAGATGGACAGGCGGGTGGATAGGCTGTGATGAAGTGGGAATATTTTGTAATATTTTGATGAGGCCAGACTGTGCCTCGGTTTCCCCTATGTATGACAGCGTTGTCTCGGGGGTGGCAGAAGGCCGATTGCTCTCAGGGCAGGGAAAGTGACATAGCTTGGGCCTCGCCTGGCTGTCTGGGTCTTGGTCCCCATATCTGTGGAGCCCCTGACAAGACAATGGCAGCTCCAGTTGCCTGCACATTGATACCTGGCCAGTGGGGCCCCCACCTCTCTACAGGGGGCCGAGCAGCATTGCACTGTGGGGGTGGGGGGACTAGGCACTGGCTGCCTGTGGGAGTTGGGCTTCTCCACCCCCAGCATCTCCTTGTCTCCCTGTGGGGGAGGGGTTCTGTGGTGCTCTCAGTGGGGGGTCCCCCAGTGCTGAGTGCTTTTGGAAGATGGCCCAAGAGACTTGCCGGGGGTCTCAGAGCAGGGGCTGGGGGTGGGGCATGATCAGCGGAGCCCCTCCCCCTCTCCCCCACGACTTCACCAGGGAGCCCACTATGCCCTTGGGATACCACAGCCACCACTCCCTGCCGGGGAGAGGCTGTGGGGAGGGCACATGTGTGTGTGCTGGGAATTGGGGGAAGGGAGGGGTGTGTGTGTGTGTGTGTCTGTGCAGGGGATTGGGGGAGGGGAGGGGTTTGTGCATGTGCAGGGGATGGGAAGGGGTGGGGGTGGGGCAGGGGTTTGGGGAGGGAAGGGAAGGGGTCTGTGCAGGGGATGGGGAGGGGTGTGCACCGGGACGGAGAGTGGGGGAAGGAGTACACAAGGGAGAGGGGGAGGGGTGTGCGCAGGGGAGAGGGGTGAGGGAGGGTTTGTTCAGTGGATGGGGAGGGGTGTGTGTGTGCAGGGGATGGGGAGGGGTGTGCACAGGAGAAGGGGAATAGGGGAGGGGGTTGTGCAGGGGAGGGGGGCAGGGTGTGATCAGTGGATGGGGGAGGGATGTGTGTGCAGGGAAGGAGAGTGGGGGGGAGTATGCAGGGGAGAGAGGGAGGGGTGTGCACAGAGGAGAGGGGTGGGAGGGAGGGTTTGTTCAGTGGATGGGGGAGAGGAGGGGTGTGTGCAGGGGAGGGCTGTGAGGGGAAGGAGCGCTCTGCATGTGTGTCTGGAGCACAGGGTGTGGGGGGTGCTGGCTGGTGGGGACGGGGGGGGTGCTGGAGCTGGCTGGTGTGTGTGGCAACCAGCCCCCAGCCCAGCCCCCTGCCCTTTTTTTGGCGCCTTGTGCTGGCCGAGTGCCCAGGTCAGTGCAGTGTGGCTGGCTCCCCCGCCCTGCCCAGCATCTCTGGGGAGCTGGAAGGACCTGGGAGGAGAGGCTGGGCCAGGCTCCATGGCCCTGCTGAGCCTGCCAGCGTGGGGCCAGTCTGTGCCACCGAGCTTGGCCTGCCCCGCTGACGCGCCGCTCAGGAGTCCTGCCTTCCCCGTGAGTTCACCCTGCCCGTAGCCAGCCCAGCCAGCTGCCCCCAGGTCTGCCCCACACCCCATGCAACAGCCCCAGCTTCCTGGGCACAGGCTCCATCGCCCCATCTGGAAGTCAGAGCTCCAGAGGGGGCTGCTTCTCCCCCTTTGCCGCCTCTGCTCAGCCCAGCGCGCGGCCCCTGCCCCCGGCCTGTCCTCACCCCCCACGCAAGGCTGGGAGGTGCTTTGCATTCCAGAGCGTCTGAGCCTGGCCTGGCTGGGTGCCAGGGTGTGGGTGGGGGGCGCGGGGGCAGGGACAGGCCTGCTCGAGCCAGGCAGAGCCAGGGAACAGGTGCCACACGGGCGCGACTGGCAGGGACTCTGGTCCAGGAAGGGGAGAAGGAGGCTGGCGGGGGGAGAGGACGTGCAGGGGGGAGCAAGAGCTGGCCCTGGCTCCGCGGAAGTCTCTGCTTCCTGCTTGCCAGCCCCGGGCTCGCTGGAGAGGAAAGAGCCCCCCATTCATGCACCAGGCGCTGGGCTGCAGCTGCAGCTGCAGGCAGGGTGCGGGGGGGGCTGGTGCGAGGCCTGCCAGAGGGTCAGAAGCAGAACGAAAATAAACCTGGCCCACCGCTGGTGGGCACTGCAGGGAGTGCCCCCAGTACCATGTTGGCAGGGCCTGGCACAGAGCCCAGGCCTGCCTCTGGGAGCCGCAGTCCCACCCAGCCATCCTCCCTGGGGGCAGTGCCCACTGACACAGAGCCTGGTTTGAGGGAACAGCACAGGGCCTGTGTGTGGGGGTGGGGTGGGGGAATTGCTTGAACCTATAGAAGGGGGGGTGCAGCATGGAACCCCCCTGGGGTGTCAGTGCGGGAGGGTTGGAACCCCCTGGGGTGTCAGTGCCAGGAGCAGGGGAGGGAGCCCTACCCCCAGATGTCAGTGCCGGAGGCCTGAAGCTGCGATGGTGGTCGTGGGGACAGTCCCAGGATGTCTGTCCCCTGGAAGGGGAGTGCTCTGATGCCGGCACTGGCCCGTCCCTCCAGCCTTGCAGTGGAGAGGGGGCTGCAGAGGTTCAGCCTGGCACAGGAATCCGGCAGGGGTGGGGGGTGGGAGGCTGTGGAATGTCTTGGAGCCAAGACTGGGGTCCTGTGGCCCTGAGGGCCCTGGACAGGGGCGTGACCAGGCCATGAGAGCCTGAGCCAGGCTATGGTGAGTGCGGGGCTGGGCTGGGAGCTGGGTACATCACACCTGCCCCCTCCCTTCCCTCTGCTGCGCCCATCCACTGTCCCTGCCCAGTGCTGTGCCAGCCCCTGCCCAGCCAAGCCCTGATATCCCAGGCTGGCTCCGTGGCCCCCTCCCCATTCCTGACTCAGATCCCAGCAGTCCAGACCTGGCATGGGTCACGGGGAGGAGGCGGCTTTAGGGGGCTCCCAAGGGAGGGCGTTTGTGAGCCCTGGGCTCTCGGAGGAACTGGCTGAGATCACAGCTGAGATGAGCACCTTATTCTCAGCGAGCGGCAAAACAGACTCATCTCCAAAGCCAGCATGGGCACCATGCTCTGCATGGCGGCAGGGGGGAGAAGGAGAGATGGCTGGCAGGACCGGGCGGGAGGTGCCAGGGCTGAGACAGCAGGGGTTCTGGGTTGGGATTGAGGGGCACCGGCAGACCTGGGGTGGGCAGGGTGTGGCAGGCCTGGTGTGTACACAGCGCCCTGCATTGTTCAGTCCCGGCTGGGCGGGGGTGAGCGGACCTTCTGGGGGCGTGCATTGGTGGGCTGGAGAGGGGGCTGGATGGCTGTGGAGGGGCGCTGCAGGGCTGACCCAGTGGGTGCAGCAGGGATGCACTGAGGCAGTTGAAGAGGCAGCGTTGCTGCGGAGCCAGGAGAGTTGGCTATGGGCACCATGGGGCTGGGGCAGGGCACCATGGGACTGGTGGGGGCCGGGTGTGGGCACTGTGGGGCTGGGGGGGCCTGTGGCACATTCCTTGCTGTCCTGCTGCAGGCAGCACACGGTGTGGGGCTGCTCGCTCCCATAAAGGGGTCTGCAGGGCTGAGCGCATGCCACGTGGAGGGAGGCGAAGAGGGCGGGGGCTGGGCGTCTCGCTCTCGGATTTGCTGGCTTTGGCAGACACCAGGGCAGGGGCAGGACGAGAAGCCCCTGGGCTGGGTGATGGGCCCTTCCCATGATGCTCCTGCTCTCACAGATGCTGGGCACCAGATAGATGATGCCCCTCCCCTCCCCAAGGAGAGGTGCCCAGGATCCTGCCTGAGCTGGCCCAAGGCCCCCAGCAGAGCCCCTTCCTGCACAGCCCCCCGCCTGGGCGGGGCCAGCCGTGGAGCTGCCTGAGGTCTCACTGCAGCACAGGCACCTCTGGGATCAGGCTATGCGGAGTGGTGGGGGCTCTCCGAGCACTGCCCCCTCCTCATCACTGTCCCCATGGCCAGGTGGAGAAACTGAGTCACAGGGCAGGGGTGGCATGTGCATGGGCAGGCCAGGGCAAGGTGCAACAGCAGGAAGTAGGCAGGAAATGAGCCTAGCCTGGCGTCCACAGAGGAGCCCAGGATGGCAGCACAGGGCCCGCCTGGCCAGGCTCACAAGGAACCAGCTAGCAGGCGGCTGGAGGCCTGCCAGGTCCCTTCCCCTGCCCCAGGGAGAGGCCCCGGGCAGGGCAGGGCAGTCCAAGGAGGGAGGCGGTGAATGCAGCTGGAACCTTCCCAGGCTCTGAACTGCCGGAGATAAATATTTACTTCCTTCCTCCCCCTTCCCTGTGCCCGGCACAGCCAGACAGGGGGCCACAGGCCAGCTGGATAGGGGGAGGAGTGGCCCTCCCTGCCCCCACCAGTGGAGCTGCTTCCAGCCAGGAGCAGGGAGAGCCCAGCAG
>ML677381.1:28749561-28784089 GCA_007922305.1 Dermatemys mawii
GGGGCAGAGGGGGCAGTGAGGGGCTTGCTGTGGGGCGGAGGGGGGGTGGGGCAGAGAGGGCTGCGTGGCACATGCCTTGGGACAGCTCTTTGGGACACTGCCTCTCCCGGCCGTTGAGGGGTCTCTAGGGGCCACCTCTCCCAGTCACGCTCCCTCCACCCGGCGCCTGCAGCCTCCGGGGCCAGCCACAGCCGTGGTGGGTTTGGGCTAGGGAGTGACAGGGAGGGATGGGTCACTTTCCACTCAATCCCTCCTGCCATGCATGAAACCACCCACCCCTCCCACAGCCCGGCCCCCTACAGCCCCCTAGTTGGGCCCCTCTGTGTGTCCCCTCAGTCACACCCAGTGGGGCTCCCCCTGCAGCCACCATCTGACCCAGCCCTGCCCCCCCACAGTGTAACCAGCTCTTCGACCTGCTCCAAGACCTGGTGGATCACGTCAACGACTTCCACGTCAAGCCGGAGAAGGACGCGGGTTACTGCTGCCACTGGGAGGGCTGCGCGCGCCATGGCCGGGGCTTCAATGCCAGGTGGGGGCCGGGGGCACTGAGGCTGGGACAGGGAGCTGCAGGGTGGGAAGGAGACACGGCTCGGGACCCCGAGACGAGGAAAGAGGAAGGAGAGATTCAGGCAGATTGCGGCTTCCCAGAGAACCATGTGTGTCAGTTACACGAACAACTGTTAGTGACAACACTGTCTGGTTAGGGGGAAGGGACCGGGGTGGGGTGGGGATCGGGGCTGGGCAGTTAAGAGGCAGGGACGGGGAGGATCAGGGCTGTCTCGTTACTGGGTGAGGAAATCAGGGCTGGGTGGTTAAAGGGCAGAGATTGGGGGGTTGGTGTGGGGCAGTTACAGGGTTATGGGACAGGGATGGGGGGATCTGGGTGGGGTGGTTATGGGGTGGGATGGGGACTCAGTGTGGGGCAGGGACAGATCTAGGCTCTGCCCTGCTTGCCGGGTATGATATTGGACAAGTCCATGTCCTCTCTGAGATGGGGACAGTTCCTGCCCCCCCACCCCACCCCAGGGGCGGCTGTGGCGATTTGTGTCTTGTGACCAGGATATATGTGTGTGTGTGTGTGTGTGTCAGCTGTTCCATCAGCTCCCTGGGTTCTCATGGCAGCTGCAGTCCCACAGCATCCTGCCAGGCCAGCTCACCCTAGCCAGGCCCCCCTCTCCCTTAAGCACCGTGCTGGGCCGGCTCACCCCAACTATGGCCCCCTCTCCCCTGGGTGCCCTGCCAGGCCGGCTCACCCCAGCTGGGTTCCCTTCTGCCTGGGACAGGTACAAGATGCTGATCCACATTCGCACCCACACCAATGAGAAGCCTCATCGCTGCCCAACCTGCAACAAGAGCTTCTCCAGGCTGGAAAACCTTAAAATCCACAACCGCTCTCACACAGGTCAGTGGCGGGGTGGGGGGGCCTGGTGTTACGGAGTCTCTGGGGCGATGGTCTGGAACCGCTCCCTAAGAAGCCAGTCAGGACTCTAGGGGGAAGCTTCTTCTCCGTAAACAGCCTGTGTCCAAGGCTAGGAGTTTCACAGCTTCCACCTTCCTGGATCTGACCTTGGAGCATTCAGCACCTTCTGCCCCTCCGTGCGCTTCCCCCAGTGAGCCCGCCCAGGTGGGGTCCTGGGGAAGCCCTTGGGTCTGCACCCCAACTCCACAGTCAGACGTGACTCTCAGCTAGCCAGTAAAACAGAGGTTTATTAGTCAACCAGAACACGATCTAACACAGAGCTTGTAGATAGAGTGAACCGGACCCCTCAGCTGGATCCATTTCAGGGGTCCGGGGAGGCCAGACCCTATCTGGGCCTCCCTGCCCTTCCTTGGCCAGCTGCCGACTGAAACTCACTCCCCAGCTCCCTTTGTCTCCTTCCCGGGCATCAGGTCAGGTGACCTCTTCCCCCCACCTGGAGTTAAGTTACAGCTTCAGGCATGGACACCTTCACACAATAGTCAGAGGAGCCATTGAGAGCATTTCTATTCCCTTACACCTGGAAGTCACCCCCTCGCACACAAGTCAGAATCAGGGCAGTCCATGGCCCAGTGGTGGAAGCCCCATGGCATGCTGGGTCAGGCAGCCCGTGCCAGTCCATGGCCCAGTGGCAGAGGCCCCGTGACACGCTGGGTCAGGCAGCCTGTGGCCCAGCAGCTGAGGCCACGTGGCATGCTGAGTCAGGCATCCCGTGGCAGAGGCCCTGTGGCACGCCGGGTCAGGCAGCCCGTCACCTGGCAGCGGCAGTCCTGTGGCACGCTGGGTTAGGTAGCAGGTGTCAGCCCACGGCCCAGTGGCAGAGGCTCCGTGGCATGCCGGGTCAGGCAGCCTGTGGCCCAGAGGGGGAGGCCCCATGGCAGACTGGGTGTGGCCACCCATGGCCAGGTGGAGGAGGCCCCATGGCATGCTGGGTGAAGAAGCCTGCGGCAGCCCGTGACTGTTGTGTTCCCCTGCAGGCGAGAAACCCTACATGTGCCCCTACGAGGGCTGCAGCAAGCGCTACTCCAACTCCAGCGACCGCTTCAAGCACACGCGCACCCACTACGTGGACAAGCCCTACTACTGCAAGATGCTCGGCTGCCACAAACGCTACACGGACCCCAGCTCGCTGCGCAAGCACATCAAGGCCCACGGCCACTTCGTGTCCCACGAGCAGCAGGAGCTGCTCAAACTCCAGCAGCCTCCCAAGACCCCCGTCGCCTCGGCGGAAGTGCCTTACGTCAACGGGGCGCAGCTCATCATCCCCAACCCGGCTGCCCTCTTTGGTGGGCACGCACTGCCTGGCCTGGGCACCTCTCTGCCCATCCCCCTGGCCTCAGGGCCCCTGGACCTCAGCACCCTGGCTTGTGGTGCCATGGGCTCTGCCGCGCTGCCGGGGCTGCCCAGCCCTGTGCTGTCCCTCAATGGGACGCCACTCAACTTGGCCAAGAACCCCTTGCTGGCTTCTCCCTTTGGGGCCGGTGGGCTGGGGCTGCCAGTGGTGTCCCTGCTTGCTGGCAAGACGGACATGGAAAAGTGCCAGGCGGGCGACGCCAGAGTGGCCAAAGCGGGCAAAGCTCAGGGGCTGGAGAGCCGCAAAGACTCGTGCGAGAGGACTGAGCGGGCACGGCTCAGGCGTGCTCCGGAGAGCCTGCCGCTGCTGCCTGGCGCGGTGCTGGACCTGTCCACTGGCGTGAGCTCTATGGGCAGCCCCGAGGCCCTGCCACCCGGCTGGGTGGTGATCCCCCCTGGTTCCGTCTTGCTGAAGCCGGCCGTGGTGAACTGACTGAACGAAGCCCAGACGCAAAAACGAGGCGCCACCTTGGCCCGGGTGCCGACGGGTGAATCTGCCAGCGGGGTTGGGGGGAGCCGGCCCTCCGTCCCCCTCCCCCTGCGACTGCCGCTTGGGTCTCGCTTGGACCCTTCACGAAAGAAGAGTTTGACTCTTCTGAGAATAGCAATAATCCCCATCCCAGCCCTGCGGCCGGCCCAGCACAGGCCCCTCCACAGGCCTCTGCGTGAGACCCCCCCAGACAGCTAACTGCCCCCTCCCTGGGTCAGCCGCACTCTAGCACCTCCTGCTGGCTCTCTGGGGTGCCAACGCTGGCGCAGGACACGGCAGGAGCGGGCTCATGACTCTGGCAGGTACTGGGCTGGGGCACCGGGGTTGATTGTGGCAGCAGAGCGGGCACGAGAGAGGACGACTGCAGAGGGACCAGAGCAATGGGGCCGTGGAGCTGGCTCGGGGCCCTAGGGTGAGCCTGGTGTGCCATCGCCCCTCTCTCCCTGGGGGCTGCCTGCCCCAGCCCTCAGGCAGCGGGAGGCGCCGCTATTTATTTATCTCACCCAACCCCCAACTCTGATCGGTCCCACGTCGGGCCCTTGTCCCTGGTGCTGACCAGGTGCCCCTGCCTGAGGCCTGGGAGCCACGCAGCCACCTCCCAACACCCAGCCCCCTGCCCACCTCCCAGTCAGTGCCAGGTGCTCATGTCCTAGCGCCCTCTGCTGGCTGTGTGGGAGATGATGATGGTGTCCATGCAGCCCCGTAGCTGGGTGGATGTGAGCGATCCCAGAGAAAGGGCCCATTGACACCCCCCGCCTCCCCCCCCCGGCAGCCTGCAGCTCCTGGGTGCTGTGTCCCCTGAGCAGAGCTGCCCCCTTTGGCACTGCCTATGCCATCTGGCCATCACATGTGGTCCGGCAGGGAGGACTGTGCCAGCAGACCTCACAGACATGAGCCCCATGACACAGGCAGCCCGGGCACCTTCCTCTCTGGCTCGGGGTAAGCCCCCCACCCTAGGATTGCCACTGCCCTGGCATTGGGCTGGCAGGCTCCCTCTACTCCAGCGCTGGTTCCCGCACACTGTGGGATAATGGCTTGATTCCAGGAGCCCCCTTCCAAGAGCCACCATTAGCCCTCTCCCCTTGCCCACCTCCCAGTGCCCATGCCAGCCCGGCCTGCAGCACAGCCAGCGCCCCTGGAGCCAAGCGGCGTGTTCCTGCCACCCAGCAGCCAGCCCAGCCCAGCCACGGACCACCAGGAGCCACTGAAGCAGGTGTGTTGTCACCCCCTGCCCCCCCGCACCGTCGACAAGAGCGCCCAGCAGCCGACTGGCACCCTAGCCAGTCTGACCCGCCCCCCACCACCAAGAGAAAGTCAGCCAGGCCCACGCGCCAGCGGAGGCGGCAGAGCTACTCAGCCACAGCTGGGCTTGCGGAAATGCTGGAGAGACAAGACCATGATGAACTTCTGGACTTCAGGCCCATTACCCTTCATCCCTGGGCTGACTGAACTGAGACAGACAGACGGACCCCCCAGTCCTGTGGGGTGGCCTGCCCTGGACCCACCCCCCGACAACGCATACTGGCTGAGTATGCCGCGCACCGACTCCTGTGCCCCACCCCCCGATTGGGCGGGGGTGGGGAGCGGGGGCAAAATTGCCTTCAGCTCTGTTAGTACCTTAGCATGTAACGCAAGTGTGTGTGTGTGGCAGGGCGGGAGCCCCGCTCCCCATTCCTGGCTGTGACCCTGGCTCACTTAGTGGCCTGGCCAGCCCAGCTGGCAGGCGGGTGCCAGGGCCAGTACTTCAGTTAACACCCCGAGCAGACAGATTGCTGCAGCCCCCTCCCCCCCAGCACTACAGGGAGCCCTTGAGTCACTGGCCACAGCCTGGCACTGCACTTGCCCAGCTCCCATTCTGGCCAGCTGCCAAGGACGCGCAGTCAGCTGAGTCCCATCAGGCCTGGGGTTGAGCCCCCTAACATGCCATTCCTTCCCCTCGCCCCTGCGCTGATGCTCCTTTGGCCAGTTCACTCCATGGAGCCATTTCCCAGTGACTGGCTCAGGAGCTGCAACCTGTTCCAGCCCATGCCCTCGCCAGCCCAGCCCCAGCCCAGCCTGACTGCCCAGAGCCCTGGCTAACCCTGCCCTGGTGCACTCCACCTCCCCGAGGCATGACTGCTAGGCTGCCTGTGGGCACGTGGCCTGGGCAGGCCGTTGTCCTGAGAGCTCCCCTGGACCCATCAGCCAGGGACTGTGGCATGTGCAGGGAGAGGGACCTCCCACTAGCCCTGTGCCCCCGACACAATGCCCATGGGCTAGGTGCAGCCAGCTGCCCCACGTTCTTCTCTGGCTCAATCACTGGGCATAGCTGTGCCCCCCCCCCACTGTCCCTCCCCCAGGGAGCGGGTTGGAGACACCATGGGCAGCCTGGTGAGCAGCTGGCCCAGTGCCAGGCTGAACCCAAGCAGCTTTGGGGAACAGCCAAATGCCGCTGGGGCACCCGGTCCTGAGGAGGGGCAGCGGGATGCAGAGCCTGGCCCACCAGAGCACTATGGTTATGGGTGCCAGCTGCTAGGGAGCATGAACTCCCCCTAGCTGGTCTCCTACCCCTCCATGCACCTCGCTAGTTAGAAAGCAAATTACACCCCAGCTTGGGGCCACTCTCACTGCCCATGGTGCAGCCTGATGGAAGGGCTCTGCTACCCCACAGCCCTGGGGGCTGATGTGTCTGCCCCTCCCAGCCATGTGGCCTTGCTGCCCTCCACAGCAGCTGGTGAGCTGCTGGGGCCCTGCCCTGAGTGAGGGGGGCAGCAAGCCAGCCTACGTTACAGCATTGTATGTGGGGTGGCCCAGGCCTGAAGAGACTACAGCTCCCAGCAGGCACTGCACCACCCTCTGACTGGTGCCTACTGGGAGCTGTAGTCTCCAGGTGACACCTTCCCATAAGGAATAGAGCACCAACAACATGCAGCTCAGGCTCATGCCATGCAGCTCAGCAGGCTCCTCCCAGCCTGGTGTGGTTGCCCCCAGCAGGGAGTGGATCTGGGCAGGGTTGGCACCAGCACTATGTGGGTCTGGAGGTTCAGCTGTGGCCAATGACAGGCGCGTGGGCCAGCTGGCACTGCAGAGCTGCACTGAGCCATTGCAGGTGATGCCCGTGGGCTCAGCCTGTCTCATCAGCTGGCGCTGGCCGGAGGGACCTGCGCAGTATGTACCATAAGCTCTTCTAGACACTCCAGGACCAGCCAGGCTGGCCTACGGACATATAAGCTACATAAACTCTTTAGACCAATTTAGCACTTTGAGTGGCTGCTCCAGAGCCAGGCTTCTCAGGCACAGCTAGGCCTGGGCATCGCATGGCTGTGCCCACAGGAGCAGACCCAGGCACTTCCTGAGGACAGGGCATCTCCAAGCAGCCACTGCTCATGCCCAGGTCTCCTGGCCTCTCCCCATCCCCACGCTTGCCCCTCGGACGCTCCCTCCCTCACAGAGGGATTGCTCAGTGCTTGCCCTAAGGGCCCCCCCGGACTACTCCTCCCTTGCAGGAGGGATCTTCTTGTCTTTTCTGCTCCTCCTGGTACACAAGGGGGTCCTGCATACCTCTCCCCTGCCCTCAGCAGGACCCCTGCTCTGCTGCACCCTCCAACCAGGAGATCCCCATAGCCAAGGCTCTAGACCCCTTCCCTGGCCACATCCTCCACCTCAAAAGCTCCACTGTAACTGCTGGAAGGAGAGGCCCTTGGGGTCTGGATGTTACAGCACCGCAGCTCGAGGCTGGCAGGGAGCCAGCCCCCCCAGAGCCAACGTGTGGGGGGAACTGGATGCTGCAGGCAAGCATCACGCCTGCCAGTTCTGGGGCTGCTGGGAGACCCCTGCCCTCTCCCCCGGCTGGGGGAGCAGCCTGCCACTCAAAGGGTTACCAGTAGCACAGCATGTGCTTTGAGCTAGACAAGGCCTGCCAGGGCCGGTATTCGTTTTGTTTTTCAGTCGTCGTCGCACATTCCAGGCTCTCGGTCTTTTCCCCATCTCTAAGTGCCTTTCTCTGGTAGTGTATGTTCCTTCTCCTCTCAGCTCCATTGCTGTTAGCATAGCCTTTAACTAAAGAAACAAAGCCAGACGCTCATGACTGCCCCTCTCGGCCTCCAGAGGAGAGGAAGTTTATTAAGAAAACAATAAAGTGAATTGACAAGTTGCCTGGCCTGTGACTGCTTTTCGGGCTCCACCCTGCTCAGCGCCGCCCCTGTGAGCACATCTCAGCCTCCCCCTGGCACCTGCACCCTTAGGTGCCAGTGATGGGCACTGAGTGGGGGGTTGCACAAGAGCTGCTGGCGATGAGGCAGCGGGCAGGGCTCTGGCGTGGGGATGGGAAGAGCTGGGTTTGCGCCCGGAGCTGCCGGGAGATCTTGGACAAGTGGCCGCCCATTTCCCTTCTCCCTCGGTGCCTCACTGGCCCACAAGCTCCTGCCTCCTTCCTGGCCTGTATCCAGCACAAGGAGGCCTGCAGGTGCTACCAAAAAGGAGAGGGGGAACCAGGATGCTGCACTCCCCAGTTTAGGAGCCACTGAACCCCCTGATACTGCCGTGTCTCCCCATGGGCCAGGGGAGGCAGCCAGGCCAGGCTTAGGTTTGCGATGAACCTCAGTGTTCTCAGGGGCGTCCATCTCCCTGTGCAGCCAGCGAGCGAGGGAATGTCAGAGCCACGTGTGGCCCAGCTGAGGGCCCAGCACACCCGCCATGCCAGGGGGCCGAGAAGGGCTTGTGCCAAGCAGCACAGAGGGCAGTGCCACACAGGCTGTGTGTGTCATTGTTGAATCGACGGCCCTTAGGAAATGGAAACAATCTACTATGCCAGCTGGGCTCAGGCAGGGCTATTCCCTCTGGTCTGCTCCCCCAGGGCATCGCTCTCCCAGCCAGAGCTCAGGACTTGGTAAAGTTAATGCCCTATGGGATGGGGTCTGCTATCCCCCCCGACCCCCAAGAGCTGCAGGATTGCACCGCTTCGGGAACACACCGCCCACTGGGTGGCCTGGTAGTTACAAGGATCAGGAGTGGGGGGAGGGGTCTGACAGCTGTTGAGATCAGAGGCTGCCAGAGCTCACCTGGCTGCAGAGGTTTGTGGAGGCTCCAAGCATCGCAGGGCAGTTGAACCCTGGAGTTATGAGGAAGCCCCCAGAAGCCAGGTGGGCCGCTGCCCTCCCTGGTCTGACAGGCCCAGGCTGGTGGTTTTCCTGTGGTGGTGACCAGGTCAGCCCCGCGCCCTGGTTAATGTCTCCTTGCCCTGCTAAACTGCTGGGCTCTTTAGGAGAACTGGGCGTACAGGGATCCAGGCAGGCAGGGCCGGCTCACACTGACTCGCGGGGGCTCAGCAGTAGGTCTCCTCGCATGGCAACTTTCCCAAGTCCCAGCAGATCTCCGCCCATGTTGTCTGACTCTTCCTCCCCAGCACTGACGGACCAGGCCGGGGCAGGGGTGTGGGCTCTGGGGTGGGGCTGAGGGGCTTGGGGTGCAGGAGGGTGCTCCGGGCTAGAACTGAAGGGTTCAGAGGGTGGAAGATCAGGGCTGGGGCAGGGGGTTGGAGCGTGGGAGGAGGTCAGGGGTGCAGGCTCCGGGTGGCGCTTACCTCAAGTAGCTCCCCGAACAGGGCCGGTGCAAGCACTAGGCAGTCGCCTGCGGCGGCAGGATTTGCAGGGCGGCTTTTTGCTGCCCCTGGCGGCATTTCGGGGGCAACTCCGCCAGCGAATCATGGAAGGGCGGCCCAGGCGGCAGTCATTGGTGCGGCAGTCAGGTGTCCTTCGGCGGCGTCTCTGCGGGAGGTCCGCCTGTCCCGCGGCTTTTTGGCGGCGAGTAGCTGAAGCTGCTGGACCTCCCGCAGGAATGCTGCTGAAACAGTGGAACCGGTGGACCCCCCGCAGGCGTGCCACCAAAAGCCACCTAGGGCAGCAAAAAAGCTTGCGCCGTCCCTGTCCCCGAAGCAACGGCATGTCCGTCCTCCGGGTCCTACACAGAGATGCAGTGCTGGCTCTGGGTTCCCAGCTGGCTGCATATAGCACCAGGCGTTTTTGGCTCTGCCATGGGTGGGGGCAATTGGATGCCATGTTTCAGGGTGAACGGTCCTCCCCCATCTACCTCATTCTCCACTTGTCCTAGTGCATTATGCGGAAGCCCCTGGCCATCTGGTAGCAGATACAGCTGACCACAGAGCAATGGGCAAGGCCGTGACCCCCTCTCCATCTCCCATACTGAATCTCCTGAATCCAAACCACACAGAGGAAGCTGCAGAGAGGGGATTTATTGGCTGGCTATAATTTAGAGGGACTGAGAAGACGGCGTAGTGGGGTAGTTACGTCTCTGGCTTCTGCCCCTGTTCTCTTTCACGCTGGCTCTGGGCCTCAATTCGGAGCTCTTCGTCCAGCCGCTCCTTGGCTCTCACCACCTGCAGGACAGTGTCTCCAATGAGTCTCACCTACCTCCCAGGCTGCCATATCCAGGCTGGGCCTCAGGCCTAGGATAGCCAAGGGGCATGGCTGCACTTCACAGGTCAGCCAGGAGGAGGCAGCAGAAACCACCTGCATCACTAGCTAAGTTCCCTCTAAGCAGCTACCTATTAAGCTCTGCACAGCGGCTCAGGTGAGGAGAGGTGCCCCGTCCCGCTGGCCGCAGTGTGGATCTGTTGCAGCCGGGGGAGAGGAACCTCTCCCTGAGCCCAGCCCCAGTGTGGACCTGCGTTGGCCAGGGGAGGAACCCCTCCCTCAGCCTGGCCCAGGCCCACCGGAGCGAGAAGCCCATCCCTCGGCCCGGCCAGCCAGATCTGCCATGGCCAGGGAGAGGTGCCTCTCCCCCAGCCCCGAGCTGCTGTGATGAAAAAAGACTGTGGGGGGGCTCATCACTCCCCGCCACAGCCCTGGGGCAGCCTGCACCCCAAATGCCTCATCCCTGGCCTCACCTCAGAGCCCACACCCCTCCCCTGCACCCCAACCCTAAGCCCCCTCCCACACCCCAAACCCTTTATCCCCAGCCCCACCACATGAGGTATGTGCACCAATAGGAAGGTGACGTGTCACATATAATCACCACATTGATGCACAGAATAAAATTCATTCCGCACATGGATGCAAAAAACAGAGGGAACACCAGGACTAGCGCGGGGGCGGTGGGGGGGAGCGGCTGCTGATCCCCACCATGCAGCAGCAGAGGGACCTGAGAAAGACACTGCAGCCCAGGGCAGTTTGCTCTGCCAATCTGCTTGTCCCAGAGAGCACAAGATGGCAAACGGATGCTGTGCCAGACCCCAGGGAACTTGGCCTTCCTCAGGGTCCGACATGCTGTCACTGGAGACACCCAGGGTCCAGCCTGTGACGGGGGGCCCAGAGAGGCGAGGGGGCACGTGGGCGAGGTGTGGGGATGGAGACACCCAGAGGGCACTAAAAAGATCTGCTTCCGCTCAAAGCGGTAATCAGAGCGCCACAAACAGCGATGCCAGCCTTAGAGCCTCCAGCCTCAACGGCCAGCCGGCCCCTGACCCTGTGAGGCCACCCAATAGCCTGCCACAGAGCAAGGTGGATGCCCAGTCTCATCCAACACCCCACTTACCTTAGACTGCAGGTAAAACGATCCCCCCACTGACTTGTCATTCACCTTGAACAAGTGATCATAGTTCTGCCAAAGGAAACAAGCCAACCGTGAGCTGCCCCTCGCTCTGCGTTCAAGCACGCTGCCCGCTGGCTGTTCTAAGCCACAGTGACAGGTCCCTCCAGGGGACAGCCATGGCAGTGCCCGCCTCCTGAGGAAGAGGGAGCAGTCACCCTCGCTCACTGACACTTGGACAGCAAGGGCATGCAAATTCGCTGGGGGGTTGTCATGGGGGGCTGAGTCCAAGGACTTCAGTCCAGAGCCTCTCTCCCTCCCCCACCACACTGGAAAGCCCTGATTACAGGGGCAGAGAGGGAGGCGTGTGCGCCTCAGTGAACCATGGGTAACAGGTCTGCTGAAGGAAGCTGCTGCACTGGGATCAGAGGAGCCAACACACTCACTGGAACAAACCACGCCGTCACCCAGCCATCTCCTCCCAGAGCTGCAGCAGCTGGAGAAAAGGGGCCGGTCTCTCAGCAATCTGCTGCCCTGCAGGCCTGCCTGCCGGACCGTCCCGCTCTGAGCCGGGGCTTTACCTTCTGAATTTCCTCCGGGCTGAGCTTGGAGACGTTGAGGATCTGCTGGGCCTCCTGCAGGCTGATCCCTGAGATGCTGGTGGCTGCAGCAGACTGGGGCCGTGTGCGTCCCCGTGCGTCGGCTGCCGCTTGGCTGGCTGTTCAGAGACACCCCAAGCTGGTCACTCCTCCAGTCACAGCCCGCTCTCCCCAGCGCACCTGGCCACAGCGCTCATAGGAGAGCTTACCTGGGGCTACTGAACATGCAAAGGAAGGTGCCATAGGACCTCAATGGATATAAGGGAACGCCGAGAGGGGAAGGGAGGGCAGGGGGTGGCCACATGAGCCAAGAACGCCTGGGTTCAATTCCAGGCTGTGTGGGGCCACAGTAAGCCTGGCTCAGTACCCACCAAGCAAGGCCCCAGGAAATACTTGGGGCCGGACTTGGAGGCACTGCTCCCCAGGCTACAGAGGCCAGCTCCGACAGCAAATCTGGGGCCCCCAGAGATGGAATCCCAGACCAGGTCCCCACCCCTGCTCAGCAGCAGCTCGTGTTACTAGCCTGGGTCCATGCAGGTAACATGCTACCACTAACGCACGTTACTGAGTGGTTCCCACAAGACATGGTGCCAAACCAGGATGCCTTCCCCAGGTGTGGGCTGCAAGGGGAGCTCAACAGCATGGGCCTGGTGCCTGCAGCAGAGCCAAGGCCAGGGGTCACCCTCAAGGACAACATGAGATTTCCATGGATTACATACACACACACACCCCCCAGCTGGAACAGACATGGTTGGCGACGGTGACTGGTGCTTACCTGCAAATTCCTGCCGGAGGGCCCGAGCAAAGGCCCTGCCCACCACCTGCATCCCTACCACAATGATCTGTGCCAGGTACTTGGCCTGCAGATAAAGCACAAGCAATCAAATGCCCGCTGACTACAGAAGGGGCCTTCTGTGTGGCTGTGCCCAGCTTACTCCTCAGACCTTGCATCATTCAGGAAGGGCATCAGGTACATAGGGAGATCCAGTGGCTCCCTCTCCTCCCAGAAACTCAGGCACTGGTCAGCTTAAAAGCCCTCTTCTCCCCCAAAGCATTCACCCTGCCAAAAGCCAGCAATCGCTTAGCCCGGCCAGTGACACAGCATGGTCCAGAAGAGCCAGGGGCAGATCGGGGACCATAGGGTCAGTGCCCTGGGACTAGTGAAATCACTGGCTATGGGAGGCCAGGAAAGGCAGCCAGAGGTGATCCCCATGCTCGCTGGGCACTGGGTGGTGCAAAAGGGAAGGGAGGCCGATCGCCTGGCGACTCCCAGGGCAGTTCTAGACAAGGGGTAGGGGGCGCTTCACCAGCCTGCAGGAGCCCGGGCGGGTGACGCCTCCTGCCTGGCCGGGCGGGTCGAGCGCTGCCCTGGCCCCTCGCCTGGCCCGGGGGGGGGGGGGGGGGGGGGGGCGGGGCTTAACGGGACGCTCTGCCCCGGGACACGGCGCACGAGGTGCGGACTGATCCCGGCCCTAGCGCCGAACAGCCGGGGGAGGAGGCACCGATCCCGGCCCAGCCGCTTTCCGCCCGCGGGGACAGGGGCTTGGGCCGGCGGCCACCCCGGGCTCGGTCCCGACGATCCCGGCCCCCCTGGGCGAGTCAGGGAAACGCCCCCTGCGGGCCCGGCCGGGTCCCCGCGGGCAGAGGGACCCCGCGGCCGGCCCGGGGCAGCGATCCCGGCCCCGCTCACCATGTCCCCGGCGCTTCCGGCCCGCAGCAGGCCCCGGCTCAGGGAGCGAAAGGCCGCGGCCCCGGCGGGGCCGCCATAGAGACGGTGCCGGGCAGAGCGTCCCCGCGGCCATCGAGCGGCCGGTGCCGCGCGAGCGGGGAGCGCGCCCCCTGGCGGACGGCGGGGAGGCTGCAGCGGAGACAGGCCGCTCGTCCCCATCTCTCTTGTCCCCAGCGCCAGCCCCCCCCGCCACGTGCTGTGGGGCCCGCTCCCCGGCCACCCCCCGCGCTGGGCCCATCTCTAGCACTTGGGCGTGGAGCTCTGAGGCCTGGCCTGGCGTGAGATCCACCAGCCTCTCCCGCCCCCTCCAGTGTGCCCCTGGGGCTGTGTCCAGCCACGTGGGCACAGCCATGGGGGCAGGGCCCGTCCCTGTCTTGCTGGCAGGGAGACTGGGGGGCAGCAGGGAACTGGCATTTGGCCATGTCCCTGGCACGACCCGCCCCTGGTGAGCGGAGTGCCCTGGGATCAGTGCGAGCTGCGGTGGAGCCCTCAGGCTGCAGTCTCGTCCCATGCCACAGCACTGTGTGGGCTCACTGGGTCTGGGGCCAACAGACGCAGCCCCTTATCGGGTTGGCTTGGCCCACTCTCACTAGAGCGACCCCATTCAAACACTGACCAGGCCTGGCACTACTGATCTGCCAAGCTCACACTGTAGAAGCTTGGTGTGTGCGTGCCCTGCTTGTAACAGTGTCGTGCTGGGAGCCAACAGCTGACCAGTGCGATAAAACAACACTTGTGCAGTGAAGCATTGTGTGCCACACAGTGGCTTAAGGTGACCAGATGTCCTCATTTTATAGGGACAGTCCCAATTTTTGGGTCTTTTTTTAGTATACGCTCCTATTACTCCCCACCCCCCGTCCCCATTTTTCACATTTGCTGTCTGGTCACCCCTGGTCATACCTGTTCTTAATCGTAAAACCCATCTGGAAAGATGTTTTCTTGCAGTGTGAATCACAATAACCCATTTAAAAACATCTTCACATGCGGCCAGATGGCCTCTGACGTGGGTCAGCCGAGAGGCACCCGGTGGTCCCATCTGGGCCTCGCACTCTGGGCTTGAACTGGAAAACTTCCAGCCAAACATTTTAGGTCAGAATTTGTGTTTGTCAAAATCAAACTGTTTTGATCTGTTGACAGAGCCCTGCCTGATGTCTGGCCAGCGCCCCTGCCTATCAGGCAGGGAGACAAGAGCCTGCAAACCCTGGGCAGGCACCCTGGCTCTGGGGCAGCCCTCCAAGTCAACAGAGTTGGAGACCCCAGGCCTCCCATGCTTGTGACTCCAGGGCAGCCCTGGCTCTGGGGCAGCTTGACAGGTGAATGACCCCTAAGCCAGACCTCCAGTCCCTTGAATGCCCAATTTCAACATGCTTAGGTGTGGTTCCAAATCACAACAAAACCAGGCTTCAAATGATCATCCAGGCGGGGCGGGCTTTGGTAGTTGCCCCCACGTTTTGGGTCACCTCCACGGGGGCACAGCCTCTCCCCGCTGGACCCAGGCGTAGCACGGCTGCGATTCCCAACCGCTCCCAGGCAGTGCCCAAGCTGCAGGGAATCCTGAGCGGTGAACACGCTCCCTGCAGGCTCCAAGCAGGCCAGGCCGGAGCATCAGTGACATACCTAGCGGAAGCTGAGGATGCCCGGCCCTGAAAACTGCTGGCTGCAGGACAGTGCACTGGGCTTGGGGGCCGGGGTGTGCCACCCCTGCACCCCTGCACCCCACCAAGGAAAACAGAGGGCTGGCAGAGCCCCAGGGGGCACTTTCCATTGGCCACAACCGCAGTGGTGAGCGCTAAGGCTCACCCACGGGAGCGCCGGGTCAGAGAGGTGGAGGCACAGTCGGCTGCCGGTGGTGCTCAGTGCGTGATCTAAGCCATACGGGCTACTCGTGCTGGGCTCGACCTGCCCAGTGACAGCAGCCACAGCCTGTGAACTGGGCCGCAAAGCCAGCCAGGTGACAGGCGAGAGGGAATTGGCCACAGGCCAGCACCGACACGGTGCTGCGGCACCAGCTGGCCAAGAAGCAGGTGTGAGAATCCATCCCCCCGCAGCCGGGAGCAGGCTTTGCCTGCCGTGTCGCCTTTCAGGGACTAGAGATTTGCCGCCTTTGTTTGTTTTTTTGAAAGTGCCATTTATTAAAACTCCCGGCGCCGTTTCAGAAGCCCCCTCCCTCCCCGCCGCTGGGTTGCTGGCATTCGTCCTTTCCCAGCGGGTACCCACTGAGCCCCCACCCACAGGCTCCCGGGCCTTACAAAGCGCAGCCCCGCCCAGCTCGGCCTTGGCACAGCCCCAGCCCCGTTCTGGCACTTGGGCTTGTTGGCAAGGCGGTGCCCCTAGCGGTGCCAGGCCCACCAGGAAGGGCTGAGCAGCTTTGGGCCTTGGTTCGGGGTAGCTCAGCTCTCTCACCCCCAAGAGAACATTCTCCCACCACCCAGGTAGGTCACACACTGCACAACATCACACGCTCTCTGCTAGACACGGCCTAGGTGGGCTAAAGGCTCTTGGTGAAAGATTGCGCAGAGCGAATGCAATGCTGGGGAAGGGGGCCAGCCTAGCAGCCCTGGAGCCTGGAAGTGTCCAGACTGGGTACGCCACAAGCAGCAGGGTGAGCATCTCTGGGTACCACCCACCCGAGCTGACGGGGGCGCTGCACTAAACGCCAGGGTCAGAGGGAAATCAGCAATAGCACCTGGGACGCGAGTCCGAGTTGTAACCAAGGGGGCACCACCCGCTCACAGCCGCGGCCTGTGCCCCAAGCCCAGCCTAGGTAGAAGAGAGGCTCTGGAGGTGTGGCAGTTCCAGTGGGGCTGGGCCGGGTGTGGGCTGGCAGTACCACACAGGCCGGGCACCCTTGGGTTCCTGAACTGCAGTGCTGAGCTCCAGGCCTGTTCCATCCCTGCTCTCTAGCAAGGCTACCCATGAGTGAGCCCTGCCCACCCTCCAGACAGGCAGCCCTCGAGGCCAGGGTGGGGTGCCCCTCTTGGGGAGGCTTGTGCTTTGAATGGCTGCCAACAGGAAACAGAACAAGGGTGACCGCCTTCAGATCTGAACGGCACTGGCCAGGCCCCTGCTCTGGATCGCCAGGTGCCAGCGAGCCAGGGGCAGCCGGGGCGACAGCCGGACGTAGAGAAGGCACTTGGTGTACGCGGTGCCGTGGCGATTTTAGCTTCCGGCCCTTGCTCCCAGCAGCCTGAAAGGCGGCCCCGATTCAGCAGCCTGAGGCCCGTGCAAGCTCTCCGGGGTAGACCTGTAGAGGTGTTCAAGGCACCGGCTACCCTGGGTTTCAGACTCCTAAAGCCCCGGGCATTGTGAGAAGGGCTGGCGTTTGGAGGCCGGGCTCAGTCGGGCCAAAAAGATTGCGTTGTAAGAACAGGGAGGGTTGGTGGCTATGAAAGGCCAGGTTGGGAGGCCCAGAGCCCACGGTGGCACCCCCAGCACCCCACAGCCCTCTCCTTCCCCAGCCTTGCAGTCCCTGGGCAGAGGGTATAAACTCCTGGCCAAAGCTGCAGGCACCATGGCCAGCCCTGGCCTGGTGGCCCAGTGGCTAGTGAAGCGTCCGTAGCCCGGCCAGATCCTGTGCGGAGAGGAGGGTGCAGCCAGGCAGAGCTGGCAGGATCCGGCTCACTCAGTCCGTTAGCCTTTAGGGAACAAGGCAGAGCCCAGTGCAGAGCCGGCTTCCCGGGCTCTTTGGAAAAGGGCTGGGGCTGGGCCTGAGGCCCTCCAGGAAGATCGGAGCTGGACTGGGGAGCGGCGAAGCCTTGGGATGTGGGCACAGCCCAGGCAAAGGCAAGGCCTCAGCGTGGGGCTGCAAAGGCCAGGCAGGGAAGCGGGGAGCCAGCAGCATTGGCATGGAATAGATTGTGGTCCCAGGAGACAGGAGTTGCCCCTCCAGGGCTAGTCCTACAAAGAAAGAGATGGAGTGAGTGGGAGCCCGGGCAGGGCTCCTGGCACTGGGGTGTGATCACCGGGCACGCGGTCCTCTCCAGATCCCCCCACGTCCCGGGCAGGGCTCCTGGCACTGGGGTGTGATCACTGGGCACGTGGTCCTCTCCGGATCCCCCCACGTCCCAGGCAGGGCTCCTGGCACTGGGGTGTGATCACCGGGCACACGGCCCTCTCCGGATCACCCCACATCCTGGGCAGGGCTCCTGGCACTGGGGTGTGATCACCGGGCACACGGCCCTCTCCGGATCCCCCCACTGGACAGGGCTCCTGGCACAGCAGTGTGATCGCTCTCTGCCCACTCCAGAGCCCCACCAATCCCCCCCACCAACCCATGCATGTTTCTCCCCAGGGAACCATTTGTAGTTCCTGCTGCCCAGCTTCCCCCGTTGGGGTGGGGAGCAGGAGGTGGGGGGCCAGGCGGGGGGGCCCCAGCTCTCCTCCCCTCATGGCCAGTGAACCGAGTGACTGGCTCCTGCCCCCCACCCCCGGGGGAGTCATCCCAACACCCCACCCCCGTCGCCCCGGCAACAGGCCCCCCGGCCCTACCCATTCCGCTTCATCCACCCCTTCGAAGGATTCCTGCGGCAGGGGATCGTCCCGGTTCCCCAACTTGGCCACCATCGCGCTCAGCAGCTGTGGGGGGAAGGGCAGGGCGTCGGTGCTGTCCTGTGATGGGACCTCAGGGGCCTTCCCAGCACCCGCTGCCCCCACGGGGTCTGTTACTGGCGGCTGGGTGGGGGAATACGGGCCCCGCTCCCCCACCGCAGGCACGGAATGGAGACTAACTGTCCAGCGGGCATGTCATGCCAGACGGTCCCTCCCTCCCCCAGGAGCACTGTCAGTGCCAGGCGGGGAGTGGGCTTCAGGGGGCTGGTGGGCAGGGTCAGTGCTAGGTGGGCAGGGGGCTTAGGGGGCTGGTGGACAGGGTCAGTGCCGGGGAGAGGGGGCTCCGTGGGACTCAGGGGCAGGGTTGGCCCCTGGCCGGGAGGGGTCTCCAGGGGACTGGTAGATAGGGTCAGTGCCGGGGGGAGGAGGCTCCAGGGGACTGGTGGGCAGGGTCAGTGCCAGGGGAGAGTGGGCTCCATGGGACTCATGGGCAGGGTCAGTACCAGGCTGGGAGGGGGCTCCATGGGACTCAGGGGCAGGGTTGGCCCCTGGCAGGGAGGGAGCTCCGTGGGGTCAGTGCCTGGCATGGACAATGTAGGGGGCACCGAATAGAGTCAGTGGTCCCCAGCACTGGGCTACGTCCAGCCTACAGCTGTGGGGACAGGGTGGCCTGGCTGGGCAGTGCTGGCTGGGGTGGCCAAGTTGAGGGGAGTCAAAGCACACAGGTCCCCGGGGCAGCCCACCTCCTCCTTCTTCTGCTCGTCAGATTTCTCCTCCAGGTAGACCGAGGCTGGCACGTATTTCCGGGATGGCACGTCCGGCGGGGCCGCACTCACTGGCACAGACGAGTCCGGCGGGAGAGAGCAGCATCAGCACTCACCTCCTCTCCCTCCCCTCCCGGCACCGCCCCGCCCCAAGCTCACTGGCCTTCAAGGTGGGCCACCGGAGAATGGCTTCCGCCCAACCTCATCCAGTCTCAGAGAGCGATGCCAGCCTGATGGGCAGACCCTGCCCGCCCAGAGCCTGGCAAGGAACTCCAGACCCCTCCCCCTGCCTGCCCAGAGCCTGGCAAGGAACTCCAGACCCCTCCCCCTGCCCACCCAGAGCCCGGCAAGGACCCCCGGACCCGTCCCCCTGCCTGCCCAGAGCCCGGCAAGGACCCCCGGACCCCTCCCTCTGCCCGCCCAGAGCCTGGCAAGGACCCCCGGACCCCTCCCCCTGCCCGCCCAGAGCCTGGCAAGGACCCCTCCCCCTGCCTGCCCAGAGCCTGGCAAGGACCCCCGGACCCCTCCCCCTGCCCGCCCTGATCCCAACAAGGGTTTGCCAGTCTGATCAGCCTCGGCTGGGTCGATGGGTCCTTCTCCCAGTGCCCCATAGCTGGGGATTCCTCCTCCCCTGAGCACCCTCACTCCTCTCCCAAGCGCTGGTGCGTGTGGGGAAGAGGAAGGTGCATGGGACCCACTCTGCACCACCCGGGGGGGCCAGCCGCGCTTTGGGCCCCTCCGCCCCCATGGCCCTGCCCTCACCCACCTGGGGTCATGTCCCGGGGCTGCAGGCTGATGGTGCGGTGCTGCCCATCAGTGCCCGCGCACCAGGCCATGGCGGGGAGGGCCGGCTCCCAGCACACTGCAGTGGCCGGGTAGATGTCGTCCTGGAAATAGTCCTTCTGCATGGGGGAGGAAGACCGGGGTTAGGGGCTGTGCTGGGTGAAGAGGCTCGGCCTGGCCAGCCCCATAGGGAATGGGGGAGGCGGCACGGCAGGGCTCGATCCTCGGGGCTCGAACTCTCCCCGCCCAGCCCCCCGTGCAGCTCAGGGAGTCCGATGCCGCCCACCTTGACTCGGGGGACCCTGAAGGCGACTGGCTCAATGGAGTTCTGCCTCAGGCGCAGAGCCCTGGCAAACTCCACCTCCCGCACATCACACTCCGTCTTGGGCAGGAACACAAAGCCCTGGGAAAGCAGAGAGGGAGATGTCAGAGTCCCCAACAGCCTTCACCCCCGCACCCCGGGGGCCTGGCCCCTGTGAATCTCACTTCCGGGGCACTGGGGATACCGCCGAGTCCTGCTCTCCTCAGCAGGGGGCAGGGATGGCAGCGGGGTGACAGACCCGCAGGAGGCCATGTTCAGGCAGTGCTGCCAGCTCACTGGCACCGCCTACTCAGGGCATAGGGTTTGTCAGGCCCCACGGCCCTCTGTAGAGCTGCAAGGCTAAACCAGAGAGGGAAGGCCTGAACCACCAATGAGATGCAGCCACTTCTGGCGTGGAACGTGGGAGCTGATTAACAGCACAGGACAACAGCATGCAAATAAAGAAACCTGACAGTCATTTGACACTGCAGTGGGGCTGAATGGAGGCAGAACGTCCTCATCTCAATTGAAAGAGGAGCCCAGCCTGGCATCCCAAACCCTGTGAAAAATGCCATGGGGTGGCACATAAAGGATGGCACTACCCCCTGGCCCCACCCTCTCCTCCCGCTTCTGCTCCTCCCTAGCACAGGCTCTATAGCACCCTGTGTCACAGGGCTCCTGGTGCAGTCTGGGACGCTAGAGCTGTGAAGCCAGGTGCCCAATGCCCACAAGAAAGACCCAGCCACCGTGGGACTGGTCTGTCACCTGCCTATGTGGGTAACACTCACCATGCCAGCCCCTGGACTCAGCATGAGGAAGGGCAGTTCAGGGGTTCAGAGCCCCTTTCTCTCCCTCCCTGTGCCACACCCCACAGTATGGAGAGCCAAGCCCCCGGTGCCCGCCCATCAACACCCGTGCCCAGGGAGGGACGTGGAGCTGCTGCCCACCCTGGCCAGGGTGCAGCGAGAGGGGCTGCTGCAGACTCCAGCAGCAGGGGGGCAGCTGGCAGCTTGGACCCCGAGGGTGGGCCTGGGGGCACTGCCTAGGGGGCTTCCCCTGCACACAGACACGGGTGGGCAGCTCCGCCTGTCTCTGGAGCGGGATTCCTCCTGCACCTGTAGTTCGGGTTCCAGCCCTGTGCCCCTGCACGTCCCACGGCACCACGACGCCCTCTAGCGGCCGTGGCGGGGAATTGCTCCGCTACAACGCCCCTGCGCCCTGGAGACCGGGACTCCCCTGGCCGGCCACGAGAGGGCGGCTTTACACCTGCTATACAAGGGAGCGGAGTGGCGAGTTCCCGGCTGCAGAAGGCCTGGCACGGGAAGGAGGGGGTGCGGTTGGGGGGATCTGTCTGGGGATGCGGCCCGGTCTCCCGGGGAAGGGGTTAGAGCCTGTCCCTGGGATACTGTGCCCCCGGGAAGGTGTGATTGGGGACAGCCCTGCACGGGGACCCATGGGACGCAGCGGGATCTGCCATCGCTAGGTCCCGGCTGGACCCGCTCTGTCATGCTCTGATGTAGCCACGTGGCCTGGACGGGGGCTGTGCCCATGATGTGACAGAGCCACCCATGGCCTGGGGCCGTTCGAGCCGGGACAGCTGACACGGAGCGCTCAGGTCTCCTTGCTCAGGGGGTGGATGAAGAAATCGCCCCCCACACGTCCACAGGGATCTGGGGCAGGCACAGACCAGGACTGAGCCAGGAGCGGAGGGGGTGGGGCCCCTGTGCTCGTCAGCCGTTGGGAGATCCGGCTCTCCCAACGCAGCCAGCCGGGCAGCTGCCCCATCCACCCAGGCTCGCAGAAGCCTGACGCCAGCCTAGGAGGGCAGCAGTAAAGACAGGCGCTTCCAGGCCACTCCCAAGGCCTAGCTCGGCCCGGGGAGACCAGAGTACATGCTGCACAGCCAGAGCCCGACTGGGGGGCGGCAGGAGCCCCTGCCTTTGGGAGCGGGCAGCTGGCCTGGCACCGCAGAGGTGACCCTGCTCTCGCTCTGCCCAGGCCCTCTCCCCTCCAGCCCGGTACCTTGTGCGGGTCGCTGGAGGTGAAGCTGTTGCACTCCAGGAAGAAGGGCGCCTCGGGGACCAGCTCGTAGACAAAGACTCTTGTGTCACCCTAAACGCCCAGGGCGAGGAGAGTCGCGTGAGAGGAGAGCTGGCGACGCATGGGGTGCGGCCAGGCCGGGTGCCGATGCCCCTTGGCGCTATTGTGGAGATATGGCACGTGGCGAGCCAGCCAGGAGGCAGCCCCCTGAGGTTACAGGGAGGGAGGCAATGGGCCGCAGGGAGACTCCCATGGCGGGACCCAGAGGAGGAGCACCCCCCAGCCCTCCAGGGCCGGCTGTACGGAGATCACAGCCTGAAGCCAGGCCACCGCGGGGCTGTCGGGGCCAACAGCCTCCCAACAGGAGACCCAGGCAGGGAGCTGCTCCCCCTTGCAGGGAGACTCCGCTCCATCATCCTAGGGCCCAGCCCTCTGAAGACCCCCTGCTCCAAACGGAGCATGGTCACTGGTGCCCCAGTGGCCGGGCAGGGGGGCACATCCCACTGGGCTGCCGGCCACTGCTTCTCCCAGGCTCACACCCGGTGCCAGGGCCCTGGGGACAACCAAGCTGGGACTGTACAGCCTGGCCAGCCAGGTGACCGACCCTGCGGGTCCCTCTGGGGAGGGCGTGGGTGGCACGCAGCTCCAGGCACTGGCACGAAGCGAGCAGATCCCCACCCATGTGCCTGGCCCTGTGGGACAGGCAGAGCCCAGACGCTACTCAGCCCTTTCTCCGAGGCCACAGGCTCTTCCACTGCCCTTGGCTGGGAGCTGCCCTGCTGGGACTCCTGGCACAGCCTGAGGCCTGGCAGCTTGCCCGGGACGTACCACCCACAGCGACAATGGAGAGACAAGGATGGGGCCTGTCTGTCCGAGCGTTGGGAACAGCTCAGTCGCTCTCCTGGCTCCACCAGGGCCTCGCTCTGCAACTCAACCCCAGGTTGGCTCCTATGCCCAGCCCCTGGCAGGGCTGGTGAGGGGCTGGCAGACACCCTGGCCATGCGAATGGCTGAGCTGCCCCTCCCCCAGACACTCACCTTGCCAGTGAGGAAGACCACGCTGGTGTCCGGGTCATAGAAGGGGATGAGGGTGGAGGGAGCCGTGTCGATGCTCAACACGGCCAGGGGCCCGGCTGCCAGGGACGCTGCGTCGGACAGGTACAGCTGGCGCTCGCTGCGGCTGCGTGGAGAGCACGGCGTGGATCAGCGGGGCCCGACGCCAGCTCGCCACAGAGCTGCCCTCACCTTCCTGCTCCCTTGGCAATCCCGTTCCTGGGGCACTGCGGGGGAGCCAGGACACAGGAATTCGCAGGCCGGGCAGCAGGGAGATGGACGCAGTGCCAGGGTGTTGGCCAGGTGCAGAGCACAGTGGATGGAGCTGTCTTAGGGCCCAGGCCTGGCTCCCAGTGGGGAGATCTGCAGAACAGCAGGTGGACCTACCTCCTGGCTCCCTTGCTGGGGCCACCTCTCACGAGGCTTCCTGCTGGGCTAGTAGAGCCACCCCTCACCCTGCCGGGCACAGCCGCGGGCTCCCTCCTGGTCTCCAGCAACCCCCTGGGGCTTCCTCCACAAACCAGCCCCAGCGTCCCAGTATGTGCCCCCCTTATGAATGGGATGGCAGGGCCAGTGTGCAGCAGTGGTTTAGGACAGGAAGTGAAGCCCTGCTTTTCCCATCAGCAACCCTCAGCTCCGTAGGGCAAGTGGAGCTGGGGTCCCCAGCAGAGCAGTTATCCAAGCTGGGATTCAGCCACGCAACCCAGCCAGGAGGTGACTGACCCTCCAGTGGTCCCTCTGGAGAGGGTGTGGGTGCCCTGCTGCTCCGGGCACTGGCATGAAGCTAGCATCCCTCGCTCTGGAGCTTTGCCCTGTGGAGCGAGCGGCACAGCCTGGCTGAGGGCACAGGCCCAGCTGGGACCAGCCATCAGCGCAACTTGGAGCCACCTGGTATTCAGCTCCACAGCCTGGCTGTGGGCTCAGCTGCCGTCTTCCCCGCAGAGGTGGCTGAATTGCCAGGACCATGGGCCCATGACCCGCGCAGTGACTGACGGCCTGGGGACGCAGCGCCAGCCCTTACCTGTCGAACCCAGACACCAGCAGGTAGCGGCCACCACAGACCCAGACCAGCCGCGCCCCTCGCCCGCCTTCGGGGCCGGGGCCTTCCTGTGGAGCGGGGAGAGACCCGTGACTTCCCAGCACTCCCCATACAGCTGCCTCGACCCCGGCCGGTGGCAAAGGGGAACGGGCTGCACGGGGCAGATTTGGGATGAGACTGGGAGGCAGGAGCGGGAGCCCGCGACTGGCTGGGCACAGCAGAGCACTCTGCTCCCACTCCCCCTCCCGCCAGCCAAGCACCCCCTCAGGGACCTCCTGGTCCCCCCACAGCCCCTGACTCCGACATGCCCCCCCCTCCACCCCCCAGGAGGAAGCGCCCGACCCCTCACCTGCTCGGGCTCCGGGGACTTGCGGGGCGCATAGACCCGCACTCTGCCATCCTTGCTGACCGTGGCCAGCTTCCGGCCATCCGGACTCCAAGCCAGGCTGAAGATCTGAAAGAAACCCGCTGCCTGCATCACGCACGTCCCAGCCCTGGGCGCCGGCCGCGTGGTGCTTACCGAGCAAGGCAAGCAGGGAAGGTCCTGGCGGCGACGCGGTGCGCAGGCTGGGGACCCCAATCCAAGCTGTGACCGTGAGGAGCCGGCTTGGGAGAGGCTGCCAGCTCAGCGCTGGAAGGGTTAAAGCAGAGCGGAGCAGTGGAACGGGGCAGTGGAGGGACCTCTGCAGGCCGGGGGAGAATCAGCAGGGGGCCTGCTGGCTGAATCAGCCTGTGCATGTCAGAGAAGGGGGCCCAGCCCCATGCCGGGACAGCCACAGACCCATTGCGGCTGCCAGGCCTCGCTCCCACGCTGAACCTACGCCAGTTTAAATCAGTCCAGCTAGGCCAGCCTCCCCCGTTCCGATTGGCACGTGGAGCCCGTGCCCAGTGTGTCCTGCGCAGCCTGGCACGGGGACATGGCTCTGGGCACGCCAGGCTGGCCTGTGCTCCTGAACCACAGCAGCGGGGGGTCCCACGCATGCCCACAGGCAAACAGACACACCTGACAGGTGCTGATTCCCACCCCTTACCAACATGGTCCTGTCTGTCCTGAGCACAGGGATCAGCCGTGGGCAGGGCCCTCCCAGCACTACCACCATGAGGCTCAGTGGTTTGGCTGAGCCATTGGCTGGCATGGCTGCAAGCTGGCAAAGGTGGGTTAGGATGCAGTGCCTTTGCTCTGAACGTGCCACACTGGGACACAGCGGTGCCAAGCTCATCTGGAGGGAGCTACTCCCCTGCACGCGTCTCTGGACTGGTCCCTCGTGCACAGAGAGCTGACACGCCCCAGCTGTCCCCTGCATTCTTGGCCACGCCTGTCTGGCTTGGTGTATTCGGGGACTGACCATCTCTCGGGAGGGGTTTAGCTGTCCGAAGGTGCTGTGAGCGATTCCCGTATCCCCGGCGATGGCGGGCTGCAGATGTTTATGCATTTTAAAAATCCCTATGGATTTCCCCGGCCACAACAGCCATGCCCCATGTCACGGACTGCGCCCTCCTCTCCTGCGTGGGGCTGTTGCAGTGTGGGGCAGCTGCAGGCCTCGTCTGCCTGTGGCGACTCCTTTTCCTGGCCCCTTGGCACATCAGGGCATCCACCAGCACCAGCCTCCCGCCACCATCCCCACGCCGGGCACTGCTCTGCCCACAGCTCCCCGGGGGCACATGGCTTTGCCCTGGCCTCGCTCTCCCCCCTACCTGGTCTCGGTGCCCCCTCAGGCACAGCTCCTCCCTGCCCGCCTGCAGGTCCCAGATCCGCACGCTCATGTCGTAGGAGGAGGAAGCCAGTATGTCTGCAGCCAGGGGGTGGAATTTGAGGGAGTAGATCTTCTCCGTGTGACCTCGGGGAAGAGAGAGAGGAAACCTCCGTGGCCTGGCGTGGGCAAGGGAGCCAGGACATGACAGGCGTTCTGTTCAGAGCCCCCAAGTGCACGGCGGGGCCGGTCAGGGAAACCCAGCCGGCAGGCCGGGCGCTGCAGCCCGCCGGCACTCGGAGCCTTGCCCCCACGGCCCTTACCTCTGAGCACGGCCTCCGGCTCCAGCAGCGTCTCCTGCAGCCCTCTGGGGGGGATTCGCCACAGTCGGATCTTGGCATCATCACCAGCTGAACGCCCGAGGTGCCCAAACAGAGACAAAAGAATGAGCTGGGCGCTAATGGGTGCTGGGCGCCAGTGCTGGGGGGCCCCAGGAGTAAGCAGACACTAACAGCCTCTGCCCCTGGCCTCGGGCGGGCGAAAATAAGAGATGCCAGCTGTGCTCTGGGAAGGAAAAGGGGCAGGGGCAGCAGGACGACCCGAAATGTGCCCACACCCCGAGTGGCCCCCAGGACGTTTTAAAAACCACGGAAACTTCATTTTCAACCATCCCTAAAAGCCTCCCTCTCCCGCATTTCCCAGAGACGGCTCAGCCTGGTTTAAAGTCCGTGGGGGAAGGGACTCGTTCGAGGAGCCCCAAGGGCATGGCAACAGTACTTGGGAAACCGGCACATTCTGCACTAGTTGGTGCTGCTGGACTCATCAGTGGCCTCAGCCTTGTCTCACAGGAGCCTTGTCCTGTAGCAGTGACTGGCCCGCGGCTACCCAGCAAGTCACTGGCAAAGCTGGGACTAGAACCCAACCCGCCCGTCAGGTCCTGATACAACCACTAGACTGCACTGCTCATGCAGGGATTACTAAAAAGATCAGGAACTCGCTAGCCTATGAGAGGGGATCTGGCAATAACGGGGAGCAGGGGACTTGATCCCAGGGCTGGGAATCGAGAGATTCTACTCCTGGCTCTGCTACCTGGCTGACCTTGGGCAAGGGAGAGAAACCGTGCCTCAGTTTCCCCACCTGGAAAATGGGATTACACGGATTCTCTTTAAGGGTGAGGTGGGGGAAGGGCTTGAGGGCTCTCTGAAGGTCTATGAAGCGTGTTGGAGGTCTGTGGAGGAAGGTGCCGGAGACAGACAGGAAGAGGGACTGCAGAGCGTAACAGTGTGTCCTGGGATGGGGAGAGCACCCGCCAGCCCTGGATGTGGGCCTGGAATGAGGAGAGCTCTCCCAGGCCAGCAGCACAGCCCCACCCTGCCCCCGCAGCTGGCAACGCAGAGGCAGGCCTTAAACGGGGACAGAGAGATCACGCACCAACCGCGAGGCGCTGCAGGTCGAAGGGGTCCCAGCAGAAGTCTGCGACCGGCGTCCCGTTCTCAATGGTGGGCACAGACGTGTCGGGGAGCCGGCCCGGCTTGGAGAGCTGCAGCACAGTCCCACAGTCAACGTAGCACGGCAGCTCGGTTACCTTCACCCCCATCCCCAGGCCTCGCTTCCCTTCCGCCCCGTCTCAGCGCCACCCTCCCTTGGCCACGCGTGATGAGCCGCAGTGGCAGCAGTGTGTAGGCACCAGTGCCCTCTAGTGTCTGGCTCACAGCGGGGATTCCAGACCCGCTATTGCTACCACCTGGGGGAGTGCCCCTTCAGTGCAGTCTGAACCAGAGTTCTCACCCCACATGTGTGATCTCCTCGGGGACATGTGCCTGCAGCACACTGTGCTGTCAGAGGGGGGCCGGCTGTGGGGAGCCAGGCCCCACACCAGGGAGTCCAGCCCCACAGGGAAGGCAGTCTCAGCAGTATCTCCAGGCATTCCCCTTTGGCAGCGGGGGTGGGGCAGGGTGGAGGCACACTGGCAGGGAAGCTTGCCCTCCCAGGGCCCAGGCCATGCCCATGTTGTGGCACATCCCAGCAGCACCCAGCCCCGGCGCACGCCTACCTCCAGCACGGCGATCTGACCGCCTGCTGACAGCAGCGGGACGGCGACGCGCAGCCGGTTGGCACAGACGCCGTCGCTCTCCCCCGGCGTGGTAAGGTTCAGTCCCTTGAGGTTGGTGATGTGGGTGCCGCGGGGCAGCACCGTACCCAGGGTGTGACGGAACTTGGAGCTGGGCCCTGGGGGGGATGAGGGCAGGAGTGAGGGATTTGCCCCCAACCAGGGCAAGGCTTCATGGACCATCCCCAGCTGCCCACCCGGGCCAAGGAAGAGCCGGGCATTAGCTGCTGTTCCTCTCTCTGCCCGTCTTCCAGGAGATGGCAGAGTGCCCTGGGCGTGGCAGCTGCCTCGCACCCGGCTCCACCTGCCTAGCGAAACGCCCATGCCTCCCTGAGCGGCCACCCTCACTTACCCAGAATGCTCTGCAGGGACTTCTGACTGGGGCTGGTGGTGGAGAGAGATGGGGCTGAGCTGGAGGGAGAGCTCAGGGAGCTGGGGGGAGACGAGAGGCTGCTGCCCTCCTGTGGGGAAGAACAGACCCCACAGGGAGACAAGGGGTTAAACAGCCTGGCCAAAGCCCCTGCCCTCCACCCAATGAAGCCAGGCAGAGAACCCAGCCGGGGGTCAGGTGCCACCCATGGGGGATGGGAGCTGCAGCTCCTGGGAGTCATTGGGGGCTGGGGGGAGCCAGGAGAATCTGATGCTGGGCTAGAGCATCCAGGGCTGATGATTGGATTGGAGGGGGCTGGCAGAGCTGGGGAGCAGGACAGGATTGGAAGACATTGGAAAAGGTGGGGCTGGACTGACGAACCTTGGGGGCAGGTTGGGATTGGAGGGTGTTGGCAGAGGTGAGGACCGAGCTGGCAGATCTGGAGGCGGTAGGGGTGGCAGAGTCAGGCATGACTGGCAGAGCTGGGGAGCAGGGCTGGCAGAGATGGGGGCAGATTGGGATTGGAGGGTGTTGGCAGAACTGGGGGGCTCAAAGGGGCAGTTTGTGGGGTCATAGTGCTCAGATACTGGCAGGGTTATGGGATTCAGGCCGCCCCCTCCCTCCACAAGCCTTTCACCCCACACGACACTAATGCCCTCCCCGCCTGGCCATCTCGCACAGTCCTGGCCCAACAGCTGCCATGTCCGCACCCTCACTCCGGTGCCACCCCGCACAGCCCCGCCTGGGTTCTGGGGTGACTGCCTCACGTGCCCCAGGCCAGGTGTGCCCCACGCCCCAGTGCCCGCTGGGAGCTTGGCAGCCCCCAGTGACGTGTCAGTGTGTGAGACCCCGAGGCAGCCCCCGCCCTGTGGGCTGGCAGCCCCGGCCAGGCCCGGCACTCACGCTCCTGTCCATGTCCCCAGAGCGGGCATTGGGCTGCTGGGCGGCGGGTGGCGCAGGCTCCTCACGCCGGGCAGGGGGAAACAGGCAGGAGGTGAAGGTCTCCCGGGGCCTGCGGGCGGGGTTCAGGCTCATCTTCTCCACCTGATGGGCAGCAGCAGAAGGTCACTGCCCGGCACCATGTCTGCCACCCCAACCCCCCATTGCCCCAGGGGGCTCTCTGAAGCCTGCAGAAGGCGACACTCCCTGTAATGGTCACCCTGGGGGGACAGGACCCCCAGCCTGCTCTACGTGGGGGCGGTCCTAGAACTGCCCCCCCCCCGGCTCAGCGACGGTAGGAACGGATAAGGCGCTGGTTCCGAACCGCGACGTCATGGAGACCTGCCCTGGTGGTGACCAGCCTCATTGGTGAATGCCACAGTAGCACTGGGAAGCACGGTAGACCCTGGCACCAGTGGGGGTGGGGGGACTCACACCAAGGACACCAACGGGGGGCTTCATCCCAATGGGGGAGCTCACACCCCTGGCACCAACAGGGGAGGCCTCACACCACCAGCACTAATGGGAGGCCCTCGCACCCTCGGCACCAATGGCGGGGCTTATACCATTGGCACCAATGGAGGGAGGCTCATATCCTTGGCACCAGTGAGGGGAAGGGCTCACGCCTCTGGCACCAATGAGGGGGAGGGGCTCGCACAGACCCCAGCACCAATGGGGGGGGAGGGACGCATGCTCCCAGCAGCAACGGGGGGTAGTAATAGAGAGAAACTGTAGACGCGCCTCTCCTCAGGCACCCCGGGTCTCCGAAAGCAGCTGGGTGGGTACCTGCTTGTTGTCCCCTGCCCACCAGCCCTGCGCTGATGCCGCGGGGATGGTCCCTGTGGAGTCCGGGAACAGATCTTCATGGAACTCCTGCAAGGACTGGAAGAGACACAGGCGTAAGTGGCGCAGAGCGAGCATGTGCCAGGGAAGGGCTGGCATAAGCCCACCCCCTGGCAGGACCAATGCCTTGAGCATGGACCCTGTGCGGGCATCCTGGGGCCCTCTAATCTTGCTCGGGGAACATCCCCTGAAGCTCCCCGGTGTGGGGGAGTCCTGGCCGGCGGAGGGAATTGGGCAGGGACACAGCCTCACTGCATGGAGCTCCCTAAAGCTGCCTGCTGTGCCAGGGGATCTGCACCCCAACCTGGAGTCTCACCCACAGCCTCCAGCTTTCCCCAGGAAAGGAGCAGTGGCAAAAGCCAGGCAGGGGCCCACTTCTGGGGCTTTGCACCTCTCCCCTCAGAGAACTGAGGTCCGCAGGCCGCCCCGAGCCAGTCCCCCTGTGCCCCATCTCTGCCTGGGAAGGGTCCCACTGTGCTACAGCTGACATGTCCAGGGGACCTGCAGAGGCTTTGTCACCCCCGGCGCCTTGGCAGTGACCCCCTCCTCCTCCTTACCAATCCGTTCGGAAGACCCCACCACCCTGCGCCAGGAGGTGGAGCGCTCCATTCGCTGCGGGTGCCCAACAATCGGCACTAGACCCCTGCGCACTCGGCAGGAGTCACAGGGGTTTCCCATCCCTGGGGGCAGCCCCGGTGGGTGCATGGCTTGAGGCTAGCAGGCAGGAGTTCTGGGCCCAGCCCTGCCCCAGGGTCACCAGGGGACTGTGCCAGCAGGCACTTCTCCATCAGTGGGGTCCCAGCAGGGCAGGGCCCTGGTTGTGAGGGGCCTAGCTTATGACACCTGGGGCCTTATTTTTAGAAGTGCCGAGCGCCCAGAACTCCACCGGACGGAGCCACTGTGAAAACCAGGCCGCAGGGGCTCGGACTGGACACTGAACACTGAGCCCCTCCGAGTCGGAAGCCATGTTTGATAATGTGCATCGCCACTGCTCCGTGCCTTGATTTCCCCAACTGTCAAATGGCGCTGATACGACAGGGCGTTGGGAGGGGTCATTCTTAAAAAGGGCCTTGGGAGAGCCAGGAGCCAGAGAAGGGGGAAGTCGGAGGGTGTGTTGGACAGCAAATGGGGACGTGCCCTAGACAGCCTGGCACTGCAGCCCATCTCAGCTAGCTAGTTGGGGTGGCAATGCAGCCCAGTGGGTGGAGACCTGGGTTCTATTCCTAGTTCTGCCATTGGATGATCTCAGCCCAGTCACTCCTCCGCTCTCTTCCGCAGTTTCCCTGTCTGTGAAATGGGGGTAATAGTTTGCAAAGAGCTTTGAGATCCAGTCAGGAAACGTGTTTCTAATTATTAACCGGTGTCACAGGGGGTGGGGGAGTCCCGTTCCCACACCCCCCACTTCCTGGAATTCACAGTGATTCTTAGCCAGCCGGTAGATCAGAAGGTTTATTTGAGATGCCAGGAACACAATCCAACTCCGAGCTTGTCAGTACAAACAGGACCCCTTAGTCAGGCCCTTCTGGGGGACAGGGAGATAAGACCCCAAATCCGGGCTCTCTCCTCTTCCCCAGCCAGCTTCTACCCCCTCCACACCCTGCCGCCGTCTTTCTCCCTTTGTTCACTTCCCGGGCCCTAGGTGTCAGCTCCCCTCCCCCTTCTCATCTCAGGTTACAGCTCCAGGTAGCCCGATCAGAGCAGCTTCCCCTCGAGAGTCATGTCCACTCTCCTCCCTGCTTGTCACACCCGGGTCTGATTACCCCTCCCCCGCAAATCAGACAAGTTCCATCCCACCCTGTGAGCCATTTGAATGGGACCAGGTTGGTGCTATGGCACAGGGCATTTTCCCACTCAAAAAAGGGTCCAGCCAGGGAACTCCCCCCTGCCAGCTCCAGGGCCCAGCACTTGCACAGGAGGGTAACTGGGGGTGGGGGGTGCAGAATAAGACTCAATCCTGCTCTTCAGTAGCCAGGGCAGCTGGCCGCACCTGCCCCCTGGGGTTCGGTGGGGACCTGCTGAGCCATGTGCTCCTGGGAGCAAAGGCACAGAGCACAGCTCAGAACCAGGCCCCGAAACAGTTAACATCATCCACGGGGCCGCCAGATATCCCGAGACCTCCTCCGTGCCCTGGACCGCCAGCGCCGGCTTACCTTGCGGGGCACCGTGTAGCTGATGGGAACAATGAAGCCGTCCGTCAGCTGCAGGACTCTGAGCACCTCGCAGGACATGACGTCCAGCGCCCGCTTTGGCACCAGGGTGGCGCCCTTGGCCTTGCCCTCCGTCAGACACTGGGTCACTAGCGGGAAACGGAGACAGGGTGTGAGCGGGGCTACGCTGCCCATGCCTGGAGGGGGGCTGGCCCCACATAGTACGGCTAAGTGATCCCTTTGTCGCTGGCTGGCACAGCTCACTGTGCTGCCATACGTGGCTCCGGACACCCAGGGACCTGCTGGCTCCCCTCCCGCCCCACATCCAATACTCCTAGGACCCTGTTTCCAGGGCAGCCCCTCCAGGAACCTGCTCCCACAGTGTGACCCTGAGTGCGGCTGCTCCGTTAGCTGGCCTCCTCCCTGGCATGTTCGGTTCCTGCCTGCCCCAAGCCGTCCCCACAGACAGGGGCTCCGCTGTGTCACTCGATCATTCCCAGCGCACCCCACACAGGGCGTCCCACTGAGCAGACCCTGCGTGTGGTGCCCAAGGTGACTGACTGAATCTATTACTCAGGCATACCCTGGGGGTGTGGCATAGCACAGTGCCTGTGTCAGGGACTGTCTGAGGTCTCACCTATTCCCTGTCACCAGGCTTGGGGCCGGCTCAGCTCTTAGACCAGAGGTGGGCAAACTACAGACCGTGGGCCACATCTGGCCTGCGGGACCATTCTGCCCAGCCCGCAGCCCCTCCGCTGCTGTCTCCCCGACCCCACAGCCTCAGCTCGTCAGGTGGGCAGCGTGGCAGCGTGGCTGGCTGCAGTCGGGTGTGTGGGGGGGTGAGGCTGCCAGTCCTGCCACTTTGAATGGCATGGTAAAAGTGTGGGGAGTGGGGGGTTGGATAATGGGCAGAGACGCCCAGCGGGTGGTCAGGAGACAGGGAGCAGGGGGGTTGAATAGGGGGTGGAGTTCTGGGGAGGTGGTTAGGGGACAAGGAGCAGGGGGGGTTGGATGGGTTGGGAATTCTGAGGGGGACAGTCAGGGAGCGGGAAGTGGGAGTGGGAGGGGGCCAGGCTATTTGGGGCCTTCCCTACCTGGCCCTCCACACAGTTTCACACCCAGATGTGGCCCTTGGGCCAAAAGGTTTGCCCACCCCTGCCTTAGACTACACACAGCTAACAGCATGCCAGGACATCCCGTGGGCACTCACCAGCTGGTTACTGGAGCACTGCTTGGGGGGGAATGAGTCCACTGGCTAATATCAGAGGGTCCCTTGGGATGGAGGGGCAGTCAGGAGGACTCCAATACCCAGGCCTCCCCCACAGAGAAGTGGCTTCTTCCCCTCTGCCATGTCAGCCCTTCCCACAGCCTGAGAGTAGCCTCCAGGGCCGGGCACCCTAGCTCCCACAGGGCTTGGGAAGGGGAGCGTGGGGCAGCCCCCAGACGGATACTCACCCTGCGTCAGGGCTGGCAACGAGGGGCACACTTCAAAGCAGTAGAGGAGATTTTCACCCTGAAACAGACAAGATGGCAGGGCCAAAATGCCCCACAGGTCCTGGGCAGGCACAAAGGGCTGCCCCTGCCTGGGCTTGATACCACTGCAGCCAGCTCTCACCTGGACCCACCAGCCGCCATGGGACCAGGGAGCAGGAGGCTTCAAGGACAGTGAAATTCTGCTGCTTCCACCCCAGGGATGGAGGGAGACCTCACTTGGGGACACCTCCTAAGGGGACAGGGCAGTGACGCCCTCTACTGGAGTGAACTAGCAGTGTACCCAACCTCACCTAAGGGGAGCAGAGGAGTCTAGAACAAGGGGGCCCTGCTCAGCTGAACCCCACCAAGGGAACTAGGGGGGAACCATGCTCCTGGCCCAAATGCTTTGGGGTAAAAGCGCCAGGGCCCCCAAGGAGAGCCCTGGCCCCCCACTGACAACAGCTGCAGCATGGCCCCCCTGCTCTCTCAGCACTCACCTTTCCAGCCACCACCAAGAGCCCAGTGTCAGGGTCCAAGAGTGGGATCGCCGCCCTGAAAGACAAAAGGGCCTGGTGAGGGGAACTGCTCGGAGCCAGGCCTGTGGATCAGCCACGCCATTGCCGGCACCCACGGAGGGGCCCCAGCCCCGCACACACCTGATAGCGCCAGCCAGCAGGTCGCCACGGGCAATGCCAGCAGACTCCTGGGCTTCTTGGTCTGTGGGATGGCTCCCTGGTAGGGAGCGGCGCCAGCGCAGCAACCCAGGGCCTGGGGCATGTTCCCCAGCAGGGCACCACCCCCATTTTTCAGTTTGGTTCTGCCTTCCCTGTTTTTCCCTCAGGCCCAGGCCAGCCGAACGGCCACCCACAGGTGCAGGGGCACAGCCAGTCGCTAGCCCTCCCCACCCGGGGCTTTCCCTGAGGGAGCCCGGGGCAGCCCGGGGGGTTTGGGAGCTCAGGGCTGGGCTAATAGCCTTTGACCGAGTTGGAAATGGACAAAAATGCACTGAAGCCGAAAAGCTTTGAGCGAGCTCCTTATATGGAGATTGAGCTGCTGGACACAGCAGCCGGCTGCAACTGGGGATGCTGAGTGCGCTGGCGGGACGCAGGAAAGGAAAGGGAGAGGCAGATAAAGCTCTTCTAAGGGCCTCAGCACTCCGGCCTGCTCAGTGACCAGCTCCCAGTGACCGTCCCAGCGGGACCCAGTCCTAGCCCGGCGCCCAGACGGTCCCAGCGGAGCCCAGTCCCAGCCCGGCG
>ML677381.1:28784099-29033419 GCA_007922305.1 Dermatemys mawii
TCCCAGCGGAGCCCAGTCCCAGCCCGGCGCCCAGACGGTCCCAGCGGGGCCCAGTCCCAGCCTGGCGTCCAGACGGTCCCAGCGGGGCCCAGTCCCAGCCTGGCGTCCAGACGGTCCCAGCGGGGCCCAGTCCCAGCCTGGCGTCCAGACGGTCCCAGCGGAGCCCAGTCCTAGCCTGGTGCCCAGACGGTCCCAGCGGGGCCCAGGCCCAGCCCATTGCCCAGACGGTCCCAGCGGGGCCCAGGCCCAGCCCATTGCCCAGACAGTCCCAGCGGGACCCAGGCCCAGCCCATTGCCCAGACAGTCCCAGCGGGGCCCAGGCCCAGCTCAGTGCCCAGACAGTCCGAGCAGGACCCAGGCCTAGCCCATTGCCCAGACAGTCCCAGCGGGGCCCAGTCCCAGCTCGTTGCCCAGATAGTCCCACTGGAGCCCAGCCCGGCGCCCAGACAGTCCCAGCCCGATGCCCAGACAGTCCCAGTGGGGCCCAGTCCCAGCAGGGCCCAGTCCCAGCCCGATGCCCAGACAGTCCCAGTGGGCCCAGTCCCAGCCCATTGCCCAGACAGTCCCAGTGGGCCCCAGTCCCAGCAGGGCCCAGTCCCAGCCCGGCACCTGGACTGTCCCCACAGGGACCAGAAGTTACTGAAAGTGCACCCCCCATGTTGCCCCGCAGCCCAGTGCTCCTCCAGCCTTGAGTCCCCTCCACAGCTCTGCCAGCGCCCTGATTCCTACCCTGCTAATCCAGCCCCAGGTCCTACCCACATCCACAGCTGTGCCGATGCCCCTCAGTTGCCAGAGTTGGGTGCAGCAGACTAAGACTGGTCCCATGGCTGATACAGCAGCTGGTGATAAAAGTGCAGCAACCACTTTTTTCCTCAACAGCAAGATTTCTTTGGTAACATTTACATACCAGGCCAAAGCCAGCCGGCTGCATTTCCTAGGGTGCTGGCATCATTGCTGCCATAACATCGCCTCCTGCAGGGCTTGGAGGAAGAAGCTGGGTGCATGCCAGAGTCCCCATAGCCAAGAATCACAGAGTAACAGACCCCACAGGCCTGAGGCGGGACAGGCTGTGCCCCGGCTGGCTGCCCTGGCCGGCCCACGCCTCAAGCTGTGGTGAGAGGCCAACTTCCCTGTCTGAGCCTTGTGCCCTGGGCAACGTGCACCAACTGGGGACACCACCCTTCCCAGCAGTGATCAGATGCTGCCAGGAAGGAGGAATGGTGATTGCCCCCATCTATGCTGGCGTCACCGGTCAGCCTGCCCCCACTCCAGACACCAGATCTCTGAGGGTGACGCTGGCACTCACCCTGCCAGTGTTCCCTGCCGTGTATTACCCAGGGTGCTGGTAAGCCAGTCCCGCCATCTCACAGACCATCTCACAGACTTCAGCAGGCTGCGCCACGATAGCTCCCCAACCATGTCCAGCACCTCGCTTCTGGAGACACGCCCTGCATGTCGCCCCTCGCTGCCCAGCGCACTTTGGGCATGATTACTCACCCAGGCGAGACACTGGCTCCTAGGGAGAGCAGCCAGTTCCTGTAGGTGGGTGAGGGCACAATCTCCCCTCCCCCTGTGGTGGCAGACCCGCCTGCAGACACCCCCAGCTGGAGGAGAGCTCCATCACTCTGGGGGGGCCAGACTGAAGACAGGGAGGAAGGGTGGCATGGCCCCACCTCCAGCCTGGGCCCTACCTCCCAGGGCAAGTGTGACTCTATTGACATGAACTGTAACCGTACAAATTATTGTTGCAACCACTGTTATATACTTGCAGCAAATATTATACAAGGTTGTTGAGTGAGATGTCTATGAGGAGGTTATGATTTGCTGGTTATGATTATGCTATCTGCAGGCATGTATCATTTTTATATTTGAAGTTATAAATATTGGCTATGTACTTGTATCTCAATGTGTTTGATCATAAGTAGCACCAGTGAAGCATTTGGCCAGCTTATTGAGAAGGGACTCTTCAGATTAAGTGCCCATTCAAGAAACACTTAACTGACAATGAACCTTGGCAGACTCCAATCCGCATGAGAAGTCTTCCTGGGACCGTTCAAGGTAGCATGGGAGCAATCGCTGCTCTCCCTGTAAAGTCATGCACGGTCATGTGACTTTCCCATGTGGCTGCAAACTCCATCTTGTTGCTGTGATTTTGCACAGCAGAACAAAGGGGTTTCCGCCCATAAAGAAACAATATAAAGGCCCTGGAAACCCCTCTGTTTTGTCTTCAATCCTGCATCTTAGAACTTTGCTACAAACTGAAGCTCTGAACAAAGAACTGAATGACCCATCCAAGCTGTGGACAGGGCCGGCCCACAACATTTTGGCACCTGAGGCGGGGAGCTCATGATGCTCCCATGTCCCCTCGCCTGGGCCAAAACTTGAAAGGGCTCAGTTCTGCCTTCTTCCTGTTCTACTCTTCTCGTGGCACTGCTCTGCCACCTACCCCAGTAAAGGAGAACAAACAACTTAAAATGCCGCCTTCAAAAATTTTAAGTAACACTAAACTTTCAAACGCCTGAACAACAAATGGAACTTTTCTTGTCTGCACAGTAAACTCTGGCACTTTCATCTGTTTGAATAATAAAAGTGGTGCTTTATGTGCCTTCTAGGCACTCAGTGGTTTTAGCGTCAGAGAGGACATTCCCAGATGTTACGTCAAAATTTGCCATCGATGAGTTGATGCAGAGAAAAATACACAGATGCTTTGAATTACATTAAAAAATTCAGCAGGCTCACTAGAAGCTGATGCTGCATCAGTGGCCACGAAGTTCAATGAATGAGAACTGCATGGGACAAAAAAAGCTCGAGGGTTTAACTCTCGGATCCATGTCTGTACTCCTCTGTTCTTTCCTCTCATGTTGGCACCATTATCATAGCGCTGACTTCTCCTGTCAGCTATCGCAATTCCCATATCTTCTAGCTTTTTAAGCAGCACATTTGTCAGGCCAGCTCCTGCAGTATCATCAATGTCAATAAATTCTAGAAAATGCTCTCTGACAGTCATCATTGCAGGGACATTTTCACTAGGTTCTGTTGTTGTTACAAACACACCATTATAGTCATTTGTTCCGTATGGCTGATGTCAGGTGTACAGTCCAGAGTAACAGAGTAATATCTTGCTGACTTTAGATCTGCCACAATCTCCTGTTTAACTTTTGTTGCCAGTAACTGTATGATCTCATTTTGAATCATTTTTCCGAGGTAGTGGTGTGTGTACATTTCTTGGGTGGTGACTCTTAGATGCTCCTTGAGTACAGCATTGAACTCAGCCATCAGCTCCACAATTTTAAGGAAGTTTCCATCGTTTGGCACATACAGCTGATCTGAAGTGCCTCGCAGTGCTAGGTTTTGGGTAGCAAGCATTCTCCCAGTGGCAATGAGCCTTTTCAGAATATTTTGCCAGTAAAGAGACTCTGATGCGATCTTCTCTTGATGCTGATCATCTATGGTGGCCTTTAACCGTAGTCTCATCTAAAGGCCTTTCCACCTATGGAATGCTCTCTGGTGATTTGCTGCCTTCTCATGGCATGCCAGATTTCTAGCCAGATTTTTCCAGTCCTTTGTTCCTGTAGAACCCAGTGTGGCTGGAATATTAGACTGGAAGAGTTTGCAACAAAAACAGTATGCTGCGTTCTGGGTTTTTGAGTGCATAAGCCATGGCCTCTCCACTTTGTCACCATTGGGGATTTCACTCCAGTAATGTGTTGGATGGAAACTTCTATTTTCATTGTGTTTGGAGAACACGAAGTTTTTCACTTGCTGTGGCCCATGCAGTACAAGGAAATTCCTCAGGCTACTGCTCAGGTGGGTCCACAGTCCTGGATCATCTAGACTTAAGGAACTAAACTCAGCAGAAGATGTTTCTTGTGCCTCCATCACACTCTTCTCTGGTGTACAGTTTTCTTCAGGAATGTGCATGGTTACATCCATTGGAGATGGAGATATGGATGCTGCAGTAGCTGCCAGGTCACCTGCACTCTGACTATTGGAAGATCAGGCATCTCCTCACCGCTCACATCCTCATTGGGGCTGGAAAGCTCACTGTGAACATTTGTGTCTATGTATCTCAGGAGAGCTCCTTCCTGCGTAGATAGAAAAGCTTCCTTTGCTTTCTTTCTCTTTCTGAATGCTGCCTAAGAGGGGCATTTTCTTCTTTCACTCATGACTGCTGTTCTGTGTCCGCTATAGTGGCTCTCAACACTCAGTTGAAGGGGACAAATAAGCAGGGTGGTAGCAGGGCCTGAGTGAGGGAACATATCAGTGTCTTAAGGGCTTAACTGGCTCCTACTACTTCAGTTGACTGCCTGTTCTCCTCAAGTAGGTTCAGGGAAGCAGAAGGAAACAGGAAGCTCCCTGAGAAGCTGGTGTTAATCAGTCCAGGCTTGTGGAGGTGCCAGAGAGGTACATAAGAGGCACCTCCTGCTCTCTCCCTGCAGCTCCTGCTGCTGTCTGTTATTCCCTCTCCCCTTTTCTCCTGCCTGCCTGTTATGTCTCTTGTGCCTCCTTCCTCCAGCACAGCTCTCCACCCTCTCTGTGCATCTAGAGCAGAGAGGATACATGTGCACCAGCAGCAGACACAATTTTCTACACTCTGGGTCTTAGTGGCACCTCCCCACAGTCTGGCACCTGAGACAGTCCCTCAGTTCGCCTCATGGTAAGGCCAGCCCTGTGGATGATCTTCAGAGACCTGATATGAACCTGCAGTTTAGTCCATCACCACTACAAGCCTAAATCAAGAACTTTGCCATTACTGTATGTAATTGATTCCATTTCACCAGTTTTAGCTCTCATCTACATTTCTTTCCTTTTATGAATTAACCTTTAGAGTTTAGATGGGAACAGTGTGATTTGTGGGTAAGATCTGACTGGTACATTGGCTCTGAGGCTTGGTCCCTTTGGGATCAGAACCATTTTTCTTTTACTGGGGTATTGGTTTTCATAACCATTCACCCCCATAGGGAGCGGTGTTGGTGGTGATACTGGGGAACTGGAGTGTCTAAGGGAATTGCTTGTATGATTTCTGGTTAGCCGGTGGGGTAAAACCGAAGTCCTCTCCGTTTGGCTGCTTTGGTTTGCTTTAATAATAAAGGACCCCCAGCCTTGGGCTGGGACTGCCCTGCTCTAAGCAATTTGTCCTGAACTGATACTCTCAGTAGTGTCCTGCCAGAGGACACATCATTACAGTGGTGTGGCGTAGTCATGCTTGGATACATATTACCACATGATAATAGGGTTTTTGGTTCAGAACCACGTTTGTCAAAATTTAATTTTGATATTGGAGAGTTTAAGGGTTAAAAATCAGTTACAGTGAGTGACCCGTGACCAAGATCCTGACAGAAAAAGCCTGGAAGAATTGTGTTTACAGAGAGGGTTGTATTTTAAGCAAAAGAACCCAGAGCAGGAACTGAAAAATCTGTTAATTGCCAGTGATAAGGAAACAGACCCAGCGAAAATGTTTGCAGTGAGAAATCAGCAGCTAGAACTTGAACAAAAGCAAAAAAATAGATGGTATGGGAGGATAAGTTACTGAAAGAGAACACCTGTGTTTTGAACATGAACAAAAAATGGCATATATTCGATTGCAGGAACTAGAAGCTAAGGCAGAAGTGGACAGACTTAAGCTCCAACTCAAGAGAATAAAGGAGCAACAGGAACTGTCATACTGAAAAACCAGTCCCTCTCAGCAACAAAGATGGGGATAAAATCTATCCAGTTTGTAACAATGTTGGTATGTTGTTTGATTCTAAGTAGTTGTCTTTGTGTAACCAAATTTACCCCAACCCTGCCACCTTTTATGTAAATACTTTTACTGTGAGCTCGGGTGAAGGTAACCCCATAAGTTGTGTAGAGAATGTAAAAGTCAATCGTAAAAGCTGCTTAGGGCAAATTACAGATTCTAACATTACTCCTGTTAAAGCAGATCTTGTCAAAGAGGAAGATTATTTACCAAATAAGAGTGTGAATATTGTAATCTTCTATGCGTTTAGCGTGGCTCTAGCCAGAATCCATCTTGAATGGAATGGTGTTAAACCTGAAGTTATACCTGGTGTAAGAAAGTTATTGCCTAAGGATTTTTTGATTGGGGATGATATTAAAGCTTTGTTCAGTCAGGTTGACATAAACCAGCCTCGGGAAAGAAATAATCCTGAACCTGTGTCTGTTGGGGCAAGGGTTTGCCTATGGAGGGTTTCTCCAAATGTTTGTCTGAGGAAGATGGCTGATTGTCTGTGCAAAGAAGCAGTGCTCATGTGGAAAAAAATTCTGAGTGTCTGTCTGGTATCTCAGAAGTGAATCTGGCATTAGATAAGGTTCAGGACGGTGTTTCTCTAGAAAAATTTAAAACTTATTCCATCATTGCTACAAGCCTGAACCAAGAACTTTGCCATTACTATATGTAATTGATTCCATTTCACCAGTTTTAGCTCTCATCTGTATTTCTTACTTTTTATGAATAAACCTTTAGATTTTAGATTCTAAAGGATTGGCAACAGCATGATTTGTGGGTAAGATCTGACTGATATATTGACCTGGTTCTGAGGCTTGGTCCCTTTGCGCTCAGGAGACTTTTTTTCTTTTACTGGGGTATTGGTTTTCATAACCATTCACCCCCATAAGGAGCGGTGCTGGTGGTGATAGTGGGGAACTGGAGTGTCTAAGGGAATTGCTTGTATGATTTCTGGTTAGCCAGTGGGGTAAAACTGAAGTCCTCTCCGTTTGGCTGCTTTGGTTTGCTTTAATCATAAAGGACCCCCAGCCTTGGGCTGGGACTGCCCTGCTCTAAGCAATTTGTCCTGAACTGATACTGTCAGTAGAGTCCTGCAAGAGGACACATCGTTACACGAGAGCGAGGAGATTGGGCAATTCTCTCTGGTTCCAGCACCGCACTGGGCCCAGCTGCCCAGGGCAAAGCAAAAGGTCCCTAGTTCCCTGTCCACGTGCCTGGGGGATGGGGACTCCCCTGCCCCACAGCCAGCCAGCAGAGAGACCCACGCAGCTAACCCTCTGCACCCCGGGATCCCAGGCTGAATAAGGCCATGTCCCCAGAGCCGCCACTGGTGTCAACCCCACACTGCGGCAGGGCAAAGTATTGCAGCACGCAAAGCACCGACTCCATCCGCTCTGTGTGGGAATGGCGCCGGGGTCTCTCCAGGTGCGAGGCAGCAGTGCCCGAGCTCAGCTGGTGCCAAGGGGCCAGGCAGACGCTCTGCTGGCAGCTTATTGTCTGAACCCAAGAAATAGACCCCTCCTTGCCAGCCCCAGCTAGCTCACAAATAGCGACTGTCTGGGTGTGCCCGTTCTGTTGCTAGCTGGGGTCACTGGCTGAGGCCCGGACTGTCCTGGTGCCATCATTTGCACCAGTGCAAAGACACTACTAGCTGGAAAGGTGGCATCTCATGTTCCCCTGGCACCAGTGTACCTGACCACCCAAGGGGCACAGTTGGCCTCCGGCTCACAAGTTCCCACTGAGCTGTTGCGTTTGGGCATCTGACAGCACCCTCCAAACAGGTCTGCGGGTAATTAAAGAGCCAGATCCAAGGGCCAGCGCAGATGGGGGTTGACCTTCTCCCTCCTGCAGCAAACCATCTCCTGGGGGCCAGGCTCCTGGGGAGAGTCCCTGGAGCTGCAAAGGCCACTGGTTTGACTGGTAGCCCAGACGGGCTGGAGGCGGCACACACACCTCACTCCAGTCCAGTGGGGAGATCGCTCCTCGGGCAGTCCCCACGTTAAACACAGACGCTGCCCGGCTTCACTATTTGTATGTCTGACAAACCGGAAAGCCGTCCCTGGAGAGATCAGGGTGAGAATCTGGCAGCTCTTCCTCTCCACTCCTCTGCTCTGAGCTTCCCTCTCTCCTGAGAAGCCTGGCATGAAGCTCGCTGGGCTAACCAGTCAGCTGAGAGGTGGCCTGGCCATGCCAGGGAAGTTGGGAACCTTTCTTAGCACCCCTGCCAGGCAGCGATGAGCCTGCGTTAACAGAGCCACCAGAAAAACCAGCAAACGTAGTAGGGGACCAGGGAAAGAGGACAGATGAGATGGGATGGTCAGGGTTCACGACCCATTCCAGATCACACACACGGGATGTTGTCTGAAGACTGCTGGGGCGAGCCAGTTGCCAACCAGGCCTCCTGTTGTCGGGGAAATCCCGGATCCCAAATTAGGATGAAAAGTGGTCACAAGGAGAAGTTTTAATAGCTTCCCATCAAAACTTTCAACCAAACATACACTCCTGAAACCATTTCAATTCCATCAGCTCCGCGATTTCCAGCAACCCAGCAGAACATCATGGGCCATCTCCATGACTGGGCCAGAACCAGGAAAGATGTCGATCACAGAGATCAGAGGCACACAGTCCCCTCCACCCTCAACCTCCCACCTCCCCAAGGGAGTTCATCTGACAGCACCTTGATGTCCAGTCACTGTCCCCTTTCAAACAGCAGCAGGAGAGAAACCCTCTCCGGAGACAGGACTGTGTGCCTGTGATCCCACAGACGCTGGCAGGAAGACCAGGGCAGGGTCCGCAATGACGTTTATGTGACAAGCAGGGAGGAGGGTGGATATGACTCTGAGGGGAAACTGCTCTGATCGGGCTACCTGGAGCTGTAACCTGAGATGAGAAGGGGGAGGGGAGTTGACACCTAGGGCCCGGGGAAGTGAACAAAGGGAAAGGGACAGCTGCAGGGATTTTGGAGAAAAGTAAAAGCTGGCTGGGGAAAAGAGGGGGAGACCGGATTCGGAGTCTTATCTCCCTGCCCCCTAAAAGGGCCTAACTAAGGGGTCCTGTTTGTACTCACAAGCTCTAAGTTAAATTGTGTTCCTGGCATCTCAAATAAACCTTCTAATCTACTGGCTGGCTAAAAATCGCTGTAAACCCCAAAAAGTGGGGGGTGTGGGAACGGGACTCCCCCACCCCCTGTGACAGTTTAACTCACTGTTTTGGTAACGTATTCAATTTCAAACTGAGAATGCCCCATCAAGCCTAGAAATTAGGTCTCCATTGAACATGACAGTGCCCCCTGTGACAGGGATCACAATCCAAGTCAGCCAACCAAAGTCCTCCTCAGCAGCCAGCCAGCCTTTCTATGGGCCTGTGGACACACTTGCGAGATTCGTCTCCAGGATGTCCTGCAGCAGTGAGTCCCACTGGTTAATGCTAGGCCAGAACAAACGTCCTGATGGACTGATCTGGAAATCAGACCCTCTTTCCTACTCCCTGCCGCAACTTGAGAACTAGAGACACCAACTCAGACATTTTTTGTTTTGAAAGTTAATGTAAAAGAATCATAGCAGTCATGGCTGTGTCAGCCTCGAAGGTCGTCTCCTACAATATCCCCCACTCCTGACCTGCGACTCCATCTGCTCACTCCACTCTGATTATCTTTCCGTTCTACTCCCTGGACCAGCAGAACGGCCCCAGGACCAACGAGCAGGGCAGGTGCCTCTCCAGTGCCCCCTGCTGTGCCCCCACTCTCTCAGCACATGCAGCAGGGTGATGCCGCAGGCCCGCGGCGGTAGGGCTGGGACAGAGCTTCCGAAGCAGTAAGGAGGTGCCAGGGTTGCAGCATGGTGGGATTCCCCAAATGGAGCAACTGGATCAGTGCTGCTATCGCAGAGCAGAACGCGGCCCACGCCACCCAGAGGGGGCAAGTTCTGTGCCAGGATTCGTTCTCGCCGGGAGAGGTCAGCGGAGATTCCCCCACCCCTGCCTCCACACCGGGCTGTGAGAACGCTTTGCAGCACTGTCTACTTCCCCCTGATTTATGGCTTCCCATGTCATAATCCTTTAATATACAACGCCCGGGCTGACGTGTTTACAGTGGCCTCTCCTGGAACCTGTCTGCTGGGAACTCACTGATGCCTGGGAACATCTGCCCCCCGCCAGGCCCTGATTTCCAGGCCGGCGGGATCCGGTCGCAGCTCCCCGTTGGTCTGGGGCTCCTGCACCGAGCCACACCCGGGGCTGGGCCGCAGCAGGTTCCCGTCCCCCACTGCTGCCTCCCGGCCTCTGACTGCTTGGCACATGCTGCCTCCGCACCCAGGTACCTGCTCCCGTGAAATGCTCCTGTGGCCTGGAGAATGTCCCAGTGCAGCCGGGCAGGACCACCGAGGAGCAGCCGCACCCCCCGGCCCTGATTGGAAGGTGGCCAGAAATGATTAACGCCTGATGCTGGCATCTGGGAACTGTGTGTGGCAGGTCTCAGTCCGTGTCCCAGCCACCACCAGCTCAGCTGGCACCAGGTGAGCCTCTGACAGGCAGCTTGAGCCAAGGCCCAGGAGTGAGCTGGGCATGGAGAGTGGAGGAGAGAGCGTTCTCCTAGACAGGCCCCCCATTTCCCAGCCAATCTGGGCTTCTGAGGCAGAGGGACCCCAGCGAGGGTGACGGCTCTCTGCTGGCAACCCCTCCCTGCTCTCCTGGTGCAGCGGGGAGCCCTGCTTCCCGCGCTCTTGCCCCTTGGGGTACCACCTGGCTTTGACAGCACCTGGCTCAGCTTCTGCCCACACCACACAGGGCTGGCCAGCCCGATGGACGAGGCCTTGGCCCCCCGGACAGCCCCTCTCGCTCCCATGCTCAAGCAGAACCAATGCCAGCACGGCGCAGAGCCTGGGGGAGGATCATGGCCGTGCCAGGACAGCGGTTTCCTAACACGAGGTGGGGGGGGGCAGGGTTCACTGCTTGGCGCCTCCTCACCCTCACCCGATCGCACTCCGGACCCACGGCCTCCCCACACCGGGGCTGCTCCTGCATCTGCAGCTACAGACTCAGCCGCCGGGTGGAAAAGCTCAAGCAAAGCGCCTGAGGTGGGAAGCTGGGAGCCCTGCAGGAACAGGCCCAGTGTGGGATTCCCAATGGCCTGGCCCAAATGGCCCAAGGGATCCTGTCCCGGGCACAGGGCCCGGAGCACGCACAGTGAGGTTTGCCAGCAGAGCTCATGGCAGGAACCCCTGGAGCCAAAGTCACACGGGTGCAGCGCCAGGAGCTCCAGCGACACAGCAGGGTCTTGCGCCAGATGGGGTGGCCCTGAAAGCCTCGGCATCTGCACTGAGCCGCCCAGCCCGGGCACACAGAACGGCAGCTTGGGCTGCGCACCCGAGCCGGGAGACGGGGGGCGGGGGGCAGCCGGAGCCTCCGCCCTGCCACAATGTCCACACAGGTGTTTCAGCTTCCATGTGCCCGGGCTGGGAGGCTCGCTGCCTGCTGCGGTGTAGACGTACCCACGGGGCTCCCCCATCCACTGCATGAGCTTCCCATGAGCTCCTGACAGCACCTGCCTGCACCATGGGCCCCTCCTGCCATAGCAGTCCCCTGGTGCCACACCCAGAACCTGGAACGTGCCGGCGCCTCCTCGATACCAGGACCCTGCCCTCCCACAAAGCTCACCAGCGCCTTCCCCGTGCCAGGCTCCCACTTTCAGAGCTAGCTGGCACCTCCTCTGTGCCAGGCTCCCGCACACCCACGGAGCTCACCGGCACCTTCCTCCTCCCGAGGGCCACTCCCTCCCCCGCACCAGCCCTTCAGGTGGAAAGCTGCTCGCCGTGGGTTCCTCTGGGTTGGCAATACCCAGCCTCTGTCCCGTGACAGCCATTGCTATGGGCCAAAGAGCTGGCAAAGAGATGCCATAAGTGCCAGGAGATCTCAGAGCCCTGCTGCCCAGCCCACACCCGCCCTGGCGCTGTACAGCGCTGCAGCTGGACTCATCATAGAGGCTGCGGGCGCATGAGGGGACATGGGAGCCATCAAGCTTGTGGGCATCTCAGCTGGTGCCACTCCCCAGCAAGGGCCCGGCACAGGTGCAGCAGGGAGAACAACGTCCAGGTGGAGTGGGGAACTGTGGGTAGCCAAGACCCCATTCTACCAAGTACCTGCTTCCCACCCTGCAACCCGGTATGTTGCTCACTCCCCACCCTGCCACTGACTGGTCCCGCCCAGCCTGGCCCCCTGAGGCATGGGCTGGCTTGCACTGAAGGGCCCTCTACCTTCCGGCTAGAGGAGTTAGATCAATGCCATCACCTACCCCAAGTCTGGCACCCCACAGCTCTGCCCAAACCCCTCAGTCCTGATCCACACACCCCAATATTCCAGCCCTGAGCCACCATACACAGACCTTAGCTTGTCTCCAGGGCCAGGGACTGGCTGTGTGTTCTGTGTGTGTACAGCACCCAGCACATAGGGCCCGGAGCACCTAGGCATTACCATAATACATCTAATAAACATACAGCACCCAGCACATGGGAGTCTGGGGTGCCTAGGCATTACCATAATTCACCCAAAAAATATACAGCGCCTAGCACATGGAGGTGTAGGGTGCCTAGGCACTACCACAGTACACCTAATAAACATACAGCAACTAGCACATGGGAGTCTGGGGTGCCTAGGCATTACCATAATACACCGAATAAAGGTACAGCACTCACCACAATTGGGTCCTGGCCATGAGTGGGGCATCTAGACACTACCATAATACACTTAATAAATGTATGGCACCCTGCACAAAGTGGTCCTGGGCCATGACTGGGTGCCTAGGCACTACCGTCATATACCTAATAAAGATATAGCACCCACCACAATGGGGTCTTATGCCACTCTGGGGCTCCTAGGCACTACCATAATACAAATAACAATGTCTGCCAACACTCCTCAATCCTTTCTGCAGCCCCTCCTGCTGTTTCAATCCTGGGCTCCCTACACACAGCGCTGCCAGCGCCCTTTACTCCTGATCACCTGGTCACTCACTGGTGTCATTCAGGAAAGGCTGGAGGTGCTGCCCAGTCTGCGGTCTTGCATGCAGAAATGCCAAGCAAAGGCAGGCTCCATACCTAAGGCAGAAGGATGTCTTCTTGCCCCTGGGCTGGTGGCATTGCTCCTAAAACTTGAGCTGGACAAACATAGCACTGGGCCAGGAAGGGGTTAATGGCCTGTCCTGGATTCAGCCCCATCCTGCCCTCCCTGCCAGGGTAGGCTGACTGCATGGGGAAGAAGAAGGGAGGAGGCAGGCTTCCAAGCTGGGCTGCTCTGGCAGAGAGCTCTGAGCAGAGGACCTGGGGTGGGCTGATCAGCCCAGTGCTGGAACCTTAGAAGCTGCCAGGCCTGGGTAGGTGGCTTGCACTGGATTTTGTCATCTTTTCATCTGAACACCCTGCTTAGAGCACCTGAGCTGTGGATCAGAGCAGCTGAGAAAAATCCCCCGCTCACACCATGGTTCAGCAGTAAGGCAGCAAAGCACAGATGCAGGCGGTGTTCCACTCCAGAGCAGGCTGCATCTCAGGGGAGGGATGGAGCCATCCCCCCAGCTGGGTGTGTAGGGCGCTCGGGGTCCTTAGAAATGATTTCAGCAAACTCCATCCGGCAGCGGCTCCTATGCCTGGGGGATGAGTAGCTCATCAGAGTGCATGAGAAGATGGCCACTGAGTGACCCCCTGAGCCCTTCCTGGACACCTCTGGCCAATGCGCTCGGGCAGCCAAGGCTGGAAGGCTCCTGGGGCAAGTTTTGTGGCTCCCATGCCAGAGAACTTGGTTTCCCCAAACCTAACTCAGCTGTGCAAGTGGTGCTGCCTTCGGGCCTCAGCCACTTTCTGCTTCCCAGGCTCTGCCTATGCTTCCACCTACTGTCGCTTAATGGCTGAGGAGCTTCTTCTGTGGCAAACACTGAGTGTCGCACACATACAGAGCCACACACACAAACGTACGCGTTGTGCCAGAGCAGCCTCTGGTTCGCCAAGCGAGCAGGCACCGCAAATCGCCCCCTACAAGCCGGAGCTGAAAGCCAGCGAGATTCCCAAGAGCACTCTGGCTCTGGCCTGCGACCTCGTCCCAGGGCAGTTACGCTCATCAGGCAGGGCCACAGGCACGGCTGGGGCCGATGCTACAATCGGGCTGCTCACAAGTGCATAGACGTTACTCGTGTCAACAACGCTCCTCGTGGGTACTGAGTTCAGCTGCCCCTAGGGTGCCTCAATGCCACTGCCCCCTCGAACCACGCCCCTTGCTGGAGAGCCTGTTATATCTTCACACAATGGGGTCTGGTACATGTGGTGGGGGGCGCCGATTTCTTGTCTCTTCCCCCCGGCACACACTAACCCACAGGAGGCACCAGCTCTGTGCCCGCCAGCCCTGAGGGAGCAATCTCCAGGGTGAGCCATTTGGCCATGCAGGGATGGTCAGGTTCTCGTCCTTTGCCAGTTTTGCCTGCTGGCTCAGCCTGGGGTGGGCAACTATGGGGCAGGGAGAGGAGGTGCTGAGAGCTCTCTCTAGCCCCACAGGATGGGCACCAATGGGGCAGGGAGAGGTGACATTGAGAGCTCAGCAGGCACTCAGAGCCCAGGGCTGCAGAAGTGGGAGGTGGGGGTCCGGGGCTGGGCACAGGCTTGCGGGGATGGGAGGGAACTGGCCACGCTGGGGTAGGGACAGGGCCTTTGGCAGCACTCCAGGCTGCTGGCTAGTGAGGAGCCAGTTGGCAGCCCCCCATCACCCAGGCTCTAGCTGGGATGCTCTGGCTCGTGGCCGCATTCCCAGGAGATCATCAGCCCACCCCAGCCCCGGCTCCTCAGACTGGTCTGCTTGGTCCCGTCCCATCTGCTAGTCAGATTGAGTAGGGATGCCAGAAGCTGCTCCTCCGGAGGGCCCCATGCCAGCCTGGTGCCATCTCAGCCCTGGCACAGGGCCAGGCCTGAGCATGACCCATCCAGTCACAGGAGCTGGACAAATCTTAAAGGGGGTGGGGAGTGGGCAGGCTGCTTCCGTGGGCTGTGCCCTGGGAGGGAGAGCTCATCTCTCCAGAGCCACCCCGAGAGGCTGTGCTGGGGGCAGGGACAGGCACACTCACCCTGCCAGACAAGCCCAGCCTGTGCTCCAGCACCAGGACGTTCCCCTGCTGCCCCACCCCTTGCAGCCAGCTTAGGAGCTGGAGGGGGAATTCCTCACACTCAGGCAGGCAGAGATGTGGGGAGGGGGACGTCACATGAGAACGGGGGCGGAGAGGACACGGGACACTCTATTGTAAGCGGGAGGGAGCCTCACCGAGGGATACCTGGCCCCCCTGGCCGGGTCTGTCAGATACCCAGTTTCAGTAGAATGGGCAATCTAACACGAGCAAGCTGGTCGGGGATGGGGGCATCATGGAACCCCCACCCCACCCCACCAAGCAGGGCTGCCCTTGAGAGCCGGGGCGGCGGCTGTGTCTGCAGAGACCCTGCGAGGCTGGGAGCAGGGAAAGGCAGATGTTCCCCTCGGACACAGGGCCAGCGACGCTCTCCTCACTAGATGCAGAGGAAACCCAGCCTGACGGGCTAGACCCTGCTGTGAAGGGCCTGAGGGCTGCTGGGCTAAAATTCAACAGAGAAACCTCCGCAGTGGGGCAAGGAGGCAGCAGCTGGAGGGAACTGCTGCTGCCTTAGCCTAATAAAGTCCCTTGTTCAGTATCTGAGGACAACAGCTCTCTGAGATTTTCTACCAACATGACACGACCCACCTCCAGGGGGCAGCACTGGGTCTTCTATGGTCTTCCCCAGAGCAGTGTGTTTCTGTGGGGCAGGGATGCGGCCCAGAGCGCTCCTGCTGGTCCCTGCGGAGAGCTGTCACGGAGCAGGGCCATGACTGCTCCCTGAGGGACTCTGAGCTGCCCTGGCAGATGCAAAGCAGCTGAAGAGGGAAGGAACGGGGCCTGCATTTCCCAGCCAAAGTCTCTCCCAAGCTGACACACCTTGGCTCGGGGCTGCTAACAGCCTTGGCCATACCAGGCCGCCCATGGGCGCCCGCCAAGCGCAGTCCAGCAGGCTCGGGAAGCCTTTAACCCCCAGGGCCTTCGAGCCACTCATCTAAACGCCACTCCTGAGTCCCTGACGCCCTCCAAGCTTGCTGACACCCCATGGGGGCAAACTTCCCTCCGTATAGCCAGAGCCACCCAACGGTGCAGCCCCAGGGAGCGGATGGGAGAAGAGGGATGATCACCAGGCCCCGCTGCTTTGGGGAGGGACAGTGCTCCCAGCCTTCCTGAGAGGCGGGGCTTTGGCCTTGGACCCCTCCCAGTAGTCCCAGCAACATCTCAGACCTCCACCTGGCCCTCACCACAACAAGTCATTCCACATGCTGGGCCGGGAGGAGGAACGCTCCTAGCCCATTTCTGCACCCCCCCCCCACACCACAGGCAGGCCGGGAGCCTGGGATATAGGAAACCTCCCCCAGCAGCCTGTCAGCCTTGCTCCCTGGACTTCGCACACCGCACTGCAGGGCCAATGGGGGATGCTGAAATGGAGAGGGGGCCATTAGCTGGGGTGATAAAAGAATAACAAAGCTATAAACCCTGGAACAGAGCACGGTTAATCAGCGCCGCTGTTTACCTAAGATAGGGGCAGGGGAGCAAACTAAACACTCAGCTTTAAAGAGAACAAAGGAACAATATTTTATTTTCGGCCTGACATTTTTGTGGTTGCCCAGGGTGAGGGAGAGAGATTTGTGCTGCCAGCCTGCACTGGGATTTGACTAGAAAGCTGACCCAACATTCACTTCCTGTCCCAAACCATGGTCTGCAATGGTGCAGGCCCCCAGCCCTATGTGGGGGGCACGCGAATTGTGTGGCACTGCATCCTTGCGTTGTCTCGTCCCAGGCCCATCCAGGAGCACTGGTAATTTCTTTAGTTGGATATTAGAGTCCTCCTCCCTCGCACCCCAATTTCCAGCTGCCTCTAACTGCCCTCTGGAGGCTGTTGGTGGGAAGTCAGCTTTAGGTTTGCAGAACCTAGAAGGCATTTTGGGGCTTCTGCCAAGAGGAAAGGGGGTGAGCAGGGACCAAGGGCTTTCAAATTTAGGGCAAGAAGAGTGAGTTGAGTTCCCCACCCAAGCAAACCTTGACAGCAATGAACAGTGCGATTTCATGTCATCGCGACACCACCCCCAGCCTGCTTCCATCAGAGGGAGAGGAGCACGGCAGGGTCAGCCGCGATAGGGCTAATCACACTGGTAATGAAGGTGTATTGTAGCCTTCCAAGGTAACATCCTCTTGTGAGGAATGGGGCAGGCACAGCCCTTGCCAAGCAATTGTTTCAGGCTCTCTACAGACTCAGGCAGACATCGCTACTTCGGTCATACTTCGCTCACACTTTGCAGGTTACCTTCACCATTGTACAGGTTAGAGACAATGAATGCCTAGAATCTGAAGCTTAATTATGTTATAAATATATAAAGGGAAACATTCTGGTGATTCACACCACCAATTAATCAGAGTATACACAGGACCCGGCTACAGTGCACTGTTCAGCTGCCTCCAAGTTCCACACCAGTGGTGGCTACATTTTAGTGCTGGGTGAAGTGACTCCTACACCTAGAAAAAGCATGTTGGGATCCTACAGAAAATGCAAGACAGAAAGTGAAGAACAAACCAACTTCTGAGTCAGCAAATCCTCTGGCTCTCAAAGCAGGGTCTCAACACAGGCAATGGAGCTATTCAGCACCATTCAGCTGCTTTTGCTGAGCCACAACAGGGGGTGCAGGGGAACCACAGGGCACCGGCGAGGAAAAGGTTGTGTGGGTATATACACTGCAGAGATGATGGGACAGATCTCCCAAACCTGGGACAGGGGGCTTTTGACAAAGCACGGGGACGGCCCAGGAATTGGCCCATGTCTGCAACAGAGCAAGAGGAACCAGGTTCCCAAATCAGTGTGCCTACACCATGCCTGTTGGGTTGGGGGCTACCTTTGTTTTGGGCAGCCAGGGACATGGGGCACTCCAGGGAAGGGTGCTTGAGCCAAGCCACCAGGATCAGCCAGGTAAATGCACCTGTCCTGGCAACACCTGCTCTGCTGGTTCTGCAGGGAACAGCCCTCCCTGGCTAAACCGTGACCGTGTTCATTAGATTCATGGCCTACTTCCAAAAGGAAGCTCCCACCAGTCTGAACAAGGGGCCCAGGGTTGGGGCTCATCTCCAGCTGTGGGGTCCCAGCACCAAGCGCATCCTCCCATTCTTTAAGCCAGTCTCTGCAGCTTTCCCCTACTCTCTCCCTGGGGCCTTGCAGCGCTGCTGGGAGGAGGAGGGCAGGGGAAAGCTCTTCTCAAGCAGCCAAGATCCTGTTGCATAGAGGAAATGAGCGAATTTGCCCCCTCCGTGCTGAGCAGCCAGAGGGCGTGGCCAGAAGCCAAACGAGCGCCAGGCACACAGTTTGCTTTGTATGGCCCTAGCAGGTACATTTCAATCTGGTTTCGACAGCTATTGGCACGACCAGTTATACAAATATTGCCCATGTTAATCCGGCTGGCGTGTGTGCCGAGGGCACGGCTGGCCGGAGCCAGGGCTGGCTACCACAGGCTGCCACGTATTGGCTGGCACTGCCCAAGTGCCCAGCTTCCGCCTGAATCCTCGTGCACAGTCAGACACTGCTCCTCCTGGCTTCCTTCCCCCGTGCCCCACTCACAGGCTCAGATGCTGCCATCTGTACTCATAATAAAAGGGTGCTGGGCTGGCTGCCACGGGGGCGCTCCAGAACAGGGGCAGCAGCAGATGACCTTGTGCCAGTGGTGCGCCAGAGGGCACTGATCAGAGTGAACGGGTCCCTGGCCCAGTCAATCATTGGCTTCCCCCTACAGCCTGCCAGTTAGCAGGCTGGTAAGCACCAAGCATGACTGCCACGGGCATGGGGCATGAGACAGGCTGGAAGCCCCCTGCTGGTTGCACTCAGAGCCCCAAATGTCCCCTAGTGCGGAACAAATCTGTGCACCACCAACCTGGGGCAGCCCCTCAATGGTCCTTTTTTCCCCCTCACCCCATGCATGGGGAAAATCTACAGTCCCCTGGCAAAAACCCCCTCCATGGCCTCCTCTCCCACTGATCCCCCACTCTCAGCCAGCCCCTCTCACAGAATCCCACAGGTGCAAAACCCCTCACACCAAGGGGACACCTGGCCCCATTGGCGCCATCACCTCCAGTGGAGTTAAGTTTTTACTGCCAGGTGTCTGAACAAGCTCCCCCACCGAGAGGCCCGTGGCCCCTGTTGGCCATGAAACACACAGCCTAGCAGAAAAGCCCCCCTCCAGCACTCCAGTCCCCATCTCCAATCAGTGTGATCACAGTGAGACCCCCAAGGAAAGGGCTTCAAAGGCAGGTGAAAAGTGTGATTGGGGACTGACACCAGCCGGCCTGCCGCTGATGAGCACATACAAGCCCAAAGCCAGAGGAATCCATTGTACCTGCCCCAGCTCCCCCAGCAGAGTCAGTCCCCAAACTCTCTCCCTGTGTGACCCCTGCTCCCCAGTCCCTACCCAGGCTCCATGCTGGCTGCACTGGGCTCACCCTGGAGGAGGCATGGCAGCAACTCAGCCCCTGACCTCCTTTCTCAGCCCATGTCTGCCCCCTGTGGATCCGCATGCACATGGGCTGGGAGCTGGTGAGGGAAAATCGGAGCTGATCCCCGAGCCTGGGGAAAATCAGGGGCTGACCCCCAGGGTGGGGAGATCAGGGCTGAAACGGGGATCTGGGGTTGGAAATTGGGTCTGACACCCGGATCTGAGAGAGGAAGAACTGGGCTGACACCAGGATCTGGGGGTGGAGATCGGAGCTGACACTGGGATCTGTTGCGAGGGTGGGGAAACAGGGCTGACACTGAGATTTGGGTCGGGTGGAGATAGGGACTAACACTGGGATTGGGGTTGACACAGGATTTTGTGGGGAGGTCAGGGCTGACACTGGGATCTGGGGGGGAAGAGATGGAGTCTGACACTGGAATGTGTGGGGGGGACAGGGGGCAGAATGGGGCTGATACCGGGATGCGGGGCAGGGAGAATGGGGCTGCCCCCCCGCTGGAGACAGTTTCCATCACACACAGGGTCCCAGTTGGTTCGATAGCTCGCAATGCCCCATTCACACACTGCTCCAGCCCCCTTCCCTTACCCCGCCCCCGGAGGCGCTGCAGCCAATCCAGAGGCGCTGCGCGGTGGCTCCTCCCCGGCCCCGCCCACATTCCCTTAAAGGCTCCGGCGGCGCGCAGCGGCTGGGGTTACAACTCGGAGCTGCGGCGCAGAGGCCGGGCTGCGAGGCGCTGTAGCCGGTGCCCGCAGCCCTGGGCCGGGCCCGCTCGCTGGCCGCGGCCGGTCAAGCTGGAGGCTGCATCGCCCGGAGCTCGCCCCCTGCAGCAGCCCCCAGCGGTGCGGCTCGGCGCCCGGTGAGTCCAGCCGGCCTGTCTCCGTTGGTACCTGGGGCGGGGAGCCGGGGCACCGCTCGACGGGGGACAGGGCCCCTGGCACAGGTTGTGCGCTGCTGCGGGGACCGGTATTGCTGGGCTAGGGGCCGCGCCCGCTAGCCCCGGAGCCCTCCGTGGCTCGCTGCTGAGCCGCTCCGGCTAAGGGGGCCCGGCCCGGCTGCTCCCCCCGCCCCGGTGCTGCCGATCCAGGCAAGTCGTGGGGCTTTGCCGACTGCCTGTCCCGAGCGCAGCATGCGGAGCGGTGGGGCCGGGTGAGGGTCCCGCAGCCCTTCCTAGGGGCTGCCCCCCCCCCCCCGCTAGCTCCGCGAGCATGGGCTGTCGGGGGACCCGCGGGAAGGGCGCAGCCCCCGCTGAGCGAGGCACCAAGGCAGTGAAGGGGCCGGGGTGTGTGTGTGTGTGGGGGGGGGGGGGTTGGGGGTAATGTCCATACGCAGGGATCAGTCACACGGGCCAGCCCCTCCCCCCGTTCCTCACCTGGACCCGGAGCAGAACAGCGCCCGTTAATGGCAAGAGGGAGCCGGGCCAGCCTCTCCCGCGCCGGCATCTCCCGATCGGATTTACAGGGACTTGTGAAGCTTAATGGACTGCGAGCCCCGATAAGATCTGCTGGCGGTCGGCTGGGGCGGGCCCCTCGCGCGGGGGAAGCCTGCTCCTTGGAGGGCGAGCCCCGACCAGCCCAATTATTAACTAGCAGCGAGGAAGGACTGGGAGTCCCTCAGCCTCGTGAAACTACCCAGCTGCTCTGCAGCGCCGCGTCGGGGATGGTCTCTGAGCCCCGTGGCCCTGTCCCAGGTCTGGGCGTTCCAGGTAGTGCCCTGGCAAGGGGGACAGGAACCAACCCCACAATCCGTGCTGCTCACCCTTGTCAGAAACCTGATGTGCATTTGCTAGTATCCTTGGCAGAAACCAGGGTGGCTTTGGGGAGGCTGTGAAGTGAGGGAGGCTGGAGCATCCCCAAGTAGGCTTGGGGCTCTGGCCCAGTGGCATCTGGACTAGGGGATCAGTGGATTCCACAAGCCACTTTTGGCCAAATCTGCCTGGGCAGATGGACCCCTCCGTGCTGAAGCCAGTGGCTTGGGGTGAGGAATGGAGCAGCCTCTAATGCAACAGTTCCCAAGCCCCGCTGGCAACATGGGCTTAGCCAGGCCAAGTCATGCACTGCCCCCCCAGTAGAACATGGTCACTTTAACACCCCCCTCTAGGCACCTGTGGGATGGAGCTGGCCAGGGTGCAGGTGGATTTGAGTCTGAGTGAAGAGTGGGGCCAGGGGTGTAGTGCTGGTGACCAGGATGCACAAGATCCACAGTGTCTCAGCAGACAGAGAAGCCAGCAGGGCCTGTCACCTCTGAGCCGGAGGAGGCGGCTGTACAGGGGCTAGGGGGTGGTTTCACAGCAGTGTGTAGCAGTGATGCTGGAGCTATAGGACAGGGCAGGGGCAGGCCCTCCCTGCCTGGCGGTGTTTATTTTCTTCTCTCTTTTGTTAGTGGGACGCAGGAGGCTCTGTAAATAGAGTGTCAGACACAGGAAAGGGGTTCTGTTAATAAGCAGCCTGGCTGGACTCTCTCCAGCAGCGCAGAGCTGGTGCGGCAGGAACACACCTCCCTTTCTGCTGGCGGCCATCCTACCTCCGGCCCTGGGAGCCACCCATCAGCAAGACCCCTTGCCTCTGGAGGGGGGCACAGAGCTGTCACTGGGGAGCATTGGGGGCAGAGAGCAGGGTCAGGAACACATGCCTGGGATGGGGTCCAGGGCCTTGCAGTGAATGGAGAGGCTGTCCTGGGAATATGGGGGGAGTGGGGAGGAAGGGGCTGCTCAAAGGAGCCAGTATTCTCAGCAGCCTTGGCATTAGGATTGTGAATTACAATGCAATGCCATGTATGACCCCATAGCAGAATGTCTCCTCAAATGGCCCCAGCCTACTGCAGGTGGCACTGGGCTGGGCCCGCACAGGGGGAAGCCATGCTCAAGGAGTGTAAGGGCTAGACACATCTGTAAAGAAGTCAAAGCTCATACTATGCTGTCTGGCTGTGGCAGAAACAGCCTGCTGGCCACACAGGCCCTTCTTGCCAGCGGCACCATGCCAGGGGCCCTGCTTTCAACAGTCATGGGGTGCCCAGGGCTGTCAGCAGAGCTATGAGCAGCACAGTGGCAGGCCTGTCCCTGGGACACACTGGGGAGAGGAGCTGACTGTGAATCATCCCATCTGGGGCACAACCACTGGCAGAGGATAACCCAAAACAGCCCTCCTTCAAAAGGCCTGAGCTTGGGTAGCACTAACCCCGCAGGGAAGGGCCGGCAGCCAGGACCAGCCAGCATTTCAGCCCTGGCCCTGTGGATTTTACTGGCCTTCAGCCCAGATGCTTAGTTAAGAGCAGGCTTCTAGACTGGGGGATGGCTGGGCCATGCCAGCCTCCTGTGCCACAAGGCTGTGCCCAGCAGGCGAAAGGCTCCTTCCCTTGATAGCTGGGCTGAACTTCACATAGCTGTTCAGCATTTGGTCTGTGTGGTGCTGGGATGTAGGCTGGGGCTGGCTAACACTCCCATGAAGAAAGAGGCTTGGGGCAGCCTGGTCTGGAGAGGGGTCTGGGGGGAGCAAGAAGGCATCAGGTCATGGGAAGAGCAGTTCCACACACCACAGGCCCCCAGCTACACTCCTGCATGGAGCTGTGTGTGTGGAAGGCTCCTGGCTCTGAGCTAGCTCTGTGGCCCCTGCAGGAAGCCAGGATAGAACAGACCCATCTGCCTACACCCACAGCTGGTGCCACGTGGCACAGGAAGTGGCCCTCCATTGCCTAGCCAGTGGGCCTGGGCTTACCTCTGGAGTGGGACCCCTTGTGGATCTCCATAGCCTGAGAGGGCCAGTCATTGCTCAAGAGTTTCTTTTGCTGAGGATGACAGCTGGTTAATTACTATTTTTATAGTCTGCACAATCCTCTGTTGCCCTGTTGGGTCACCCCGGGACCTGACGTAACTCCCCAGCTCAGGCTGCTCCCCCGCTGGGTTGGGGTTTCTTCCTTCTGGCTCACCTGTTGAGCACCCTTCCCTGCACCCTGCAGCGCAGCCTGGAGCAAACTTGCCAGGCTCGCTCCCGGCTAAGCAGCTGGAGTCATGGGATTGGAATTCTCATTAGTGGCTGCTTGGCGAGGAGCTCTCTGGCCGGGTGTGCGCGTGTCAGACGGTGCTGAGGGCGTGGGTGGGTTTGGGTGTTGGAGCCAGGCCTCCCTTGCGTTCATGGGCTTACGTTCCTTTCAAGAAAGCAGCCCTGCTGGTTTGTCATTCCCAGCACCTGGGTCAGCCCTTCAGCAGGGTGGTGAGCGGGGAGCTAGTAAAAGGATGGGCAGCATGCTGCTGAGAGGGGATGGAAAATCTCCTTCTCTACTCTACAGCCAGGCGGGAGGAGTGGGGGATCCACGCAGGCCCCAGCCCGCTGCTGCTAGCTGGAGGGAATGCAATAAACAGCCTGCACATTCCTTTGGGGCTGCCTCAGAGACTTAATTAAATGGGAAGGGGGGAGATGGTTGGGATGAAGGGGAGGGGGATTAAATGGCTAAGCCTGACCCCCTGCCTGCTCCCAGGGCACACACTGTAGTGGGCTTGTCAGCGGGAATGGCTCAGCCCACAGAGAAGGCCTCGGATGTGGAGCGACAAGCAGAGCAGCGCCTGCAACCTGACACGGCCAAGGGCCTGTGGCGTCTGGTTATGAGGCTCGGGGGGGTGGGGAGCCCAGGGGGCCAAGAAACGGGTGCCCAGTGCTGCTTTCCTACCAGGAGAGATGGTACCAAGCTCCCAGCCTGGCATGTGCGAGTGGTTGAGTAAGTGTCAAGTTCAGGCTTGCCAGGCATCTGCTGTATTGGTCCCAAAGTGGGGGACCTGGAACCCAGGGCAGAGTACCCCTTTCAGCCACAGCCTGCCCGCACCTCTCTCCTCCAACACGAAAGTGGCCTTGACCTTCCTGGGAGTAGAAGGCTGCTCAGGCTTAACTTTTAAACCCTGTCGGCATTTGAACCTGGCTCAAGCCTGGCCAAGAGGGTTGAATTGTTTTCTGGCCTGACCAGTGCTGCCCTGCCATGCCAGCTGCTGCCCCCTGCTGCTTGTGTGTGGTGCTCACTTCCCAGCATGCTCCCTCCAGGGCCTGTGCTGTGCAGTGGGGTGGTAGAGGCTGGCAGGAGCAGGTGACCTTCCAGGAGGAGAAGAGCTGACCCAAGCCCTAGAGTGTCAGATTGTTTTTTCCAGTCCGGCCTAGTGCTCAGCTGGGTCCTGTTGAGCTCCCTCATGACAGGCGCACACCCAGCATGCTTGCTCCAGAGGCCCCAGAGCTGCCATTGCATAGGCCGTAAGTAGCCGGAACGCTCCACCTCCCAGCCAATCCACCATCCACTCCCCCAGCCTACAGCAACAACACCTCTGCTTCTGAAATAAGGTTCAGCTTGGGTACTGTGGTGCCCGGATACTGTATGGTGAGGGGCATAACGTGGCTGGAAGGCTCGGTTGGTTGAGCAATGGGGGAAGGGGGGTTCTAGCTGAGACAGGCAGCAGCTTTCACTCGGTGCCTAACCAAAGAGCAGGGTGTCCCATGAAGAACAGGGGAGGCCTGATTTGGAGATGTGCTGACATTAGGTTTGTTCTTGTTCACAGCACCAGAGCCAGCTCCCTGCTTCAAGGCCTCTGGCTTCCTGCTGCCCTCTCTCCTTGGCTTAGATGGCTGGGCTCATAATTGGAGTCCTAACTAGCTCTCTGCACGCTGCCCTGGTGGGTGTGGAGAACAACTGATCACTGTCCTCATAACCTCTTTGAAGAGGAGAACAAACTGGGGAGAGGCTGGGACTGGCATGTGAATGTGGAAGCCCAATAGGAAGGATTTTAAGCTCTGGAGTCAGACCCTAAGACTGGATAATTGCAGTTAGAGCATCTGAATTAAGAAAAGTGATCTGGGAAACTTCTGGCCTGTTAGTTTGAGCTCAATTGTACGCAAGGTCTAAACACCTTTTGCAACAGTAATTAAAGACAATAAGGTAAATAGTAATTGGGATAGAAAACAGTGTCTCACAGATAGATGGTGCCAGGTCAACCTGATCCTCTTCTGAGAAGAGAACCAATTTTCTAGACACAGGAAATGCAGAGGAAGGCTGGGATATCATAAGGTGATTTGCGTGACTTTGAAAACTGGAATAACACAAATGGGATGAAATTGAATAATGCAAAGTCATGCACTTGAGGACTGACAAGAAGAACTTTTGCTATAAGCTGTGGATGAAGCAGATGGAAGCAACAGGAAGAGAAAGACCTGGATGGATCACAGGATAATTGAGCTGCCAATGTGATGTGGCTGTGAAAAAGGCTAACATGGTCCTGGGGTGCATCAGGTGAGGTATTTCCAGTAGGTAGAGAAGTGTTAGTACTGTTATACAAGGCACTGGTGAGACCTCATCTGCAATACCGTGTGCAATTTTGATCTCATCTTTAAGAAAGATGAATTCAAACTGGAACAGGGCAGAGAAGAGCTCCTATGATGACCAGAGAAATGGAGAGCCTTCCTTATGAGAGGAGACTTAAGGAGTTTTGATTGCTTAGCCTAACCAAACAGACTGAGGGGAGGCGTATTTATAGAACAGTTGTATCAGAGGGATAAATACCAGGGAGGGAGAGGAGTTATTTAAGAGACAAAATTGGCACAAGAACAAATGGATATAAATTGGCCATCAAGTTTAGGTTTTAAATTAGACCAATGCTAGCCATCAGAGGAATGCCAGCCTTCTGAGGACAGCAGTGGGGACAAGACTATCTCTTGTTTCAGGATTGAGCTTTTTGGAGGGGAAGACCTGGTGAAGTTGCCTATGATGGAATATGACCCAGCTGTAAATGCTATTAGCAAATATCTCCAACAGCCATAGAAGGGACACTAGGGTGGGCTCTGAGTTACTATAGAGAATTCTTTCCCAAGTGTCTAGCTGGTGGGTTTTGCCCACATGCTCGGGGTCTAATGGATTGCCAGATTTGGGGTTGGGGAGGAATTTCTCCCCAGGTCAGATTGTAGAGTCCTGGGGGGGGGGGGGCATGGGGGTTTCACCTTCCTCTGCAGCAGTGGAGCAGGGTCTGGGGCTGCTCCACACAGCTCCCAGAAGCAGCAGCATGTCCCCCTGCTATGTGTAGGGGCAGCTGGGGGCTGTGCTCTGCACACTGCCACTGCCCCAAGTACTGCCCCTGCTGCTCCTATTGGTTGGGAACTGCAGCCAATGGGAGCAGTGGGGCAGTGCCTGCAGACAGGACAGAGCCACCTGGCCACACCTCTGCATAGGAGCCAGAACGGGGACATGATGCTGCTTCCAGAAGCCATGCGAGGTAAACACTGTCTGGAGCCTGCACTCCTGAGCCACCTGCTGTGCCCCAACCCCCTGCCCCAGCCCTGATTTCCCCCCCTTCCTACCCTCTGAACCCCTTTTTCCTAGCCCAATGCACCCTCCTGCACCCTAAACCCCTTATCCCCAGCCTGGAGCTCCCTCCCACACTCAGCTCACTTCTCGCCCAACCCCAGAACCTGCACCCCCTGTCAGAGCCCTCTCCCTCCCATGCCCCAATCCCCTTCCCCAGCCTTGATCTCTCCTCCCCCGTCCCCTGTCCTCCAAACCCCTCGATCTCCGCCTGGAGCACTCTCCTACACCAAGTCCCTCATCCAGAGCCCTCGCCTCCCCCTGCCATGCCCCAACCTGGAGCCCCCTCCTGCACCCATTGCTGGCCCTGCCCCAGAGCCTGCACCCCCTAGTCAGAGCGCACTCCTCTTCCCACACCCCAACCTGGTGAGCATTCATGGCCTGTCGTACAATTTCTATAGCCAAATGTGGCCCTTGGGCCAGAAAGTTTGCTCACCCCTGCTCTACAGGATGGGGTATGGGTCACTTGCTGGTTTGAACTACAGTAGAACCTCAGTTGCGAACTCCTCAGGAATGGAGGCTGTTTGTAACTTGGAACAAAACATTCTGGTGGTTCTTTCAAAAGTTGACAGCTGAACACTGACTTAATACGGCTTTGAAACTTTACTGTGCAGAAGAAAAGCTGCTTTTAACCACCTTAATTTAAATGAAACTAGCACAGAAAGTTTCCTTACCTTGTCAATTTTTTGAAACGTTCCCCTTGTTTTTAGTAGTTTACTTTAACATGGGACTGTGCTGTATGTGCTTGTTTTGTCTCTGCTGCTGCCTGACTGCGTATTTCTGGATCCAAATGGGGGGTGTGGCTGACCATCAGTTCATAACCCTGGTGCTCATAACTCTGAGGCTCTACTAGAGAGTTAATGGTGGATTCTCTAACTTGACGGCCTACATCATGATGTGAGGACTTCAGTAACTCAGCCAGAGGTCGGGGGTCTGGGTAAAGGAGGGGCTGGGGCTTGTGATGTGCAGGACAGGATCATATGGTCAGCCCTTCGGTATCTGGAGAAAAGCAACTACGAGGATCAGAAGTTTGGAAAATGAGCAATGAGGAAAGGCTGAAAGAACTGGGCATGTGTGGCCTTGAAGAGAAGGTGGGGGGAGGGGGTGAGAACAGTGAAAGGTTGTTCTCCATGTTGACTGAGGGGAGGGCAAGGCAGAATTGGCTTAGTGTGCAGCAAGGGAGATTCAGGTTGGATATTTGGAAAAATGGTCCAACTCAAAGGACATTTGAGCTGTGGAACAGGCTTCCAAGGGAGGCTGTGGAATTCTCATCACTGCAGGTTTTTAAAAGCAGGTTGGATCAACACCTCTTGGGGTTGGTCTAAAGCTACGTCTACACTATGGACCTTACAGCTGCACTGCTTTAAGGTCTCCTATGTAGTGCCACTGTACTGGTGGGGAGAGCTCTCCTGCTGGCATAATTACCCTCTCCCCCATCAAGTGATGGCAGTGACACAGCACTGTACACCATTCATTTTTCAGTGAAACATGTCAGGCAGTAGGGTGGGTTTTTTACAGCCCCCAAATGACACAAGTGCTAGCACAGACCAAGCTGAAGTGTGAGGGCTGGAGCAGACCCCTCAAGGGCCCTTCTAGCCCTGCATGTGTTACTCTTACTACCTTGCAGTCCATGCACTGGGAGGCAGTGAGTATTCTGCTCACCCAGTGTGACTCCAGAGTCACACCAGTGAAACCAATGGAATGACACTGGTGTAGAAGGTGGCAGAATTGGATCCCAAGGATTTAAACTGGAGATGGGCCTGAACTGACCCCCCAGGTGTTAAAAGGGGGTTAAAAGCACAAGGGGCTGGAGCCCTGGGCAGGATGCAGACTTCTGGGGCTCCCCAGGATAACTGATGGAGGAGGGGACAGGGCAGAGGAGGGATCAGTCCTTGGTGCCCTCTAGGACCCTGCATGCTTCAGCCTGTCAAACTCCACTGGCTGAGGTGGCTCTCCCAGGCCCAGCAGCCTCTCTCTCCCTCTCAGGCCACAGGAAGGCTGGCTGCCCACAAGTGCCCTTCCCAATTACAGGTTGCAGCTGTGTGCAGTAATTACAGCCTGCCTGCAGGGCTTCTGTGGCCAAGGGACTGTGCACGGGGATGGGGTCAAGGGCTGCATGTGGCATCTGACCACCTTTGTCCTGGGGCAGTGGGAGAGGGGTGGAACTGGGCCCAGCTGTGCTTTGATGTGTAGGCACAGCCGATCCCCACCCTAGGAGTGTTGGAAATCCAGGCTGGCATGCTTGAACCAGCTGCTGCCTCTGGGCTGAGCATGGTATGAAGGAGACTCCATTTAGCTTTGGGTGAGGGTTCCAGGGGCGCTCTCTCCCTACCAGGACAGCAAGCCCTTGGTGCCACTGGGTATGGAGCGACTTGCCCCACTGCTGCCCAGGGTGGATGATTTCCAGCATGCTGGCAGGGAACTTGGGGGCAAGCAGCAGGGAAGGTGCATGGCAGGGGCTCTGGATTTGCCTCCCTGCCCTCACAGCTCTCCCTGAGAGCCTCCCCCACCAACTGAGCTCTGTTCCCTCCCAGCTTGTATCAGCCAAACCCAACCCTGGTGCTGGGGGGGGAGGGGAGAGGGGGGAGGCAGTCCATGAGGAGGGGGCCCTGCACAGCCTGCTTTGCTCCAGCTCTTCCCTCAGGCTCAGTCCAAAGCTGATGTGCTGCTCCTACAGTGCCCCACCCCCAAGTCTGTCCCCCTGGCATTCCCCAGAGGACCTTGGGGCCTGGCACAGCTCCCAGCCCTGCTCCATTTGCCCCCACAATTCCAGGATACTGGCAGCTTATGGATCCAAATGGGCAGGTAACAGCACATCGGCGTCCATGCAGCTCTCTCAGCATCTCAGCCAGGGCCATGGGCCCACAATCCTCTGGGCAATCTAGGAGTGGCTCCCTGCTAGCCAGCCCATCCCTTGCTTCAGACAGGAGTGCTATGCTGGCCAGTGCAGCCAGAGTGGTCAGCCAGTGAGCCAGACCAGGCTGTGCAGTGGCTTCCCCAGGCATCTCCCCAGTCTTTGCCCTGAGTGCCAGGCATCCCCCGAATCTGCCTTGGCAAACATACAGAGCCAAGGCGGTCTCCATGCAGTAGGGCTGCTAGGAAGCCCTCAGGGAAGATTAAAGCTGCCCACAACTGTCCAAGTGCCCAAGAGAGGGAAGCCCTAAGAACAGTCTGCTGCCCTGGGGGGATGGGGAGACCTGCATGGGGCTGCCTGGAAGGGTGTGCCCTTCCCTGGGCTACCTAGGGAGAAAATCTGAGTGCCACAGACAGTAAGTAACCCCTTCCTGATCCCAGTGGCAGTTGATTTATAACTGGAAGCATAAAGATGGGGAAGCCTGGGGGTTTGTCCAAGCTGACATCACTGCCTACCCTACTTACATATGTATCCATGAAAAACAGCCTGCAGCAGGGAGTTCCCCAGATTCACTCTTCAGTTTTGGCTTTTAAAAAGTTTTCTGTCTTTTACCATCCCCGAGTGCCTCCTTGTGCCTGTGCTGTGGGGCAAAGCTTCTCTCTAGCATCCCATACTGCTGGCCAGGGCACGCAGGAGGTGCAGGGAAGGGATCTGGAGGTCTGTCCCACCCCACTCAGCTGCCTGGGCTGTTTGCTCCACGCCTGTGGGCGCTGGAGGAGTACAGCAGGCAGGGCTGGTGGAAGCGGTTGGGCTCTGTCTCCAAGGCGAGTGAATTCGGTACAGCCCTCCTGGTCAGTCCTGTCACCAAGTAAACAACTCCCACCCAGCCAGGCTGGCAGGGAAGCAGGCTGCCTGGACCCAGCTCTGCACGCAGCTGGAAAATATGAAGACTCCAGCAAGTCTCCATGCTGCAGGCCTACGGGATGGGAGTGTGGCCAGTGGAGCGGAGGGTGGGCTGGATTTACTGCTCTGTCTGCGTTCGGCTGGGCCCATGGCAAAGTGACTGTGCTGCCAGTATGAGCAGCTTAGTGCCTGGCAGAGAAGCGGGGCTTTGTCTCCATCCCGTTCGGCTCCTCGCTGGGCCCCCCCTTTTCCTGTCTCCCCTGTTTATTAGGTGTAAGCCTGTCTGAGCAGTGCTAAGCCGGCAAGCTTTCTCCGGGCTATGGTTAACCCCTCAGGGTCCGGCATCTCCGCTTAGCGAGCACTGAGTGATGGAGTGCCCCTATACCCAGGATCCCCGGCTATCTGGTTCTCTCAGCCATGCCCCGGTGAGGAGGAGCACAGGCTGGGCCCCCGCTGCCTCACTAGCCCAAGGGCTTGTTTCTAGCAGCAGCCCATGGCCAGCATCATTCACCTGGTCAGCTGTTCAGTGCTAGAGTGGGGCTGGAGGGGAGATGGCTGAGGGGGGACAGGTGACCTCATTCGGGTCACCACATAAAGGAGGGAGGGGCCCCGGTGCCAGACACTGGCTCAGCCGGTGCCAGACACTGGCTCAGCCTTTGCCAGGTTGCATTTGAAGGGCAGGATGAGGCAGGGAGTCATCACGCGGAAGTGCAATTAGGATCTGCCCTGCCTGGTCCTCAGGGTGTGGGCAGGCTCGTGGCAGGGAGCTTCAGTCCACAATTAAGCCTGGGTGGGGCAAAGTCACCCAGCAGCCTGGGCCTGACCCGGCACTGTGGGGAAGAAATGCCCACACAATTAAAGGGACAGCGGTTTAGTCAGCAGCTTGGCTGCAGTGCCAGACACGTCAGCAAAACCTGATCCTGGCATTTCAAAACTGACTCCCACCCCAGTGCTGGCAGCACGCCCGCTCTGGTGCCCTGCCAGGCCCCAGAGTGCTTCCTAAGAGCACTCTACTGCCTTCAGCCCTCCCTGGGCAAGAGAGCATTGCTGGGAGCACCAGTGCCCCTCAGAGCCAGGGCTACCCCTGCCACTCTCATCCCACTCCCACGGGGCAGCCCCTTGCAGAGAGCCAGAGCCACACTGAGCTGCCACCTCTCCTGGCAGCGGGACCAGAGGGTACGTGCTCGGGGAGAGGCTCCCCCGCCCAACCCTGGCTGTGTGAGGGGGCCCTGATGAGTCCCTAGGGCTCCTCGGTCTGGACTAGCACCCACAGCTGCTAGGGAGGAAAGTCCCCCAAGCCTCGTCCACCCTGGCCTCTCTACTGCGGGTACAGCCCTGGTTCTCCATGCTCAGCCCCAGCTGTGCTGCAGGCTTGTGGCCTGAGCTTCACTCGGCTGGGCTAGTTCAGCTGTCCAGTGCGCTGCCCTTCTCTAGTGCCAGCCGCCCGGGGATCTCCAAGCACCTGACCAGCATTACTGCACTTGGCAGGAGAGCAGCATTATCCCTGATTTACTGAGAGGGAAGGGAGGCCCCAAGACAGCACAGGAGTCAGGAGGGCTCCTGATCCCTGCTGCTAGGCTGTCCCCACAGGCCCAGCCCAAAGCAAGCGGGGTCCCAGTGAAGCCGCAGGCAGTGCTATATCAGAGCTGTGCTGGCAGCACAGAGGCGGGATGCTCTGTGTGACACAGAGGGCTTTGCCCTGGGGTGGATAGGAGCCTCGTCACTCATTATCCTGGGTTAAACACTGACCTACCGGTCAGTTCATGGGGGTGGAGGGATTCCCCCTCTGAGCTTCCTGGCCAGGAACCCCTGCAGCCAGGTCTGGTGTCTCAGTGCAAGCTCCTCCACCTCGCTGCTGCCCGGGTGCCAGTGATGCCTCACGGGGCAGTGCCCAGCCTAGGTGCAGGCAGGAGCTGCTCTACGGACCAGCTGTGCTGTGCGAGCGAGTGTGAGAGGGCAGCGGAGCAGGACGGTCCTGTCCCTGCAGCCACAACCCTTGCCTGGTGCTGAGAGGATAAGATTTCCTTTAATAGGAGCCAGGCTGTGGGGATGCTCCCTAACTCACAGTGGGGACCAGGTGCTGGGGCTCGGGGCTCCACCCAGGCCAGCTTTAGCTGAAGCAGGAGGGAAGTGCTGGATTCCTCTTTGCTTCAAATTCTTACATCTTGGGAACAGATGCCACCTGTGCCCATGACTGAGGGATTTCAAATTCCAGCCCAGTGCCAGGATGCCTGCCCAGGGCCCAAAGCCTGCAGCTGTGAACTGAGCCAGTCACGGCCACGCCATGGGCCACACAGCCCTTAGCTGGTGGGCAGGACATGGAAATTGGGTCGGGGGAGGGCAGTTCAGGCAGCCTTTCCCACCTCTTAAAGCCCCCCACACTGCCCCTTTCTGCAGCAGCTGCTTCACAGCACCTTCCACCACTCACTTACATCCTGCCAGCACCTGTGTGCTCCATAGAGTGATCCTTCCCATGGGCACTAAGGGCCTGCTCTTGCTCAGAGTGCCGTACAAAGCAAATCCCTCCTGCATGCCAGTGGGGGCCGTCTTTATCAGCTCTCAGTGATCCCTGGGCAGAGCAGTGCCACTTGTGCTCTGTCCGTGGCTTTTCCCAGTGCCAAGACCACAGACTCCCCCAGGATCTGAGACAGTGACCCTGGTGAGGCTGCAGGCTAGGCCACTTGTGTGCTGCTGGGTCAGGCCCAGAGCAGGTGCCTGGAATAAAGAGGGACTGCACTGCCACCCCCACCCCACCCCACCCCAGCCTCCCTGGGCTCTCCGGGCTGCAAACCACAGCCCCCCAGCCCAGCTGCACATTCCACAATTTATTACCTGGCTGGAGCCTGTCTGGCCCATGCCAGCTCTGCTGATATTTACAAAGATCCCTCTCCCTGCCCCATTGGTAATTACTCCTCTTATTAAAAGGACTGACAGATGGGCTGAGAACTAAGCAGCCCCTGTGATCCCAGGGGCCCTTTGTGCTTTGGTGCACACTGGCTCCCTGGGGGGGGGCTGTACCCTCTCTCCAGGCTGCTGCCTTCCTGCGGGCCGTGTCCTGGGCCAAGATGGCTAAATAGGGGCATCTCAGTGTTCCTCCTCCTCCATGGGCTCCCCACAAGGAACAGCTGGCATGGGGTCTGATTGCTCCGGAGCTGCCCCTGCAAAGCCCCAGCTATGTGCTTGGAGCCTGTCACCATTCCTCCCCAGTGTCCAATTCCTCCCTGTGGGCCGCGGGCAGAACAGAACACCTGCCTGAGGGGCAGGGAGCGGGCAGCTGGGCCCATGGGGTGGGGAGCAGTGCCACACAAGGCGATAGGGACCATGCCTGCGCTTACCAAAGGTAGGATACCACGGAGGCCAATCACAGCAGCCAGATACAAAGACTCAACCCCTCCCCGCCCCAGCTTGCACCCCCCGTGAGAAGAATCTGAATGTGCAGGCTGGTCAGGAAGGGTCCCCAGAGGGGCTGAAAGTGCAGCTCCTGTGGAGGCTGCTCGTGTTCTTGCAAATCAATCTAATTGCAATAATAATCGAGTGATGACAGCTTGGCAAATGCCTCCAGCCTTCCTGAGGCATTCAGCTTGGAGCCACAGGGCAGGGTCCTAACCCCCAGCTGACGGGTGCCGACAGGAACCAGCAGAGCTCCAGGGGGCAGAGGGACTGGGGGGTGGTGCTCCTGGAGTGTAAACAGCAGGTAACGGCAGAGACCTCGCAGCATTCGCCATCAGCCTCTCTGAATAGTCTGGCGCAAGCTTCCGTATATGCACAGCGCTCACCTCTAGCTAGCATTTACCTGGCCCCAAGTTGCCCCTGAGTTCCTTGCTCCTCAGTCTAGTGCCACCCACGGGACAAACGCAAGAGACGCACCAATGAGTTGCTTCCCGCCCCCTTCCCCAGCTTGGCAATCTGCTGTTATCATAGAGATGGCAACTGAAGCTCAAACTCACTTTCCATCCCACAGACAGCTGAGCCAGGTGCTGGGAAGCCATGTGTAGGGTGGGGGGCAGGATACGGAAAGGGAGCTCCAATGCAACCCAGCTGAGATACTGCCAGGTGGTAGTGGGAGAGCTGCATGGGTCAGCTGCTGTAATATGCACCTCTGTACTGAGCTAGTGCCCGGTGTAATGGGCACAGCCCAGCCCCTCGGCCCATTCTCCAGTGGGGAGAGAAGACCCCCTTCCAGGACTCATATGGTTAAATCCAGCAACGACTCCGTGCTCCATCTTAAACAAAGCCCAGGGCCGTTCCCTGCATCCCAACTGCCTCTGGACGCTCCCACCCAAAGCAATGACTTAAGGCATGGCTGGATTTCAGAGCTGCCTTGCCAGGACTCTGGGTGGAAGGAAGCCAGCGGTGAACAGTGTCTCCAGCAGTTGTTCCAAGCGTTGGGCTGAAAACAGCACTAAGAGGTGTGGGGGGTGAGGGGTGAGGTCAAGTCACGAGGGCTTGCTGGTCTCTGCCCAGCATGAGGCAGGAATGTGGAGCAAGAGGGAATTCTGGGACGCTCGGGGAGCCGTGGGCAGGACTCTCTCTGGGCAATGCACAGCAAGAGGCTTTTGACAGTTATTCCTCACCCGGGTGGGGGTGGCAGAGGAAGGGGGTGAATGAACAGGGTGTGATTCCCCTGGCCCTCACATCAATCAGTGGGGGTGCCAGTGCCTTGCTCGCCAGAGAGAGCCCCCCTGTGTTCTCCTAGAACAATATCCAAGGAGCCCAGGCAGAGGAATTGTGGCGAGGGGCTGAAGGGGACGGCGAGGCAGGGAGGAGTCCGGTGTCAACTGCCACTTCACCGTAGTCGGGTCACAAGGCGAGAGTCCCGTGGTTTCCCATCACAGTCCCAAGGGCCTACTTCAGGCCACCATTGCGTGGCCCCTGGCTCCAGAGTCAGTGGCAGAGCTGTGTGGTGGGGCACTGGGCAGTGGCTGTCACACGATGCCTGACCCTGGCTGGGGTAGTCAGTTCAGAAGTATGACATTCGCCACGGGGACAAGTAGGCACTAGTTTGAGTGTGTTGCGGTGAGTGGCCTTCCGGCTGCAATGCAGAGCTCTGGCTGGAGAGCGCCAAGCTCGAAGACACTGGCACAGAGCGTAAGGAACACCTGGTTCCCTCGTGGCTAAACGTGGGTGCGGGGATGGCACCGGGTGGAGCAGGAAGAGCTCTTGCATCCCCTAATGTGATGCCATTCTGTGGGCCCAGAAATAATTTTGGAAACAGTAAGAGAATCTCTCAAAAATGCCCCCGGGGGGTGGGGGTGGATCCTGCAGCCACCACTTCCCTTGTAACATCTCTAACGGGGCTTCTGCTGCCCCCTGGTTCCACAGCAGCCAGCCCAGTGGCTAGGACAGAGGCTCTGTCAAGGCCTGTGGTGCTCCCCACATCTCTGCTGGACACCTGACAGCAGCTTCCCTCAGTTCGGGGCAGATCCGGGAGGAGGGGGAAATGGGTCAGCTGGGATCTCCAGGCCGTCCCAAGCACTTGGGCTCTTCCATGGGCACTGCGCTCTTTCCCAGGGAGTTGTGTGACCAGCTCTGCTCCATGTTGGAGAGGGAGGAAAGACAAGGCGGGTTTCAGAAAGCAGCTGCCGGGGCACCCAGGGGCGGCCAGCAGGTGATTACCGAGTTTTCAGAAGCAAGGAGGCAGGGGAAGCAGCTCCCCTCCTTAGTGCAGACTGTGCCCTGCTCATGGGAGAGGGCTGCCACGCCCCACAGTAGTGCTCGGGGGCCATTCTCCTCTGGGGTGATCTCGTGGCTGGAGTGGGAAGGGCACTGCCCGTTGGCACTGACGGGAGTTCAGGAACTGAAAACAGCTGCTCTTTGGGTGACCAGCCCTCTGGCTGTCAGGAGAGGGGTGAGGGGGCAGATCCTGGCCCCCCCAGCTCCATCTCAGAGGATCCAGGGGACTAGATGGTCTGTGGTGACTCCTATTGATGTATAAAGGACTGGAATTTCCCCCCCTCAACCCAAGTATGTAGGCAGGGACCTTGGGGCTCCCCAGAGGACTGGGCTGGGCGTATCTGTCACAGTTGAGACAGGCATAACCTGCGCATTGAATTTCAGACAGCTGCAGAGGGGTCCTGGCCACTGGTGACCCTTGACCCTTCCAGTGTTTGTCCATGCTAGTGCCAGGCTGTGCCCAGAATAGCATCCAAGGGGATCTGTTTGCAGGGCAAAGGCAGCAGACTCCAGGCGATGGCAGCAAAGGGGAAAGCAGGAGGCCATGAAGCCAAGGGCAAGTGCTCTGCAGCTTCTCTCCCCCGCTGGCATGTTCCAGGGCCGGCGATGACTGGCACTTGTGGGCATTGCCCATCAGGAGGATTTGGCATGTGCCAGGTGGGGAGGTGAAGCCCAGAGCTCCCATTGCTCCACAGTCTAGAGCGGGCTCGGTGGTCCCCAGTGCCCGGCCTGCTGAGCAGAGTCCGAGGCAGCCGGGGAAGAGAGCGCTGGAGGATGTGAGTCACGGGGATGAAATGTTCCCTCTCCCACAGCCGCCCTGCGAGGATGCCCAAGGTTTGAGTAACACCGAGATGGGCCAGCCAAGTACTACCAGGAGCCAGGCCCTGTCCGAGCTGTGGTGGGATGGATGACGGTGCTAGGAAGCTGCCAGAACCAGGGGTGTGCCATTAGCAGCAAGACGGAGCTAAGGAGAGGCTGGTGCCAGGGATTTAAGGGAGCAGGTCAGGGACTATGACTATTGAGGTGACGGGCACGGGGAGTATGGGTGGGGGAAGAGGACGAGGAGCAGTGACCCTTCCCCACCCCGGACAATGTGGCTGCACTGTGGCACAGAAATGTGCCCTAGGTTGTTTCAGGCAGGGACACTAAGGCCGCCAGTAGGTCAGTCTGCACAGACGTCCGTGGGTGAGGAGGAGAACGGTACCATGGGCGCACGGCATCACACGGGACTCTCCGCACCTGAGACTGTGGTGAAACGCACGTGGGGAGGAGACTGTCCTGCCTCATCTTCGCTGGCGCTTTGCAAATCAACCCCCGAGGCCTGAGTATGGACAGCCAAGAAATCCACCCCACTGTGCTGAGCCACTGGGCCAGTGACCCAGCTCCCACTGCGCCACACCCACGGACTGCTTGGAAGCCCCTTGGGGTGCCTGGACATTGTGCAGTGGGGGCTGCCGAGGCGGGGCAGTTGGGCGGGAGGATGGAAGGGGACCCTGTCCCTGCCTGCAGTGCATGTTCCCATCCACCAGCAGGAGCAAAGTGCTGCCGACAGGCGGGCACCTCTCAGCTGTGCAGGGGTCAAAGGACACAGTCCCAGAGGCCCCTGGGTGGATGGGGGTCAGGTCGCATGCTGGCACGTGACAGGCATGCTCCAGCACAGGCCGGCCAGACACACTGCAGGCTGCCAGGGGAGCTGCCTCATCCCGCCGAGGTCTCCAAGGGGCGGCACGAGGATCCGTCCCCAGCCAGCCGGCACGGCGCCAGGCGGCTGTGCACTGGGAGCGCGTCACCCGTGGCTTGGCCTTGAGAGCCCAATGCTGGATCATTGCGTGCGAGTGGGAGCCGGGGAGGGAAGGGAGGTTAGATGGTGGATGTTGGCAGCCAGAGCAGGCAGGGAAGTATAGTCCAGAGAGCGGGGGCCACTAAGGGAATTTGGGGACCAGGAAGGTATCAGCAATAGCTCAGGAAAAGCGACGCAGCATGGCAGGGGTCTTGGTAAGGGGGTTGTGGTCAGACATGCAAAGCCCCTGCTCAGCCGGCAGCTGCAGATGGCACTGAACGGCTCCCACACTCCCTGCTGTGCTGGGCCTGCGCACCATTGGGACCCTTTGGTCCTGCCAGGCTGCATGACGCTTCACCTGCAGCGGTCTTGTCACAGGGACTCCCGGCAGGGCGGCTTTCCGGCCATGGGCCAGTGAGCCCACAAGAGAAAGGAGGGGGGTGGCCTAAGTGCCGGGGCACCCTCGGCCTGGCAGAAGTCCCAGCAGTACCGATTGCCCAGTCTGGACGTAGCTGCAGCAGCGTGTGATCCCCTGCTACCACTGGCCTGGCTCCCTCTGGCCCAAGCGCAGAGGCAAGGAACTGGTAAAGCAGCTGGAATGGCAGGAATCCGGCCTCGTCTGACAGCCAGGAAACGCAGTAGTGCGAGGTGCAGGAACCGGAGGGAGTTGCTGTGAGAAGAGAGCCTGGGTCCCTGGAGGGAACAGCTCTCTAGCCACCCCTCTTCTTCACACCTGTATGCCCCCGATCTGCTCCAAGAATCATCCCCGCTGGCCTAAAGGAAAGGGGGGGGCGGGTGCAGGGAGGACGGGGAGCCCAGCATTGCCCCCCCTTAACACTCCAGAGCCAGCAGACTGGCTCATCCTGGCTTCACCAGCATCAGTCCAAGACAGGCTGTTATCAGCACCGGGAAACCCAGCCAAAGTCTTTCTGCACGAGCCCTTTGCAGTAACTGACCCATGGCGGGGAGATCCAGCAGGCCATGCCGGCTGTGCAGGAGCGTTTCCTCCTGCAGGCTGGGCTCCCCAGCAGGACCTGCTCCCCCAGCAGGCCTCAAGCTGCTGCCCATGGGGCACTGGAATGATTCCACAAAGACCCTGACATTTGCAGGTGTTTGGGTACACGAATGGGGGTGAGAGTGGGGTTGAAATCCAGATCTAAATTCTGTGGCTTTACTCTCTAAGCCCATCACCTTCCCCAGCCCAGCGATATGACTCCCCACACCACACACACATGATTTCTCAGGGGTTTGCTATCACATGACGCACTATTGTAGGCGTGACCCAGTGAGCAGCTCTCTGCTCCACCTTGCCCACCCTAGGCCCTGCACAAATAACCCCTGGGGTACAGAGACTGGCTGTAACCTTACAGATATGTCAGAAGAAATGTGATGGGGTCAGGCATTTGATTCCCCAACCCCTGATGTCATCTGACGGGTAACATTTCTCTGTTTTTTCCATCTACAGAGAGTCCAGCATGGACCAGCTGATCCTGTGGATGCTGCTGCTTCTGCCTCCTGCAGCCCAGGTTCAGGGCTGTCCCTCAGGCTGCCAGTGCAACCAGCCACAGGTTGTGTTCTGCACGGCCCGAAGGAGCCACGCTGTCCCGAGCGGCCTGCCACCGGACACGGCCTACCTGTACGCCTTCGAGAATGGCATCACCTCGCTCCATGATGACAGCTTCCGGGGCCTCCCGGCACTGCAGCAGCTGGACCTCTCCCAGAACAAGATTTCCAGCCTCCAGAGGAACGTCTTCCAGCCCCTCATCAACCTTGTCAACTTGGATCTGTCGTCCAACCAGCTGCGCGAGATCACCAACGAAACCTTCCACGGGCTGCACCTGCTGGAGCGCCTCTACCTGGACCGGAATCAAATCCAGCGCATCCACCCGGCGGCCTTGGACACGCTGGAGAACCTGCTGGAGCTGAAGCTCCAGAACAACCAGCTGCATTCGGTTCCTCCACTGAACCTCCCCAAGCTCCTGCTGCTGGACATAAGCCGCAATGGCATTGCCACCATTGAAGCGGGCGCCTTTCATGCGGTGAACATAGAGTCTCTCAAGATCGCAGGTCTGGGGCTGAGCAGCTTGGATGAGGAACTTTTTCAGAACTTGAACAATCTCCATGAGTTGGACATCTCGGACAACTCGCTGGGGAGAGTCCCGGAGGTGCTCCGGTGGCTCCGGGGCCTTACCAGGCTCACCCTGGCTGGGAACGCCCAGATTGCTCAGCTGCAGGCAGAGGATTTCGGGGAGCTGCCCAACCTCCAAGAGCTGGACATCAGCAACCTCAACCTCAACACCATCCCCCAGGACTTCTTCAGCGTCTTCCCCAGGCTGCGGGCCATCACCGCGGCCGAGAATCCATTCAACTGCCTCTGCCAGCTGAGCTGGTTTGTGCGCTGGCTGCACACCAGCCATGTCACGCTCAGGAGATCGGAGGAGACAAGGTGCCATTTTCCCCCCAAGAATGCTGCTAAGCTCCTCCAGCACCTGGAATATGCAGACTTCGGCTGTCCTGCCACCCCCACCCCAACCCCCACCCTGAGAACCACCTCCCTGCAGCCAGCCATGCTCCTCACCAGCAGTGGGCGCGCTGCGCTGGAACCCAGCCTCGCTGCTCCCACTTGGGAGCCTGTGCCCCGGCAGGACAGCTCGACGCGTGCACCACGCACGGCCGCGCAGGGGCCGACTAGCCCTGAGGTGCAGATCTGCCCTCCCCGGACATGCTTAAACGGGGGCACCTGCCAGCTAGACAGGCACAACCACCTGGAGTGCCAGTGCCCCGACGGCTTCTCGGGCTTGTATTGCGAGGCCGAGATCCAGAGAACAACCCTGCCCCCCGTCACCCAGGCGCCCACACAGAGCAAGCAAATCCGCATTAAGCAGGTCAGCAGCACTTCGCTGACCGTGGACTTAAAAAATTATCAGCAGGCCAAAGATCAGCTGAAGGGCATCCGCCTGACCTACCGCAACCTGTCCGGGCCCGACAAGCGGCCAGTCACGCTCAGCCTGCCCACTTCGCTCTCCGAGTACACCGTGCGCGCGCTGAGACCAAACTCCACCTACCGCCTCTGCACCGGGCCGCTGGGGGAGAAGCCCTCCGAAGGGGACTTCTGCATCGAGGCCCACACTGCTGTGCAGGGGACTCACCAGCAGCACCTGCCCGTCACCCAGAGCAAAGACAGCAACCTGACGCTCATGATCGTGCCAGCGCTGGCGGCTGTGCTGCTGCTGGTGATCGCAGCGACGGCGGTCACGTACTATCTCCGGCACCGACGGGCTAAGACACATGCCGATGCCAGGGTGGACTCCAGCCCCCTGGAGCTGGAAGGGGTGAAAACGTGTCCGGAAAACAGAGACTTAGCGACCCACAGTCAAAAGCTGCCAGAGAACATGGCGGTGCCAAACGGCTTAGAATGCGAGGTCCCCCTGATGCACCAGCGGTACCCCAGTAATAACAACACCCCAGTGGTTAAGCCATCCTATTTCTAGACCAAAAGAGAGACCAAGAGAGAGCCACCATTCACAAGTTCCAGAGCCTGGATGAATGGGATACGGGCTGACTGTTGTTAGTACCCAGGGTATGTTCTGCATGGGACAGGAGACATTGAAGGGTTAACTTAAATTAAGACAAAACCCCACATAATGTGCAATTTTCCTAGAAGCTTGTACACTTAGGAAGTAGACACTGTAATTTATCTGCTCAGCACGACCAAGTGCCTGCATTTCCCTCGCTGCCCTGCTGTGCGTGTAGAGAGGTGGTTTTTAGCCACCGCTACAGAGAAAGATACGTGACTTAGTTAAGAAGCCACAGTGTGCTGGTAACAAAAAGCTCCTTTAGCTAAGTACTGCCCAGGATAACAGACTCGTCAGTAGTTCTACCTGAAAAGCAATAAAGGAAGGAAAAAACCCCATCACACACAGACAGAGCTGCAGGGACTCTCGGACTTACTCCCCCAGTGCATTGAAGGAAAAAACCAACCGGGAATTAAAGCTTTAAGAACTTTTAGAGAATATTTATACATGGTTATTTCCCATTTCTTCTGGGAAAGCTCTTTTCTAAGGCATATCTGTGTCTTTTAGTTTTGTAAAATAGATGAAGGAGGATGCTTTTTGTACAAAAATAAAATCTTTTGTACAGTGTTAGCTGTGCCCGGCTTGTGAGGGATGCTAAGGACGTTGGCACAGAGCGACACATCAGCGTCTCCCGACACCACCGAGAAGCGGGAATGCCGAGTTACCACTCCAGCGTTGAGGAGGGGTCCAGTGTCCTTGGGAGGAACTACAGCTTCCCATTCACCCATGGGAGATGATTGGTGGGGTTATCGGGGGGGAGAGCAGTGGGGATGGCTGGGTGGGGCATGTGTTGAGTTTTCATTATTGTGCACAAAATTGATTCTCACAGTGTAATTAGGAGGAAAAAATTAAGCTCCTGGAGAACTCCAGCTGCCAGGGTTTTTTATCCCTTATTATTTAATTCCTTGAGCCTCAGCCCCATAGCAGCTACAGTGAGTCGCTCTGATTTTAACAGACCGTGGCAGCTTTCCATTTATGTTCAAACTGGGTGCACCAATTTAACACTGGCAAAAAGCACTGGCCGGCACGCCCCGGACACGGGAACCCTCTCTATCTCCGGGGTGTGGAGAGCACTTACCGGGCCACTGCAGCTTCCGCAGCAGCAGCTTCTGCCCACCCAAGGGATCCCCTCTCTGGCTGAGCGGGGTGCTCCGTCTGCAGGGCCAGCCATTGCCTGGCAGTTTGCCCCAAGAGACGCCGCTCGCACCAATTGTGCTGGTGGCTTCCCTGATGTGGATCCCGAGGTGGAATTGTGACCAAACTTAACTGCCACCAGGCCATGGTTCTGCATAGCCAGCAGGTGTGAAGGGCGGTAAGTCCCTCGTGAGCTAGAAGGAACAGGGACTGGCCAGCTAGTGGCAAAAGACCCTCTAACCCAAGACAATCTGTAACCAGACCACCATTTCCATTAGCAGAACTGGTGGCAGATCTGCACTATCTAAAGTGGGAGCATGGTCCAAGGGTCAGGGCGCCAAGTGGAGAAGCAGGATGCCTGGTTTCTATTCCCAACTCTGCCACTTCCCCACTGTGCAGCTATGGGCCAGTAGCTCTGCCTCAGTTTCCCATTCAATGATGCTCACCCAGGTTGGTAAAATGTGTTGAGATTACGGCAGGGGAGTGTTCTATTCCGAGCAGTTAGTTATGTGTATTGAAGCGGAGCCTATGAGCCCCAGTTATGGACCAGGCCCCCATTGTGCTAGGCGCTGTACAAACACAACACAAAGTCCCTGCCTCAAAACACTGACAGGAGATGGAGACAGGCACTATCTGTGCAGGATGGAGAATGGAGCTTGGGCCTGGCCAGTACATGAGTCAGATGATGCTCTGACAAGATTTCTTTCTGTTAAAAAGACCAACCCCCTTGTCTAAATCTCTGCGGGATGGGGGGGCATGAGGGGTAACGGGGGAGTTGTCAGTGGCCGCTCAGGCCTGTTTCCGCAGGCCGGCCTGATAAGGTGAATTCCTTTCTCCAGATGAACCTCGCGCCCGAAGGGTCGGGAAGAGAGTCCTGGTACAATACAAACACACGAGCACCAGACGCTTCGCTAGGCTCTGGGCCAAAATTAGGATTTCCGTATGGCTAGTTGCTATTCTCCCAGGCTCCTCCCTCCTCTCTCAGCACCAGATGACAGTCAGTCCTTAGCAGGAGGGAAGCCCTGGCAAATCCAACTGGCTGCCGCACTGTGCCCAAGCCTTTCCTGCCCCCAGGGCACCAATGGTCATTTCACCTTTTTGAGGAGTCCAGACCAGAATCACTGGAGTGGAGTTTGACCGAGACGCTGGGGTGGGAGCCTGCTTGGGACAGACGGAAACTCCACTGGCAGAGTCCTCCTGGCACCGGGCTGGGACACTGGATAAGGGCAGGTGTAAGGGGTAGACAGCCACCTCCGGAATCGCCAACGCCAACGCAGGGGGTCAGATGGGCACTCAGCCTCGGGGCACGGCTGCAGGTGGAACTATCATGCAGGGTAGAGCTGCGCACAGGGATAGGATAGGCCTGGAGGAGCCCCTGAAAATGGCTTTCCCAGCCATGCATGCCAGCCTGCTACAGGGTCCCTCTCTCTCCAGCCTCCCTCCGATCCCACCCAGCAGTGATGGGACGTGTCCTACCTACAAGCCAAGCCAAGCTGGGTGGTCAGCAGAGATCTCGTGCTCCGCTCCACCTTTGCGGGCACATCAGAGGGGACGGTTCAGCCACAGAACCAAGAGCTAGCACCATCAAGGTACCCTGCCCAGCCCAAGCAGGTACTGGGGCAGGGTCGCTGTACTCAAACCAACCCATTGTGCCCCAGCCCAAGGGATGAATGAAAGACAAGCTGCCCTGCAGCTCATGCTGTACCGGGTACAAAGGGGCAGGGGGCAGTTTCCCTGGCGCTCTGCGTGCCTGCAGGAGGGTTGGCTGGCTTCATGCAGCCCCAGTGTGTTTACACGGAGACTTGGGAGTACGAGAATTTAGAATTCATTTGGTTTCACTTTTCCTTAGCCGAATTCCATCAATATTTACACAGCTGCCTCTCATTTCTTCACCCACCAGCCTGGCCTCCCCCTCCATAGCCCCCCTCTCCCCAACTCGCTGACGGGCCCGCCTGGCTCTGATTAACGGAGCGTTACAGAACTTGGATTACGCATGGAACAGAGTGTGGCCTGCAGCCTTGGCCCAGCTCCCCTCCCAAGTGCAGGGGCAGGCAGGGCTCTCGGAGAGCAGAGGGCTGAGACGGTCAGGCCCCCCGGCACTGCTTTTCCCTGGCTCCCTTTCCCTCTCCATTGCAGCAGCCTGAGTTTCCCAGTGTGGGGCCTCTGCCGAGCAGGTGTTGCCAACCAGATAAGTTCAGCTGGGAGAGAACAGCAGTGGTTTGAGTCAGGCCCGGTTTGAGTCAAGCAGCCCTCACCTCTGAGCATCCTCCCGACCCCAAGAGCTGAACTGCACCAGCCACCGAGCGCCTGCACCCCAGAACTGGGCCAATACCCCACCGTCACCAACCTGTGCTGCTATTTCAGTCCAGAACCAGCCCCCCGCTCCAGTTCTGCCCAGACCCCTCGCTTCTGGCCTCCTGGCTTGGCTATTTCTGTCCTCAATCATATGGACAAAAGCTTTCCTGCCTGCCAATTGTGGTGGTGCGGACACACAACAACGCTTCCTGGAGAAGCGAGCGCCCAGTGCCAAGCCCTGGCCCCTCAGTGGCTCCGTTCTGCCGGGTGAGCTGCTGGCACGGGGGACTCACGCAGCCTGGCTGGGTGTGGCTGCTGGAGGCGTGAGACATCCCAGGGACCGGACGGGTTGACGAGATCCAGTCAGTGCAGTTGTCTCCTTGGCTCCCTGGGCTGGAGGCTTTCCCGTCCGAGGTGCTACCATACCATAAATCTGTACTTGGCAGAGTGCTCACCACGGCACTAATGATGAGCACACAAAGCTCACCCCTCGCAGCAGGGGTCAAGTCTAACAATCTGCTTAACGCTATTGTCATGGACCGCACTGTGAGTACAGTCCTGAGGGCCGGCTTATGTCCCACTGCCCTTCCCTCCGCCAGAGGGAGCCGCAGCCTATGGCCCACCCCATGGGTGCAATAGCCTTCCCCGGGGAGCACGAGCAAGGGTGGCAGACCTGGGCTCTCAGCCAAGGCAAGGCTGTGCCATTATAAACAGACAGGTCAAAGGCCTCTTCTCCCCGCTGCTCAGACAGCTGTTCCTTGCACAGTGCCTACACCTCTTCTTCCAGAGCCAAGGTGGGGGGCTCCACGGAGCTTCCCAAGTCCTCCAAGTGTTGCTATTCATCCCCAATGCTCCCAGCAGTTCACACAAGGAACCAGTCCCACCACGGCTGCTGCAGAGCCGGGGCTGTTGCGCGTAACGCTAAGGCCTCAGGCCTGTTCACATCTCCCTAGTGCGGTGACTTGGAGGAGGGTGGGGCAGTATGCTATGTGGGGGAGAGGATGGGTGGCAAAGCACAGATCCAAGGCAGGAAAGCTTGCTGAGTGCCACAGCTTCCCTGCGTGGGCCAGGATCCTGACCCACTGCGCTGGGGTGCTGGGCAGCTCAATGTGATCCCTGCTGGGTAGCGTCACAGGACTGATCAGGGCCCAGCCACACATATGTACACAGGAGACTGCAGGCCTTGGTGCCGCCTGCATGTGTCTCACAGCATAACACGTTCACTGGGTCCACAGGAGCCAGCACTATCCTGCCCCGGGAGACTTCTTTAGCAGCCTTGAAAACAAGTGAGCACACACCGACATGCGCGCACACCTCGCACACCCATGCACACACACTTCACACACACACAGTGGATACGAGCAGGGGGGCTAGGTCAGGCTGCCTAGCGGTTTCCATTGTAGCCTCTTCTTTTCACTCGCTCCGTTTCTGACTCGTTCGCCTTTTGGGCTGGAGCTTGCAGGCCTGGCTCTGCCTGGCATGCAGCTTCGTCTGGAAAATCTGAGCAGAGTCTGGACAGCCGTTCTGCTTGCCAGGAGAGAGACTCAGACACTCGTCTCCTCCGACGGAGGTTTCTTGGCTCCTAGCAGCCGCGGGGCTGACAGGGTTACCCCGTTTGAAAGGGGGAATGTGACCTGGAAATCAGGTTCCCCAAGGAGCAGCGGGGAGCCCTGGAGGAGGCCGGTGAGTGAGCATGTGGAGCGATTCTCTCGCACATCTGACCATGGCACAGGGCTGGATCATCTTCACCTGCCTCCGCTCCTGGAGCACTGACGCCAGGAGAACCGGGTCTAGAGGAGGGCTAAGGGCTCCTACCTCAGCCCCTGCACCTGCCTTTGGAGCATTTAATGCCACAATCTCCACATTTCCTTCACACACTACCTCTTATCACATGGCTGGACAGCACCTAGCACAATGGGACAATGTCAGTGCTTTGGGCCACCAGGCCCTAGGGTAATATAACATAAATAATATCTACTGTCGCTATGCCCCTTGCCACCATCACCGAAACAGCTGGGCACCTCACATTTTCTGTATTCATTCCTGAGGAGCAGGGCAGGGCTACTGGACAGATTGGGACAAAATGACTTGACCAAGGTCCCACAGGGTGTCTGTGGCAGAGCAAGGACCCGTATACAGAGCTTCTGAATCTCAGAGGCTAGCACCCGAACCACTGGCCATCCCTACCCTCTTACGGGGAGCTAGAGAGATTATACTCCCTGTCTATGGAATCGTGGTCTGGGGCTGGTAATGAGAAATGGAGCCTTTGCCAGCGTGAACATGACCCAGAGCAGTCCAGCCCCGGAGCTATTACTTCAGTTCAATGGGGCTCAAGTGAGTTTGGATGCTGATCTCAGGCCAGTTCTCAGTGGTCAAGCAGGCACATCAGAAAAACCAGCCTCGTCCACTGGAACTAGCCCGCCCCTTTGTTGGCAGGGGACTATGGTGGGCAAGGGCTGAGGTGGAGATTACAAGACCGTAGCTATTACATGGGTAGATCTGGCTGCCTCCACCCTCTCTCCCAGGAGCGCTAGCCACACGCCTAAAGCTCTAACAACCAGTTGGATTTTAGCTCCTTTGCATGGGTCGTAAGTTTAACTCCCTCCCCAGCCCCAAAGCTCAGCCTCAAATCTGGGTCTGAGAAGAGCTGAAGTCGGCCCAGGGCAGTGGAGCCAGCAGGACCCTTGGAGTTCTACTGGAGGCAGCAGCCTGGCAGTGCTGGGCACCAAGGGCTCATGCTCGCAGATGGCCTGGCGTGAGAAGTCACCCTGCGCCCGGAGGATTCTGGCCCGGGCAGAGGATCATCCAGCAGAGGCGTGTCTGGACCAAGCTGGATTTTTCCGAATCACTCCTCAGGTGGACTTCCTGGAGGGCTGCTTTCTATTAGAGGAGGGGCCGGCTCTCGGGGAGCTGGCACTCAGATCTCTGCGGCCAGGCGCGAGAGACGCCCTCTCCCTTTCAAAGGGCCCATTGTAGTCCCCTCCCAGCAGATTTTTTAAATTAACATCCCAAATTCCTCTGAAAATTGCTGCTGACTAAATATTTTTGCGGGGAGCTTTGTATATTTTCCATCCCCACAATGAAGAGATGAAAAATCCTCGCTCGAGTCCAAGTCCTGTTAACTGATGGAGGGTGGGTGGACGGCTAGGAGTGGGCAGCCAGACCGCCAGGACAAGCTGGCTGCAATATTAACTGTTGCTTTGCAGTGTTCTCGTCCACCCTCGCTCCCTTCAAACCCTACGGCAGCCGTCCAGGCACCGGCTCTTGACCTGCTGGGTTACCAGACTTGTACAGGGAAGCAGCTGATTGCAGCCAGACTGCGCTCGCTGGATCTTCCAATGCGAGTCAACAAATGAGGCATTATAGGGCCTTTGCACTGTAGTCGTGAGACGTGCACAGAAGAGCAGCTGTGGAGAGCTGCCGCTGCACGACACCCGCTTTCGTATGCACAAGGGGGGAAAGCGAGAGGCCTGCGCTGTGTTTCCTGGTCCGCTCGGGAAAGGAAGGGCAGACTCGCTGCTGTGTGTGGGAACCGCAAGGAGGAGGCAAGCCCGGCCTAGGTCAGGTGAAACGCCTCGCCGTGAACCTCGCTTGTCAGTTGGCCAGCAACACTGCCTCTCGGACAGCGGGTCAGCGCAGAGCGAGCCGGCTCAGCTCCTCAACCCGATTCTCCAGAGAGGGTCCAACTCCCCGGCCCTAGCTCATCCGCCAGGGCTGTCAGCAGAAGGGGCACTGGATGCTGCCTACTGCACGGCCTAACAGTATGTGACGGTGCATCAGCATGGTATGACAACTGGTTGTATCGAACATACAGATGAAGACAGCTGCTGGCTGCCCTGACGACACCTTACAAACCAGCTGGTAGGCAGCCCAGCACCCTGGGAGGTAAGAAAGGGATCTAGATGGTTCACCCAGGTTAAATGCAGCCACTTCTAGGCTGGATTGCAGCAACTATGGAACAGCACACAGCAACACTCCACTTCATCTCCTGCCACAGATTGCTGTGTCTATCGGAAATGGCAGGGTAGCAAGCATGTCACTCAGAGTTGGAATTCAGCAGCATACTGGCATTAAAGATCCCAGCCAATATTTTAACTGAGCCCCCCAGAAGGAGGGCTAATCTGCTGCTGGCGCACTCCGCCAAGCACTCTCTGACAGAAGCGCTAATCACAGAGGACAGCAATGGCCGGGCTGGAGCAGACCCAGGATCCTGTCTCTGATCCTCACAGCTGGGAGGAGAAGGAGGCTTCAGGCTGTCAGGCCATGACTGGACTGTCACCCTTCACCACTAGTTCAGGGAAAGGCATGGCCCAGCAGGCCAGTCCATTGACTGGAGGCACAGGAGACTCGAACTGCTGGTAAACAACACCGCGAAGAGTTAAAGGGATGCAGCACTGGCCACAGGAAGCCCAGCTGGGCTGTATAACAGCCTGAGGCGTGGCCAGGTAAGGGCAGCTTCCAGGGCCCCAAATGCACTGATGGCTTCACCAGGAAGAGATCCCATGTGAGCCTGGTGCTGGTGAAAGCTGCTGGGTCCACACCACTGGAGTCCAAAGCCCTACTTCTGTAGTGATCAAGGCCAGAAGGGACCATTAGATCCTCCTGCCTATCCCAGCCCAAATGCCCCTGAGCTGAGCCCCGCTTCGCTTACACCACAGCAGTGCCGTGCTTAGGAGCCCCAAGCAGAGAACAGGAAGCTGTAAGGTGGTAGGAGATCGTCTACCACAGCCACAGATCACTGTGCCCGTAATCAGCAGACACTCAGCCCACAGTGCCCCTGGGAAGCCACAGCCATTTCAGAACCATGGCCTGGCAGCGGGTGTCCCAGGGCAGCCCGGAGCAACCCTTCCCTCGGAGACCAAAGCTACCACGCAGCTTCCTGACCCCAACAGTGCCCCACTGCCAGCAGCAGTGCTGGCGGAGTGCGCCAGCAGCAGATTAGAGGGGGCCCATTGTGTGGCGGCTGCTAATTCCTGGGTGCTGAATCAGCACCGAGGAAGGATTGCAAAACCCCTGCAATTAAACCTTAAATCCCTCTTGCTATTAAATCCAGCCCTTGCTCGTAACAGAGAGCTTGAGCAGGAAGCCACTGCCGGAGCCTTGGCGCTTTTGCGTGAGGCACGCAACCCACACCAGACCCACACTCGACAAGGCTGCCATTTGCTAATCTTAGTGGGGTTTCTCTCCTTCCGGCGCAGCGTGCCAAGCACTCTCTGAGAGAAGCGCTAATCACAGAGGATAGCAATGGCCGGGCTGGAGCAGACTCAGGATCCTGTCTCTGACGCTGGCCACAGCCGCTCGAGAAGAAGGCGCGAGAGCCCTGCAGTTCTGGGCTGCCTGGCCATGAGGGAAGTTCCTGCCTGACCCCAGCAATTAGAAGCTGGCTCCCGCCCTGGAGTAGGAGGGTTGATAGCTCCTCCCCAACTCGTTATTTAATCCTTATTATTGTAATTATGAATGTTCTCAAACAAATCCCTCTCAGCTCCTGTGGCAATGAGTTTCACAGGTTGTGTGCGTGGCAAGAGCATGTCTTTTGGTCAGTTTTCAAGTGTCCTTTTCGGTTTGATGAGCCATCCCCTTGGTCTCATGTGAGAAAGGGGACTAGACTATTCTGATCTCCCGTCTCTGGGCCAGACCCCAATGTTTGACTCCTCTCTAAACCCTAGCAGCCCCAGTCTTTTCCATCTCTGCAAAGCTTCCCTGCTCCGAGCTAAACAGGGCTAGAGCTTGCTGGCCATAAGAATCCAGCACAGGTTTCTCTCTGCCTTCCAACATTGTGCCCAGCATCCACGCAAGGTTTTCCACCTTTGCTCTAGCCCAGGAGAGGTTCCTCACCTGAGGAGGACCTGCTGGCCACCAGTCTCCATTTGCAGTGACTGTGGATAAATCCAGCCCCATTCAATGGCCTCTAGGGGACCTTCCTTGCTGCCCCTCGCCCAGGGAAGTATTTCAGCATGATCCATAGATGGTCACTGACAGCTTACAATGACTCAGACTGGCACAGAAAGACCAATGCCAGCTGGGCAGGGTGGTCTGCAGGGCTTTGGCCAGCCTCCTCTTCAGTAACTCACGCAGCAGGGACACCTCCACTTCCTGCTACACCTTCTGTGCTTTCTGCAGCTCCCTTCCCCTCGCCTCCAGCCCCATGGCAGCTGCAGAGGGCTTTGGGCACTGGAGTACCAAGAGGGCTGGTTAATTGTGTGCCACCCTCTTGGCCGAGGAGATGTGGCGGCAGAGCTGGACAGCTGGGACACTCTGATGGAGGGAGATTTAAAGAGAAAACACGAGGGCACAATCCTCCTCACGGAAAAATCAGCGCGAATCATGTTCAAGGCGAGTGGGACAGAGTGGCCGGCAGTGGGATTTCAGGGACACCCCCGCGCTAGCACCAGCACAGCCATCATGATCCAACATGCTCCCTCTGCCAGCCATGCTTAGAGTTCACTGCTCTGGCATAGTGACGGCTCACCCAGTGACATGCAGCATCCCAGCACAGGGCACTGGGGTGTGTCGATATCTTCCCTCCCATTTAGAGCCAGTGTGCAAGGGAGAGCAATCGCCTGCTCCCCTTTAAGCTGCAGAGCCCTGAGCGCAGGAAGGCAGGCATACACCCGAACCGCAGCAGGGACAAGGGCACCGGCCCATCTGGGAGTCATTTCAGCAATTGCACTGCTATCCGCCTTCCATCAGCCAGCTGGCCCCTCACCCCGCATGCAGCTATTTTTACAGGGAGCAATTACCAGGTCAGCCCTGTCCTGCAGCAACCCGGCTCACCAGGCACTATTAACCCTTTCAGGGGGGAGAAGCAGAGAAAATGACACCCACAGGCTTTGGCCAAGGTACCCCGCATGGTGCCAGGGCACTCACATGGCAGCTCCCACCTCTCTCCAGGAGTTCCTCCTGTGCAGCCTTTCTCCTGGAAGGGCGGGGGTGTCATGACGCTCTCTGGAACATTGTGCCAATGGTGCCCTCACCAGTGAAACACTGGCTATCACCTTCAGATGACCTCGGGAGACGCTTTTTCAAGTGGCGTCCATGCAAAGCAATGCATTTCGCAGCACCAGTCCCGAGCCCTCCCAGGCTTGCGTCTCAGGGGACAGCAATCAAGGTTACGCACCATCCCATGGGTGCTAATGCACTGAGGGAGGAGGAGCCCTGGGCCAGGCAGGGATTCGTGAGAGCACTGTGCCATGCGGTGCCAGAGCAGAATGTGTCCCCGCCTTTGAACTCCTTTGCTTTGTGTCTCAATCTGGATGAGTTAGCGGCACACGGAGGGAGGGGGAGAGGGACAATGGCACAAGATGGGGAGGGAATCCGCACACACCGCACAGAGCTGTGTCAGTGCTAAATACGCCAACAAACTGCTGACAGCAAACAGCTGGTTTTCCCTGCTGGGGAAAGGGGCCAGGCTGACCATTTCAGAGACAAGCCACAGCCCAGCTGCAGGATCCGGGCAGCGCCAGGACAAGATTCCCCTGGCGTGCCCCCCCCACAATGTGTCTCATTCCTGACCTTGGCATCCATGGCTCCGTTCAGTCTTCAGCGATGGCCAGCCAGGCGGGTGGTTTGTGTGATGTGGTCTCCCTTACTACACCCTTCAGCACTTACGACGGCCCTGCCTTCTTCCCCCATCCCATCACCAGAATTACTTTGTCCAGTCATGGAAAAACAGCCCCACATCTTGCTTCAGCGTGAACTCCTCCCCACTCCAGCCAGGCCTCTCCCTTGATCGCTCACCACCTCCCTGAATTACCGGGCCCTAGGGAAGGTTCGGCCTCCGCCCCCAGGCTTCATGTAGCCGCCTCTTCCAGGCCAGCCCCACATTAACCGGGGTTGGGGGGGGGCGCCATGTTATAACCCTTGCCCTGGGGAGCCATGGTGGTAAACGGGGATCTCCTTCGCGGCTGCCCAGATGCAGCAGGGGGCCATGCAGGGCGCCAGCGCTGGATCTCGCTACCCACTGAGTTCCATGTAGAACTCTGGGTCTGGCACGTCATTGCCGAGACCCCAACCCTCCCTGAGCTCCACGCTGTCGGCACCAACTTCTGTGTGTTTCAGATATGTGGGGATGACACTGGCCCCCGACGAGACCTGGGAATCTGCCTGTCCCAGAGATCAGCCAAGCTTCCTGGTCCATTCCCTCCAGGGCCTCAGCTCACCCTCCAGCTGGGTGGGAGGGAAGATCAAAGGGCCCGGAGACTTTCTCGGGGCTTTAGGGACAGCTGGAGCAAACTGCCTTCGCTGCTTTGGGACCCTCCGAGCACTGGAGCCCTGGCGGCTGAGCCCGGAAGAATGCCAGCTTCTCTCGGCCAGGCTGAGCAAGCAGCTGCCCTATGGGATTGCCAACACCTGGCTCACCCCCCCGCCTGGCTCCGCCTGCCTGGTTCTGATGGTGGGGAATCAGCTGCCAGGAACAGTTCGCCAGGCGCAAGGTTCGAAAGGGGAGCCCGGCGGGTGTGGGATTGGCTGGAGCGGCTCTGCAGGTAAGACGGGGGGCCGGGCACCCCACAGAGTGACAGCCGAGCCCCCAGTTTATAACCCCCAGGCAGCCAGGATGGGGGGAACGGAGTCGTCAGAAGTGTTGACGATCAATTACGTGCAGGCAGCAGAGCCCAGGGGCCAGCGCAGGTCTCGCAGCCCAAGGACGACTTTCGGAGCCCCTCATTCACTCTCTGCAGCCCCTCCCTCCCAGCGAAGGCAAAGGAAGGAGGAAAGCCCCTTTCCCATTGACAGCAGCCATCTCCAGCCCAAAGCCTTGCTGGGACGGTGGGGGGTGGGGGTGATGGAGGCCGCTGACTGAGGGCTGGATCTGAAGGAAAGTGGCTTGCAAACAAAGGGGAGTCAGGAATTCCCTCCTCTCCTCAACCGGCAAGACCTGAGTGGGGGGTCGCCCATTTCCCCAGCACCAGATGACACTGCCCCAGCCAGACCTCAGGCCAAACAGTGTCTGGGCCTACCCAGAGCCATGCAGGCTACCGGCCTGCCCCCCACTGCTGCAGGGGAAACGACCTCTGAGCTCGGGTCAAAGGCGACTTCCCCTCCCCCTCGCCCAGGAGCACACAGCTGCAGAGCATGCAGCAGGGAGAGCTGGCCAGGGAAGGGTTAAACGTGGCCTTATGCTGGATCCTTGGGCTACACCCCAGGAGAGCTGAGACTAGAACTCCCAACTCTACCCCTTGAGCCAGGGGAGCTCTGCAATGCCAGAGCAGGAGCAGCTCCAATGGGGTGCAACCACTCACTCCAAGGGGATCCCACAGAGCCAAAGCTGGGGGCTAAGCAGTAGAGTCCCATTGTTCTTTCTGTGAGGTGGGGTGAGGTGAGGTGGGAACCACAGTCTCCCAGCATGGCAAGAAGGCAGCCAGCCTCCCACGGATGTTGCCAGCTGGCGTTCCAAGAATTGGCGAGTGACACTGTTCTCCACTGCTAACAAAGCCCCATGCCCTCTGGCACACAGGCCACGAGTCACTGTTAAAGAAGCAGGCTGGGCCACGGAGATGGGCACATGGCAGAAGGAGCAGCAGGGGGTTTTAGCACCGCTCAGGGACAAGAGGCAGAGCAGCAGAGATAAAGCTCCCTAGGCCAGGTTTTCAAACATATTCACATGGCGAAATACCTCTGAAAATCTGTCCCCCGCTCTTCCAGCATCTCTGCCTAGCTCGCTGCCACGCTATCCACATCATCTGTCCGAAAGCGGCGGCCCCAGAACCGGGCTTGGTACCGGGAGCTCTGCGCAGACCCTGACCGGCTGGACTGGCCTGGTAATGGGCTTGCTGCCTGAGTGCTGTCCTGTCTGAGACCCTAGCTACATGCACGGGGGGCAGCAGCAGCATGAGAAAGGGCTAGATATGGCCCGGACCTCCCAGGCTGCACCATCTCCCGGCTGCTCAGTGCCCCAGGAAGTCATTAAGGCTGAGAACAGACCAAGCGTATCCAGAGTGATTGCTCAGGGCCCGAGCCGAGCTCTACTCATTATGTCTCCCCGAGCTCTGTGTGGGAGGCAGATTATCCAACCGCGACTATCGTGGGTCTGACGCCTGCCTCTGAACCATCTAGTTCTGGACCCTGTTTGCAATGGCATCCCAGACTAGCTGGCCCATTGGTCTGATCCCAGGCAGCCATTCCTATGCTCTCACAGCCAAAGGCACCAGCAATGGGACGTCCAAGGCAGAACAAACTGGCCGTGCCGCTAAGGGCACAGATATGAGTGTCACTGGAGGAAGGTTACTGGGCGGCAGCAGCACAGCAGGTGCAGGGGCAGTGGGATGGGAGGGGTTAATCTGAAGCTCCCCGCCCTTCACTGAGAAAGTTATATGATCAGGATTGTGCTGTCAGGAGTCCCTGGGGCCATCTCAAGCCTTTCCCTGGCAGAGCTCACTGGTTTGACCGTGGCTCGCCTGTTCCATGTGGTTTGCTCTGGAGAGGGTTTTAAATGCTGTGGCTAACTGATTAAACCGCCTCGGATTTGGATTATTAATGGGGTTCCAGCCAGCACTTCCATCTTAAACTCAAGAGCCGGTGGATTACTTCTCCCATTTGTAAGGCCCTCTGATAGCACTGCGAAGGGAGTGGTATAAAAACATAGACACCTCTCTTACATGGCACCATGCGTGCCATTGTCGTGTTCTGCCTTCGGCCTGCCAGCTGGGAGAGGGCAGTGCACATATCAGGGTTTGCCCCGGGTTACGCTGGGTTTCCAGAATGTATCTCTGCACAACAGCAGCATCAGCAGAAATGGGAAAACTCCTGTCCCACCTCCGGAGCACGTACAGGGACAGCATCTCCAGGTGCCTTAGCCAAGGGGGCGGCCAGGTCTCTGAGCAGCCGGCCTGCACCCGTCCAGGCCACTTCCCCTCCACTAGACCGTTAGAAGGAGTTTGATTAGCTAACACACTTCCAAGTCCTAGCCTACCCCACACGCAGGAACAGGGAGGATCTGACTGGAGACACAACCCCACTCCACACAGCAAGCTACAGCCCCGGCTCAGAGTCATGCAGCCCTGGGATGCCCCAAAGGAAATCAGAGCCGCTTGCACCAGCCTAGCGCTGCTGAAGGGGCTCCTGAGTGCGAATCCTGACTGTGCTGAGTATAATAACCCTGACAAAAGCTGCTGTCCAGTGGAGGTTTAATGCCAGGGAAGGTCTGTGGTTGCTCTGGAAGGCCCCGGTGCAGGACGTTCCCGGGACACACAGACCCCAGCAGCACTCGGTGCCCCTCACTCTCCAAACAGCTGCCCTGATTTTTCAGGTTAAAGCAAGGGGGACCTTGTAGCTGAGTGAATGGTCAGTACAGGGGCGTGGGGCAATCGTCTGTGGGGGGAGGGAAGAGACGGTTCCCTCCTGCCCCCCAAATGAGACAGCAATGCCTCTCCACCTGGCTTTAATTGCCACTGGCTGGCGTTCAGTCACAGAGCTGCCATGCCAAGGCCAGCTGTCAAAGCAGCACCCGTGGGGCTCAGGAAACACACTACAAAAGCCATCGTAAAACCTCCATTAAAGCCGATAAAAGGGACGAGACGGAGCTCCTGCGGCTAGGAAGGTGGAGACACGTTCCTCCGAGCACAAAGGGGGAGCAGCCTCTCGCCAAGCCAGGAGAACACGCACACGCTCATGCTCATGTCGAATGTTCCTAAGGGACAGCTCTTGATACGACTATCCACTGCGGCAGGGAAAGAGTTAACAGAGCATCAATCTCAAGCTCTTCCTCCTCTCCTCTCTGCTTCCCCCCAGCACCAGGCCAGGAGAGAATGTTTCCATGGGACCCACATCTGCCCCCATCCCCAAAGAGGGAAAAGAATCAGACACTCCATGAAGTCCCCTAGGGACTCGGCTATGACTACCACTTCTCCACGGAAGGCGCTCCAATACCACAGTGATGGGTGGCAGGGTAAACCAGACAGAACGCCCCCCCAGCATCCCAGAATTCTTAGCACCGGCTGCCAGATAAAGGCACCTGGGCATGTTCCCTCGAAGCCAAGTGCCAGAGACGGTGCCCCAGCCTGCCCATGGGGTAACGCAGCAAGTGGGGGGCAGTGCGGAGGCCGCTGGCTGTCCCTCTGCTCAGAAAGCCATGTCCGTTCCAAGCCACAGGAGCTCTACATTTGTCTAGCGAGTGTTCCTGGGAGCTTGTAAATCTGGTGAAACCCTGGAACAGCTGCTCCCGTATCAACAGTTTTACAGGGCTTCCCATCAATCGGGATCACAGCCACTTCCAACAGTGGCCCTCCCTGCCCCCAAAGCTGAGAGGCCTCCCCTTGGGACCCATGTGCTGCCTCCTAGGCCCTAAAGCTTTGATCTCCAGAGCAGGCACAGCTCCCACTGGCTTCAGGGGGGACGTGGGCAGAGCAATGCCTCTGAAAGCCAGGCTAGAAGTGGATGCAAATTATTATTATTTCTATTGCGGTAGCACCAGGGAGCCCAGTCCTGGGCCAGGGCCCCCGTGTGCTAGGCGCTGTACAAACACAGAACAGAAAGACATGTTCCCTGTGTAGTGCAGGGAGCAACCCTGGGGCCAAGAGCTGGATAACCCAAGAGCTCACATACATCGACTAAGGTCTAGGATTCAGATGTGTGGGTACCATTCCAATATCTGAATCGTCTCTAGCTCCCAAAGCTGAGGGACACCACAGAGATTGATTTATTCCCTCCCCTCCACACACACACACACATACCCCCACCTATCTTCCTAGGAGTTGGGAATGAACCTGCAACCTCCTGTCAGACCAGGCAAGCCCAGCTGTGTGTGGATTCTCTCACCTGGCAACCGAAAGTTACAGTGATCCCAGTGCTCAGAAAGGCAGGCTGGGTGGAGGGACAGCTGTGCTGGGCTGTGCTCTCCCGTCCCAGCTGTGAGAGCTGGAAAAGGCCCCGAGCTCAGAGATAATCCACCCCCAAAGGGTTGGATTCGGCCCATTGCACTTTCTCCAGTGGTTTGGCTAGTCTGGCTTTCAGGGTCCCAAATGCCGAAAGCTTCCCCCATTTCCCTGGGGAGGAGGCGCCACAGCTCCGGCCGTCCAACTGGCAGGATGAGTCCCTGAAGGTCAGCCTAAAGTGTCCCTCTCTCCATTTCACCCGGTTAACCCTCATTTATGGCTCCTCCACTGGCCTAAATAACCCCTCCCCTCTGAGGGGTTCTCCATTCCCCTCCATTCCCGCACACGGTGGAGGACCAACCAGGCTATTTCGGAAAGAGGCACAAGAAGGATGTAGAAAGAGGACACGGTAACCAAGGGTCCCCTCAAGGGCAAATGGGTCCCTCAGATGAATGCTCGGCCTGGCTTCCGGAGCTCTGCTCTGCCCCCGACTCCGAGAGCTGCTGGCGGAGCTCAGCGGGTGTCTGGTAACCAGCTGATGGTGAGCCCAGCTGTACGAAGGGAACGAGAGTTCATAAAGCGTCACAATAGCCGATACCAATAACTGCGGCTGAGAAAAGGTGCGGAAGGGAGACAGATGGCGAATTAGTCCAATCAACCAGGCCTACTAAGAGAACTCACGGGCTCGGTAACGATTGTGCTCAGTAGACAAGAGAAGTGTAGGACTCGAAATCAATAGCTCAAAATTAATGTGTCAGAAATGGGGCCTAATTGGTGGAGAAAATAATCAGGGGATGGGCTGTTCCACTCCCCTTCCCTTTTGGGGCTCTTGACAAGAGGCTCTTGTGGGGAGAGCTGGCTACTGTGGGGATGAGGGAGCTGACTGACCAGAGGAATGCGCGGCGGCATCCTGGCTGCCATCTCCTGGGACCTGGGGCCTTCTCCATCCTCCTCCTGAGCAGACCAGACCAGAGAGAAGGACCCAGCCGACATCTCCACTTCCCTTGCTCCAGCTAACTCCCAAACTCTGCCTCGGGTGTGAGATGGTGTCACCCTCTCCCGTATGTCTTACGTCTTCCTGTCTCCACCCCTCTCCTTTTGCCTTCTGTCTAATAAGAGCTGCCTTAGCTGGCCAACTCAACGAGCCTGGGACCGGAAGGAGTCAAAGCAATGCCCTCAAGAGCCCAATCATGGTCCAAACGTGCCAGCTCTCGGAGTGGCTAGGCCTGTGTTTCTCCAGCACTGCGACTGCAAACATGAATCAACCCACCTCCCCTGCCTCAGCCAGAAGCTGCACTGTCTGTCTTTGGTGGTCTTTTCTCTACCCTTCTTGTCTTGTTTGCTCTTCTCAGGATACAGAATCGGACCTTAACAGTAACACCGACAGCTCCAGCCCACTGCAGCCAACTTCCCCTCTTCCCACCCCAGGACCAGTTAGCCCCCCGAGAGACAGTCAAGCCAGGAGGTTCTCTAACCCCTCTCTCCAGCCAAATGGGAAAGGTACAAAGGATGCTGTTCAAATGAAAGCCTGACTAATACTTGACATTTGAAACATTTTCTCTGCTTTTCCTGCTTTTCTCTGTGTTCAGTCAAAGGATCAAAGGCTGTTTGGTGGTGCATGGTACCAAGCCAGCGGAGGTCTCTGTGTATCACCCCTGACCCTGCTGAACACTGGTTAATGTCGGACAGTGACGGGGTCGTGTTCCACCTAAATCAACACAACGGCCCTGCCTCCTGCTCTGGCCTGCTGGCAGCTGGTCGTGCTGGCAAGACTTCTGTCAGCGAAAGGCTGCTCCTCGGGAACAGCAGCCCCCGCGCTGGACCCCGGCATCCCTCTCCTCAGCCCCCCGAGGAGCGCAGAGGGCAAGGCAGCGGCGGCCGGCCGGAGCCTCAGAGGAAACCCAATCAGGTGACAGCGTGAGGATGAAAGTGGACCTGGCCCCGTCCTCAGCCCTGCAGGCTTCACGGTGCCTGGCTCTACCTCACACCACACACAGCGGGCCCGAAGTTGGGCTGGCTACCAGGGAGGAGGCGCGCTGGCTTTAAGGCTGCTCCCCAGAAGCCAGGACGGAGGCCAAGGCTGAGCTATGCACAGACTCCCCAGGACAAGGCCCCCTCTCCTGAGGCCCCAGAGGCTGCCCCTTTCCGGCCCACCTGCGCCAGTTCAGTGGCGTTACACCCCCCGCTCCTCCGGTGCTCCCTAGCTGAGGATCTCCAAGCTGAGCAAACCGCACAGAGTGGAACGAGGCGCAGGTGCTGCCCACAGTGACACCCTGAGGCACGGCACCAGTTTGTGCACAGGCTGCCAAGAGAGGCTACCGTTCTGGGCTGGGCGTCATGGGTGACAGCTCCATTCCCCAGCCCTGGGCAGGCTGTGTCTTCACCCTACCAGCCCTCGGAGGTGGGCACTATCTGTGTGTGCACAGATCTCCACCCCAGGAGACCCCATCCACAACAGGGCCACTTGCCCCAGCCAGAATACATGATCATTGGTAATAAAGGCCTGCACAGCCATTTTGCTTGGCACCCAGTCTGGGTACTGTGCCAGGTGTCACGGAGTCCCTGGGGTGATGCTCTGGAACTGCTCCCTATGAAGCCAGTCAGGACTCCGGGCGGGGGGCGAGGGCGAGCTTCCTCTCCATAAACAGCCCGTCTCCAAGGCTAGGAGCTTCACAGGTTACAGCTTCCACCTTCCTGGATCTGACCTTGGAGCATTCAGCACCTTCTGCCTCTCCGTGCACTTCCCCCAGTGAGCCCGCCCAGGCGGGGTCCTGGGGAAGCCCGTGGGACCGCACCACAACTCCACAGTCAGATGTGACTCTCAGCTAGCCAGTAAAACAGAGGTTTATTAGTTGGCAGGAACATGATCTAACAGAGCTTGTAAATACCCGGACCCCTCAGCTGGATCCATTTTGGGGGCCCAGGGAGGCCAGACCCTGTCTGGGCCTGTCTCCCTTTCCCCAGCCAGCTGCCCACCGACACTCACCCTCCAGCCCCTCCTCCTTCTTTTCCTTTGTCTCTTTTCCAGCCATGAGATATCACCTGATCTCCCTCCAACAGTTTCAGCTGATACCTTGCAGAGAAGGGGAGGGCCAGGCCCTCAGTGACCAAGACAGGGCGACCATTTACTTACATTGTCTCTGTGTTTTGCACCAACTACACACCCTTATCCCTCCACACAGACACTCAAGAAATGCATAGGGGAAACTGAGGCACACACACACTATCCAGAGGAAACATTAAGAGCATTCCCATTCTGTCACACCAGGGCAGACCTGGAGGGAACACTGCCAGTTATTCCCCTCTGCCCCAGCTCTGGCCCCTGCCTCACTCCTGGCTACTTGGACCAGGGGTGGGGGAAGGGGGCAGCTAGCTTGCTGGCTGGGGGCTCCTCCTATGCTCAGTTTTCTAACCCTGCCCAAAACCCAGACGCCCAGAGGATGCCACCTGCGCTGCCACAGGGCTGGAATGCATACTGTGTCCGGTGCAGACCCTGTGGAAGAGCCCAGGCTCCCCACCCCAGCCCAACAGAAGCGTCTGTACAGACTGGAGACCGGTCCAACTCGGTGCAGGTGTGGCTGCTTGCCCCAGTTTAACTGACTTCCCCTTGGGGACCCATCTTTTGAAGGAAAGTATCTGGACTAGCCCCAGACCATAGATTGCTCCATCCCATGCACACTACCTCCATTTGGCCTAGTCTGCCTCCTGGCGACACACGCCACGGCTGCCCTCTGAGCTGGGGACACAGGGGTGGGACACCTCCGAACCACACGCCCAGTGCGGCAGGGAGCAGTGCTGACTCTCCACCCTCTAACAAATACCCCATTGATGTGTCGGGGGTGCTGTCTTTCAGATGAGATGGAAGCTAAGGGCTTGTCTACACCTGGAATACTACAGCAGCAGCACTTCAGTGTAGACGCTACCTACCCTGAGGGCAGGGGCTCTCCTCTCGGGGTAGTTACTACACCTCGCTGAGAGACAACGTTGCAGGGCTGAGCTAATTTTTTAGTGTAGCCCAGGCCCAAGGTCCTGACCTCCTGTGATCTTTAAACAATCCTAGGCACTCTGCACAAAAACCGGTCTGGTGGCATTCTCGGTCTGACTGAATTCCAGCTGGGGTAATTATACTCTGTCTACATGAAACCACCGTGGAGGGGGGTAGTGTCGTGCAATGGCAGCTGCTGTACTCCTTCCCAGAGTGGCTGCGTGTCAGCGCTGGGCAAAGCGACCCATCTTAGGAGCTCTCCAGCAGAAAGACGTTGCAGGATCGTACAAGCTTATTGGTGCCTATGGGCTGATCTGGTAACTGGGGCCCAGTCGACACCTGGGACACACAGCAGCACCTCAGAATTTGGGCTGAGAAGGCAGGGGCTTCCAGCAGCATGTGGGAGACAAGTGTAGGGAAAGTAAGACTCGCGGCAAACCCAGCAAGGCTCGCCCAAGCTCGCAGAGAGCTAGCTGAGGTGGAAACGCGGGTCAGGGGCATCTCTAAGCATGGCGGGGAGGTAACGACAGCCCTCAGAGTGGGTTTGCTGGGAATGGGGGGGGTGCATTCCCCTCCCCCACCCCACAGCGTTCCCACACTGCAGAACGCCAGCCGGGGAGGGGGCTGCTTGGCAGGGCAGCTTGGGGCACCCAGCCTTCTGCTGCCAGAGTGCTGGGCTCACGCTGACGAACGCTGCTGGCCGAGGAGGGCTGAGCTGGTCCAGAGAGCAAGCCCCAGCCCTTTGAGGGAGCAGAATGCCCAGGCTGGCTCGCTCTGGTTACAGTGTTGGCGGAGGCAGGACTGGGGGTTGGGGGGTTACAGGGCCCTACACCCCCAGCTTTATCTTTTCAGAGCAGCTGTTCACCCCCACAGAGCTGGCCCCAGCCCAGCAACCAGGAAGCAGGAGCTGAGTCCACGGCTAGCAATAGGACTCTTCCTGCCCAGCCAGGAAGGGGAACGGAGGGGTTACCAGACCCCGCTGAACCCAGAGTGAGAAGGCTAGTCTGAGAGCCCCAGGGCTCTGTCTGGGCACTGCTAAGACCCTGCCTGGCAGCAGCAACACCCAGGAGTTTGGGCTGAGTAGGTGTCTAGAGTGGCACCCCAACAGGTTAAGAGCCCCCCATGGTGAGGAGGCCGGGGTAGGACGGAGGCGGGACAGCACAGCCGGGACACCAGGGTCTGCGCACCTGACACAGGCCAGGCCCAGCTGCCGGCCACACGCTTGAGCTGCTGGCGTGCAGCATGGGTGGTGGGGCTCTGCCCCGGGCGTGTCGGCCAGAGCAGCCGGCTCAGCACGGCTCCCTTCCTGCTGGGCCGGCTGCACTAATGACTGGGCTGAGTTTCCTGGCCGCCCCCAGATTACTTCCTGCAGGAGTGAAACAAGCTGCTTGCTTGACTCATCCAGCCACCCTCGCGCAGCAGCTCCTCCCATGCAAGGCGAGGGGCCAGCGCCCTCGCCAATCTGCCCCAGCAGAGAGGCACAGCCGGGACCCCAGGGGAACCTGGCTCCCAGCAATGATGATACAACATGCCAGGGCAGCGGGAACAAGCAAGGCACCTCACACGGCTGAGGCAGAGCAGGGAGCTCACTCCCCATGAGACATCCCGGCCAGAGAGGGGCGCCTGACACAAGAATCAGCCGGGCCTCCGGGCACAGGACTAATGCCAGGCCAATGTTTCAAGACAGCAGAAACAGCCCAGTCCCACTGCGCACAGACCAACACCTGACAGAGAGACGAGCTCTGGCACAGCTGTCCTGCAGCCCCCTGCCCTGCCAGTGACCCTCAATCCTGCCCCACAGCCCCCTGCCCTGCCAGTGACCCTCAATCCTGCCCCACAGCCCCCTGCCCTGCCAGTGACCCTCAATCCTGCCCCACAGCCCCCTGCTCTGCCAGTGACCCTCAATCCTGCCCCACAGCCCCCTGCTTTACCAGTGACCCTCAGTCCTGCCCCACAGCCCCCTGCTCTGCCAGTCCTGCCCCCTGCTCTGCCAGTGCTAACTACAGATTAATGTTGCTTTGGCTCATGCTAATTTGCATCGAGTTGCAAGAGACTCGGACGTCGTCTGAGGGCCACAGCTCCCCTAGTTACACGCCAAGACACAAGCTCTCCCACTCTTCCTCGCTGGGCGCTTTATCCTGGGGTGCAGGAGCTTGGCAAACCCCCGGTGAGCGAGCGCAAGCTATGCCCCTGCCTTTGCAAAGGAGTCGAGACGTGCCCCAAGCCCGCTCTCATTCACACCCCCGCCCGCGAGGCCCCAGGGGCACAGGAAAGCAGTGGGCTGCAAGGAGCTGCTGTCCTAGGGCAGGGCTGACACCTCTCGCTTTGTCCCCTCCTCACTTCAACATGCAATGTCGGGCTCTGCTCAGGCGGGAGGCTCCCGCCTGGCTGGGGCTACACAGGGGAAGCTGTGAAGTGAGTTGCTGAGCGGAAAGGGCCGCTTCTAAAAGCTCACTCAGGCTGCCCCAGCGGCTGCTGTGCTACGCGGGGGAGCTGGCCAGAGCCAGACAAAGGAGCGTGGACCGGAAAGGGGCACGGAGCGCAGCTCTACACGGCAGACGGCTCCGACGGCCCTGCTGACCTGCGGCACCCGCTGGTGCCCCTGAAAGGCCCATTCTTTCCTGTTTGTCCTTGGACAGTCCCGCCATTCACGCCACCTCCCCAGCTCCTGCCTTGGCTCATGTTTCAGCCGGGCTTCTCTGCTCCAGGGGACAGAGCCAGGGTGAGGCAAGGGCCACTGGGCACGGCCAGGGAGGGAGACAAGACGTCATGTCTGTAAGGGATTTCGAAATCTTCAATTGCAGGTGTCACCTTCCTGGCGGGAAGGGGGCACCAGGCTCCACGGGGGTTGAACATCTGCAGCCCCAGCATAGCAGGAAGTGTCAGTAGAAAGCCACTGGGGCAGCTGACTTGTCCAAAGCCGGAGGACCGTCTGCCAGCCGCGAAAGCAACTCTCTCTAGGCCCAGTGAGCCGTGAGCCCTTTGCGACCCTCCCACCCTGCCACTCACAGAACTGCCCCGGGCAGGCCCCGCCAGCGTAGGCTGGCTCCCTCGGACTGCAAAGCCAAAGGCAGCCGGCAGGCTAGGGGAGGCAGGCACTGAGGAGAGAGAAATGGGTGAAGATGAGTCGGCTCCCATACTGCCCAGGCAGAACGGGAGCTAGCTCAGTGGGGACCGGTGCTCAGCTCACTGAACTCCAAAGCACTTTGCTGCAGCACCCAGCACACTAGGGCAGCGGAGACAGTGAGAATGCCCTCTCCTGGGAGAGGTCCCCAGGCTGCGGCCCTAACCCAGCGCACTGCTTTCTACTCCGGTTCGGTAACACCCAGGCAAGCGAACCATGCAGCTGAGATCCGAGTCCTGCCATTGTGCCCTTTACAGCAGCTGATGAACCCCAGCTGGGTGTCTCAATTCCGATCTGCTGCACCCCCCAGCCCTGAGCGAGTCCTGGAACGGCACCCTCTGCGAGGGAGAGGGCAGGCTCCCTCGCCCCGTTTTCCAAGTGTTTGATTTCCTTTAACTTGCTGCTCCTAACGCCCTTTCTGAGCTGCCTGGATCGTTTCCAGGTGCCATACCGGTATGGTGGGATATTGGTCTCAGGTGGGTTTGGTGCTGGGTGCTTGGCACCCTTACTGCTTTCACCCAGCAAGCCACCTGCAACTCAGCTGGTGCCTGGGCAATAGAGCCCTGCCAGGTCCCCTAGCCAGACCAGGCAGAGAGCGGGGCTCTAGCCACAAGGAGAAGGGGCTGCTGAGTCACCGGGGGTGGAAGAGAGACAAGGAGCTGCCCTCTCCTAGCTGGCTGCTGATGTCACGCTGCACACAGGCCCTGCATTTTCATAGCTGCCCATATACCCAGCATCACCATGCAAGAGGACATATCTGGCGGCAGCAGCGTGGGAGAGCAGGGAGTCCCGGGACAGCAGAAGGCAAGACAGACCTGCACTGAGAACAGGACCCACAGATCTGTGGGGCGAGGTCCCCCTCCCGCACCTGGAGCCTTCTGCCAGGCAGGATTGTCATGGCAACCCCCTCCGCCCCAACACACACACACCAAGTTCCTGCCAGTGGTGCCACAGTGCTGGAGTGCTCTGCTCCCAGCTCGACACCATGCTGGGACAAACCCTCCTACCACACAAGTACCCAGCTGCTGGCTCCCAGAGGAGGATTTAACAGGCTAGGTATTCAGTGCTGCAGAGATGGCTGTGGCTGACTCCCCGCCCTGAGCAGATGGGGAGTACCTCAGTCATGAAACCAAGGGCCCAGCCACGCCCTGCCAGGATCTCCCCCAGGAACAGGGACGTTAACTCCAGGGAGCTGGACAAAGACCTTCTCCCTAAACACCCCCCGGCTAAGTCTCTTCCCTCACTTCCTGGACTAAGCTGTTCTGTCATGTTCCTGAAAGCTGTGCTGAGTTCCACCCCAGAGGTGGCTGCGTGGCAGTGGGGAGCAGCTCGTCCCCTCCTGACAGATCCCAGAGCAACAGAGGCCATTTGACTTCCGGCAGGGAACAGGCCGCGTGTGCTAGTGCAGACAGACCTGGCCACTCTGGCAAACTAACTGCTAATCCCGGCCACATTTTACGGAGCTCGTACCAGAACAGGCCGGCCAACACTAATCTTGGGTGAGGCAGCGCCACGGCCAAGGGGAGAGCAGGGAGCCTGGCTGCGGAGGGTCAGGCAGTGGTTTAGACACTATGCTCCCATCAGGGCAGAAGCTGGTTTGTTGGATCATCTGCCTTGGAGTGAAAGGAGGAAAAGAAAACCTGAGCCGCTCGAAATCAGCTGGCACACCAGGCCTCCAGTGCCTGCCTGCTCCCGCTCCCAGGGCTAATCTCAATCTCCGCCTGCAGAGTCACCGGGCCCCAGGCTCCATGCCAGAGCGGGCAGCTGTGCTACCACCCCCGGTAATATCAGCAACAGGGGGTGCTGCGACTCTGGTGCGAGGGAGGCTGAATTTGCAATGGGAAAGGAAGTCTCTCGGCTGGGGGCCAGGGGAGCCATGCAGGGGGCAGGGGAGGGGCTGAAGCATCTCAGCTAGTGGGTCTGGCTTGTTACAGCGCCTCCCTGCTGCTCCAGGTTGGCACCAGGGAGCTTGGAAGGGAATGGGATGCGTCCCTCACCCCAGCACACCTCTGCGCTCAGAGGCAGGAAGGTAACAGTCTCTCTTCCAGCAGGCCCTGCAATCTAGCAGAGCTCTTCTCACCCGGAGCAGGAGGCTGCCAGAACCTCCCGAGGGCGGAGGCAGACAGCGCAGCACATGAGTCAATTTGATGGGACGAAGTACCGGAAAACAGAGCGCAGGGAGCACTCCTGCCCTGCCCCCGCGAGACACGCTAGGTCAGAGCCAGCTGGGCTCTGGCTGCGCAAGCTCCAGCATGCGAGCTCCAGCACGAGTCAGGGGCCAGGGGCTGCGCCGTCCAAGGCCTCACACGCTCTGGAGGGAGGATGTTTATAGCAGCAGCCGGCCAGTCACTTCCTTCCAGCTGTGACGGGCACTGGCCCTGCCCTGTTCACGGACTCACCTCGAGCAGAGCTACATTCGCTCCCAGCATACCCCTGTGCTCCAACATGAGAGCCAAGGAATGGCAGCTTGGGGAGCGAGTGGGCTCAGGGACCAGGGGCACAAGACACCCAGCTGGAACCAAGGCCATGGGGGCAGAGCCATGGGGCACCCAGCTTCATGCAGGGCTCAGTTCAGCAGTGACACACCTGGGTCCCTCAAGAGCAAATAAAGCTTCCCAGTGCCCCCCATGCCCATGGCAACTTCTCCCCTCCAAGCCGCTTCCCTAGCGGAACAGACACCCAAGGCCAATGCTGCTCGACACTTGGTTAGCGAGTGCTCCCTTGCCCGCCGCTCGCTGGGCCCCGCACACCAGCTGGCGCCTACCAGCTCCCTGGGGACCGGAGTGCAGAGAGAAACAATCAGTACACAGACTGGACTGCGGCACGTAACCCATCAGCCTCCTTCTGGCCATTCCCCAGGGGAGGGTTTCTGGGCTGCCCTCGGGCCATGCCCAGCCTGGAACCCCAGGGAACAGGACCAAGCCCTGGAGGGAGCCAGCTGCACTTAGTGTTAGACCCTCGCTTCCTCCTCACACTCTCTGGCCAGCACGAGGAACCAGAGAGTCTGGCAGTGCCAGGCAGTGGCTTCCTGGTTCCCTAAAGGAGATGCCAGTCACTTCTTCCTGGCCTCATGTGCCCCTCTCTGACCAAGAGGAGCACATAGCCAGTGCTCAGGGGACTAAAGAGCTTTGGCCTGCTTCATACAGGGGCAGGGCTGGCCCCCTCCAGCTTCTTCCGCCAGAGTGACTGCCCCAAACTCCTGGGGACCAGCCCTGAAGTGATGCCAGACAGTGTGGGCAGAAGACTCTCTGAGCCAAGCACTTGCTGGCTTCTGAAGATGAACTGATCTTTGAGCTGTGGTTTCCCCTGCCCCTGTGGCCTCCAGGTTAACAGTAGCCAAGGGTGCTTCAGGAACCAGGACTGTACCTGAGGAATCCTGGGCCCCATGGCTGGGAAAGGGCTGTGGGGCACTTTCCTTGTTACGCCTCGCAGAGGTAGGCCAATTCTAGCCGATTTTCCTCAGATGGCAATAATTGAGCCAAGGAGGGCACAAGGAGAGAGCAGGGACCCACCCAGAACAGCACCTGCCCCCACCTGGATCTGCACTTGGGAGGAAAAGACTCCAGCACATTTCACAGGAGAACCAATTGCCCTCAGGGGAAGAGGCTGGCAGCACACAGTGGTTGTCCTGTTGCTCACCAGGTGAGTCATCTAAGAACTCAAAGCCACCTCACAGGGATTTTACAATTACAGGTGAGTGAGCCTAACTACAATACCAGGAACTATAGTAAAGAAGAGAATTGTCAGATGCATAGATGAACATGATTTGTTGGGCAAGAGTCAACACAGATTTTGTAAAGGGAAATCATGCCTCACTAATCTACTAGAATTCTTTGAGGGGGTCAACAAGCATGTGGACAAGGGGGATCCAGTGGACATAGCGTATTTGGATTTTCAGAAAGCCTTTGATAAGGTCCCTCACCAAATGCTCTTAGGCAAAGTAAGAAGTCATGAGATAAAAGGGAAGGTCCTCTCATGGACTGGTAACTGGTTCAAAGAAAGGAAACAAAGGTTAGGAATAAAAGATCAAGTTTCAGAATGGAGAGATAAATAGTGGGGCCCAGGGATGTGTACTGGGATCAGTGCTGTTCAACATATTCATAAATGATCTGGAAAAAGGGGTAAACGGTGAGGTGGCAAATTTTGCAGATGAAACAAAATTGCTCAAGATATTTACATCCAAAGCAGACTGTGAAGAGTTACAAAGGGATCTCACAAAACTGGGCAACAAAATGGCAGATGAAATTCAATGTTGATAAATGCAAAGTAATGCCCATTAGAAAACATCATTCCAACTGTACATATAAAATTATGGGGTCTAAATAAACTGTTACGACTCAATGGAGATCTTGGAGTCATGGATACTTCTCTGAAAACATCTGCTGAATGTGCAGCAGCAGTCAAACAAGCTAACAAAGTGTTAGGAACCATTAGGAAAGGGATAAATAATATGACAGAAAATATCACATTGCTACTACTATATAACTCCATGGTACACCCACACCCTGAATACCGCGTGCAGTTCTGGTCACCTCATCTCAAAAAAAGATATATTGGATTTGGACAAAGTACAGAGAAGGGCAACAAAAATGATTAGGGGGATGAAACAGCTTCCATATGAGCAGAGATTAAACAGACTGGAATTGTTCATCTTGGAGAACAGGCAGCTGAAGGGGGATATGATAGAAGTCTATAAAATCATGAGTGGCGTGGAGAAAGTGAATAGGGAAGTGTTATTTACTCCTTCATATAACACAAGAACCCAGGGTCAGTCAATGGAATCATTAGGCAGCAAGTTTCAAATTAAAAAAAAAGAAAGTATTTCTTTACACAATGCAGAGTCAACCTGTGGAACTCTTTGCCAGGGGATGTTGTGAAGCCAAAACTATAACAGGGCTCAAAAAAGAACTAGATAAGTTCCTGGAGGTTAGGTCCATCAATGGTTATTAGCCAAGATGGTCAGGGATGCAACCCCGTGCACTGGGTGTCCCTAAACCTCTGACTGCCAGAAGCTGGGACTGGATCACTCAATAATTGCCCCATTCTGTTCACTCCACTGGCACTGGTCACTGTCAGAAGAGAGGATACCGGGCTAGATGGACCATTGGTCCGACCTGGTGTGCCTGTTCTGATGATATTAGCTTCCACCCAGTGCATGGCCTGCCCAGCTCAATTGAGTAGGGAAAAGGATTCAGCTTGGACCATCAGGCAGCAGAGAGTTTTGTAAGGATACAACCAGTCGTAGAGTTCCCACACAGCTCTGCCGATGCCCCTCAATCCCAACCTGCAGCTCCCCTGCCCACACTCTCCCAGCCCTGGGCTCCCCACACAGCTCTGCTGGTGCCCCTCAACCCCGATCCGCAGCCCCCTGTAACTGGCCCAGCCCTGGCCACTCTTGAGCAGAGAGGCTAGACAGGTCACAGCGTGGGGTAGCGATATGACATGGACAAGCCAGCACTAGGCTGAGACACCAAATCCCATTTCATGGGCAGCCCAGGCAGGCCCAGAAGCTGGCTCCCTGAAGGCATGAAGTGGGTGCAGCTGTGTGATCCCCCCCCACTTCGATCCATCACAGGCCACCTATGTGGAGACCCCTCCAGTTGAGTCACTGACAGCTGCTAGCGCCTTGTCCGCTCAGTCCTTGGCTCGGCGGGCCCAGCACCAGCCCAAGGAGGGGTCTTAAGCCAGAGGTTTTCGGCAGAGGAAAAACAGCATTTGCTTATCACATTTGCAAGTAACGAGCCAAAGCCCTGCACTGGTTTGTCATTTCAAAGAGATTTAGTGGGAGAGGGGGAGGGAGGAATGGAATCTCGCCTTTCTAAAAACACCCCTCCCCCTACCCTCGGTTCTGCAGTGTGCATCCCCAGGGGACAGAGCCCCTGGCTCACCCCTCTTTAATCAGTTTGCCTCCTGACCCCTCAACGGCTCCCTCCCCCCAAGTCTTTGTATCACCTCTGATTTCGATACCGCTGCGCCCCTATGAACCCCTGAAGTGACACACAGATAAGAGCCGTGCACACAGCCTGCCAGTCACATTCCTCCAGCGCAGATAAAGCCCAGCAGCCAAAATACTCTCAGCCTGCAAAAACACAGCCGCGGAGCTGGACGGCACTTCTGGATCTAATTTAGAAGCTGAATTCCAACCCGCCCCTCAGCTGCCTTCCTTAGCAATCCACGTGCGCACACTAGCCAGGGCTGGGGGAGGCCTCACCCTTTGTGCACTGGGCTTGCTGGATTCTACGTACAGATCTTAGATCCATTCAGTATAGCAGCAGTGGGTCTGGATTGAGTATTACTAGGGCTCATAAACCCAGAGTAGTTCTAAAGGGCCTTGACACAAGAATCGGTTTAGATGCAGAGGCAGATTCCTGGGGTCGGCAGCCGAAGGAACAGTCAGAGATTTTTACTAACGCAAATTTCTTCTACTAAGGCGAGCTCCTTAGACAGATCTGCAGTCAAACACCACAAACAAGCGACCCTTTACTGGGATGTGAGTTCTCACAGGGGCATTGTAGAATAAGGACTGCGCAGTAGAATACACAAGAGAAAGCAGTGCCCAGTACCCTTGTGCATGAGGGTATGTGATACCCCGGCTGCCCACAGGAGGCCCCCAGGGTGTGCAAGGAGGATGCCAGGCAGCCTGCTGAGCGACAGTAGCAATAGCAGGGTGCCCAGTTACACTGGGCATGGGGAGCAGAGGTTCCAGCTGTCTCAGCAGCACAGAGCAGCCTGCAAGGGAAGCGGCCCTTTCCAGGAGGAAACTGAGGAAAGGCCTCGCTCACAGCATCTTCCAGCCGCTGGCTGAGCTGTGTGGTGTCGGAGCCAGCAGCTCCCGACATTTCTGGCCCTGTCCGCCAGGACCCAGCTTCCTGCTGGGCTGTGCAGACACCTGGCAAAATTATGGGCTTCAGTGTAATTTTGGAGGGCATTTCCTTCCCTCCCTCCCCGGAGCAGGACCCTTGGTGCCATACTCTCTCGCCAAGCTATTTCCTCGGGCCACCCCAAGGGTGGGAGACACCAGCGTGGGAGTGACAGGAGGTCTCCAGGCAGTGGGCAAGATCAGCCCGAGCGGTGCCGTTCCTACAGGCCTGGCACCTACAGTCAGCACCTTCCTAGCGCCCCCTTGTGTTCCTGTAGGGAGCAGCAGAGCTGGCTCTGACGATGGGATCCTCACTCAGCCAAAATCCAAACGTTTCCATCCATTCTGAGTCACACATAATGATTCTCTGCTTCCAGACACCGCTCCTCGCACGCCAAGGGAGGCTGTCTAGAAATAGGGCCCTGCCAGCACAGCTATTCTGATTGTTTCAAGCATTAGTGGATGTTTTGGATCTAACCTTTCTTGCAGCTTTGGGCACCCACACCACCAAACCCACCCAGCTAATTTAAAGACACGTGTTAACTCTGAAGTGTAATGATGACCTTTTCTGTGTCAGCTATTTCACTGCTGATCAAAGCACACAAGAAAGGAGAGACCATCTTTGGTTTACTGCGAGGGGCATCTTGAGTTCTCAAGTGCCCGGGCTTGTGGATGAAACCGAGGAGAGCAACCCCCATACTTCTGACCCCTGAATTCAAGGAAGGAATATTTGCTGTGCAGTCTCTCCCATCATCCCCTTTAAGCACCTGCAGTGGGATCTGCCTAGAACAGACACTAGGGATGTAGTGTGGGGAAACTAGATGAATGGGATCACCTGAGTCCAGCGCCCAGCCTGAGACAGCGACGAGGCAGAGTCCCTGGGAATGGTCGCTGTGTTGACACAGCAAACAGCCCAACTCCTACTGCCCTGCACCCCCCATTTCCCTCCTGCATGGCAGGGCAGGGGACAGCTCAGCCCCAGGGCCCATTCTCCTGAAGAGCGACTGGGGCAGCTCCCAAGGTGACCTGTGCCAAGCGATGACTGATGGATGCACCCCAAATGCTGGCAACGGGGGGGGGGGGGCGTGCCTTCCCCACAACTCCCCACAATCAAGGCTGTTGCCAGCACCTGCTAATCACTGTGCTCCCGGGGCTGTCTCCCATTCCAGCCACAGAAGTAATGCCGCACCCAGGAGATGCAGGGAGGGGGAAAGCAGAGCCATTGCTAGGGGAGGAAGTAGGATGATCCTATGCTGCTTGTGTCAGGAGCTGCCTCACAGACGGCAGCCCCCACTGCTGTGCTGTGCTGGTGGGATGCTGCCAGCATGAGGGGAGAGGGGGGCTGAGCTAGCCACCCTCCCTTGCGACGCCAATTCACCACCCCAACCCCGGCGCCAGAGCCGAGTCTGATCTGGCTCCCCCCACACATGACAGGCAGCACCCGCCATGACCAGCTGTATGTACGCAGGAGGCTGCCCCAGGATACACTACCCTTCCCCTCTGCTGCAGCCAGCCCCAGCCATTGCTATCCCAGATGTGGGCCAGGGACTGACCAGCATCCAGACACAGCCCCACGAGGGCTACCCTCCAGCCAGTGAGTGCGGCAGAGTCTAGCCCCATCAGGCCCAAGCTCCATCCTAAGCATGGAGAGTGGAGGGAGGGGGAGATACTAGATCCACGCAGAGATTCCAAGGCCAGACAGGATCAGTCTGCCCTCCTGAGGGACCCGGGCAGTTCACCTTTGGACTGTGGTCCCTGCAGGGGCTGAGATTAGTGGGACATGGTGCCAGATGCCTCGGCCTGCCTAACACCCATGACCCAGCTCCCAGCAGCTTAGTGTAAAGGAGCACCCAGCATGGCCTGGGAGGCCTGGCTCAGAGTGAGCAAGCAACAGAGAAATAAACTCAGATGTGTAGCCAGAGGAACCCCCCAACCCTCCATCTCCAACTTCAAACAGGGGAACAAATCCTGGATCTACGGGCAAAGGGCTACCAGGTGCCCACCTGAGATCCCTGCCAGAGGACAGGGAGGAAGCCATTACCATGGTATGCTGGTGATGGAGCAATGGGAGTGGAGCAGATCAGCAGCCCTTGCAAGGCTAGCTGGTCACCCAGGAAAGCGGAGATGTCCCTGAAACCCGGGGAACCCAGCCCCATGCCCACATATGGCCCTGTGCGCCTGTGGCACAGAGAAGCAGGGTAGCAAGTAGATGGCATGGGAGGCAGGTCTGCTCAATGGACCCAGTGTTAACCCAGAAACTGAAACCTCTCACTAGCACAGAGAGCCCAAGCGTGCAACTGACAAGCAAAAGGAACCGCCTGGTCCTGTGGCAATCCCTCATTTGGGGGCAGGAGCCCCCAGCCCCTCCCGTCAGGGTTCTTTTTTCTCCCCCGCAAATAATTTCCTTCTCTAATTGCTGCTCTCTGTAAGGCCATAAATCCAACCCAGCGTGGGAGAGGTCACGCCAGGCCGAAGGCAGCAGAGTCGCCTCCACAGGCCCGATGGCGTAGCTGTTTTCATGGGTTTTTTGGGGCGCGCTGACTCACCAAGGCCACGAACATGCCTTTCCCAAATAGCCCACAAGCCGGGGGTGCACCCCAAATCAGCGCGTGTGCAGCGTTAGCATCACACCCAGAAACAGAGAGGGACACAAGTCACGGCGCGCGTCTCTGGGTGACCGGTGGACACAGTCCCACACAGAGAACAGCGCAGGGAGCTGGTGGTTTGGTTCACTTGCCCCATGGAATCTCCTTTTCTCCAAACATCCAACTCCCTGCATTTCCCAGACCCCGGCACCTTCCCCCGGCTGAGTGCCCCCACTGGCGCCACTACAGTGCAAGGGTCACGGGTGACTCGAGCAGGGGCTCCTCGACCCTGCCCAGCATTCCCAACACAGGGGGTAAGGGGTGGGCATCCTCCCGGAGCACCCTCCCTCCAGCACTTCCAGTTGGGCTGAACCTTGTGGTCCTACATAAGTAATTCCCAGGGTGAAGGGGAGAGAAGCCAGGCAGCTGGCTCTAGGGAATGGAGGATAATATGACTGCAGCCCGCTCCTGGAGCCGCTGGCCCCTGCGAGACTGGTCCAGGGCTTCAGTAGGGTACCCTGAGCATGTCCCCACGCATGGTGGAATTCCTGCTGGCACCTGCAGGGCCGTGGCCAGGTCACCCCACAGGGGTTATTTACCATATGCTGGCCCAGAGCTGTGTGCAGTCGGGTGCATCTCTGAATGGCCAGAGCGCCGTGCATTGGCTGCACAGGCCAGAGGGGAGAGATCTGCCCCAGAGGAGCTTCCCTAGCCAAGGAGATTTGAGGAAACCTGCCACGTGCTGCACTCCCCCCGGGCATCCGGCCTCCCCAGCACTCTCCTGCCCGGGACCCAGAGCGGGAGGCACTGGAGGGTTGCCCCCGGGTCCCAGTGAGCAGCATGACATGGTGTAACTGGAGACAGGAAGCTACCCACATCAGAGCATGCCGGGACACCCGCCCCCACTGCCCTGGGTATGCAGAGAAGAGATTACCCAGAGCTACCCAAGCAGGAAATACAGGGGAGTCAGGGAGACCCCCCCTGCTGCTTTTGTCAGAGTCCCCTTGACATTGCAGCAAGCAGAGACTAGCGTCATTCACTGGGCACTGCTGTACTGGGCCCATCCTCTCCCGGCACCTGTGTCCTGTTCACTCCCTCCCTGGGCATTGCCACATCTGCTTCTAGCACCAGTATCTCCCCCACACCCCTCACCCGGCATTGCCACACCTCTCTTGGCACCTGCATCTCCCCCACACTCCTCCCCTGCCATTGCCATGCTTCCCTGGTACCCAGCATCTCCCCCACTCCCCAGTGCCAACTCTTCACCACACACAGCCTGGCGTTGCTGGGGGAGGGAAAGCGACTGCACATCTGGAGCACTAGGGGCAGGTTAGCAAAGCGGGCTGGGAGCGCTGGGTATTCCCAGTGGGCAGCCAGTGTCCACTCCTGCCCAGTGCCGACAACACCAAGGTTACAAGCTGCTGCGCGTACTTTCACTGCCTCTCGCAGCAGGGGCTCTGGACACAGGGGTGGGCTGTTGGCCTGGCTAACACCATGCCCAGAGTCTGCTCAGGCCCCTTCATGTGCTGCACCAATCATCTTCTGTGCCACCGAACCTCATCGGTTCAACACCAATCCAACAGCTCCTTACCCTCCCTGCTCCGGCAGCTCATCCCAGACCTCCCATCTGGGACATGCAGCTCCAGGGCCTGCCGCAGGGCCTAGCCTGCTTCATGCAGCTCCCCGAGCCTTCGTGTGCCCATCAGGCAATCGTCTGCCCCTTTCCAGCTGATCATCCCCGGCCCAGGCCCCATTGTCCATGCTTGAAGGGGCTCTGCCCCCAGGGCTGGCCATGGCCCAGCTGCCTTATAACAATGGGCAGCTGCAGCCTGGCATATCTCACTGGGAACATCCCTTCTGGCTTGGCCAGATGCAAACCCACCTCCACGTGGCACAGACTGAGCTCAGAGCTCCTCACCCCAGTAACTGTTAGCAGCACGTCCCCTCATGCCACCCACAACACCAGCACCGGGAGCCGCGCTCCTACCCTGGGGAAGTGTCCAGCACGAAGGAGACGAGCGAGCTGCTGAATCGCCGTGTGTCCCACAGCTTCACCTCACGCTCCCTCATCTGCAAGAGCACAAAGACACGCTTATTGGTTGTGTACATGTATACACACACACACACACGGGTGCACACAGACACTCACGCACATACAGACACACACGGCCAGATGCTGGGCTCCAAACCACAGTGCTTTGGGGGCAGTAGGAGCAGCTGCCACAGCCAGATGGGACAATGAGGCAGCCCTAAAGCCACAGCCAGTCTAGCGTACGATACACGGAGCAGGGGTTTGCGCCCACGGATCTGAGGAGCCTCGGGGGCAGCCCAGTGAGATCAAACCAGACCCCTTTCAGGCCAGGGAGCGGCTCCCCCAGCCATTTGGGTTTTTCCTTCCCCCAGGCCCACATGCATACGTGAGCAGCCGCCATGGAAGCTGTAGGCCAAATGGCGGCTGGCTTTGAGGAGCAGGGACTAGAGTTGGGGGGCTGCAGGGCAGGGGTTTTCATGCTGAACCCACAGCAAGGAGACACAAGTGGGAGCCTTTTCGTGGGGTGAGACACCAGGGAACCACCCCCAAGTGGGGCTCAAAAGCAGCAAGGTCTGGACAAAAGTGAACACGTGTGACCCCAGTGCATCCTGGGATGGGCACAGGGGAACCCTGGGCTATGCTGTGAGAGGAGCAGGCAGTGAAAGCATACAATCCTCTTTCCCTTTCTAAAAGGGGCAGGCAGTCATGCACCCCCTGAGGAGAGAGGACCCCGATAAGGTGCATTGCATCCAGGGCTGGCCTTATCATAAGGTAAACTCAGGCAGCCTTATGAGGTTTACAATTAACACCAACTTCTCAGGGAGCTCCTGTTTCCTGCTGCTTCCCTGAACCCACTTGAGGAGAATAGGCAGTCAACTGAAGTAGGAGGAGCCAGTTAGGCCCTTAAGACACGGATATCTTCCCTCACTCAGGCCCCGCTACCAGCCGACGTATTTATCCCCTTCAACTGAGCGTTGAGAGCCACTATAGCTGGCACAGAACAGCAGTCATGAGTGAAAGAAGAAAACGTCCCTCTGAGGCAGCATTCAGAAAGAGAAAAAAAGCAAAGAAAGCTTTTCTATCTACGCAGGAAGGAGCTCTCCTGAGATACATACACATAAATGTTCACAGTGAGCCTTCCGGCCCCAGTTAGTCAGAGTGCAGGTGACCTGGCAGCTGCTGCAGCATCCATATCTCCATCTCAAATGGATGTAACCATCCACATTCCTGAAGAAAAGCGTAGATCAGAGAAGAGCGCAGTGGAGGCACAAGAAATAGCTGCTGCTGAGTTTAGTTCCTTAAGTCTAGATGATCCAGGACTGTGGACCCACCTGAGCAGTAGCCTGAGGGATTTCCTTGTACTGCATGGGCCACAGGAAATGAAAATCTTCATGTTCCCCAAAGACAATGAAAATAGAAGTTTCCATCCAACACATTACTGGTGTGAAATCCCCAATGGGGACAAAGTGGAGAGGCCATGGCTTATGCACTCAAAAACCCAGAACGCTGCATACTGTTTTTGTTGCAAACTCTTCCAGCCTAATGTTCCAGCCACACTGGGTTCTACAGGAACAAAGGACTGGAAAAATCTGGCATGCCATGAGAAGGCAGCAAATCATCAGAGAGCATTCCATAGGTGGAAAGGCCTTTAGATGAGACTACGGTTAAAGGCCACCATAGATGATCAGCATCAAGAGAAGATCGCATCAGAGTCTCTTTACTGGCAAAATGTTCTGAAAAGGCTCATTGCCACTGGGAGAATGCTTGCTACCAAAACCTAGCACTGCATGGTACTTCAGATCAGCTGTATGTGCCAAGCAATGGAAGCTTCCTTAAAATTGTGGAGCTGATGGCTGAGTTTGATGCTGTATTCCAGGAGCATTTAAATATATGTAAGTAAAAGCCCCAAATATCTAGACTCTCCCTATAAAACCGGGACATCTGGTCACCCTACACCTGACATCAGCCATACGGAACAAATGACTGTAATGGTGTGTTTTTGTAACAACAACAGAACCTATGAAAATGTCCCTGCAATGATGACTGTCAGAGAGCATTTTCTAGAATTTATTGACATTGATGATACTGCAGGAGCTGGTATGACAAATGTGCTGCTTAAAAAGCTAGAAGATATGGGAATTGCAATAGCTGAAATGAGAGGACAGGGCTATGATAATGGCGTCAACATGAGAGGAAAGAACAGAGGAGTACAGACACGGATCCGAGAGTTAAACCCTCAAGCTTTTTTTGTCCCAAGCAGTTCTCATTCATTGAACTTGGTGTCAGTGATGCAGCATCAGCTTCTAGTGAGCCTGCTGAATTCTTTAATGTAATTCAAAGCATCTGTGTATTTTTCTCTGCATCAACTCAACAACGTAACATCTGGGAATGTCCTCTCTGACACTAAAATCACTGAGTGCCACATGATGGGAAAGTGAAGCGGAGGCGAAAAAGCCTATTGAACATCAAATTGGGAAGATAGAGGATGCCACAATTGCCATTATGGAGGATAATGCTATAATAGGAACTGTTTGTGGGAAAACAGTGGCAGAGGGAAATGGCATCACCAAAAACATACATAACTTCAAATTTCTGTGTGGTTTTGTGTTGTGGCATGACATAGTGTTTGAAATAAATATTGTAAGCAAAAAATTCCAAGGTGTTGACCTTGACATATATGGAGCAATGAAACAACTGGACAAAGCAGAGCGATACCTACAGTCTTACTGGTCAGATGAAGGATTTCAAAATGTTCTGAAGAGTGCACAGAAGTTGGCAGAGGAACTTCATACTGAAGCTATTTTCGCACCCATTCAAGAATACAAGAGTCACTGAAGAAGAAGACATTCTGATTACGAGGCACGGGATAATCCCATAAGAAATCCCAAACAACAATTCAAAGTTGAATTCTTTAACCAGGTGTTAGAATGAGCAATATAGTCACTTGAAGAACACTTCATGCAGTTCAAGGAACACAGCAGTATATTTAGGATGTTGTACGATATTCTAAAACTCCTCACTATACCTGAAGAAGACCTACACCAGCAATGCAGGGCAGTAGAGACAGTGTTGAATTATGATATGTGCGATGTTAATGCGAGTGATTTAGGTGATGAACTGAAAGCCCTTTCAAGATACATTTCAGCAGGATCAACTCCAAAGGCTGTTCTGGAATATATGGGCACAAGTTAGATAACCACCCTCTTTCCAAAGGCTTTTATTGCTCTGCACATATTTCTCAAACTTCCTGTAACAGTTGCCATTGAAGAATGCAGCTTCTCCAAGCTGAAGTTCATAAAAACACATCTACACTCCACAATGACACAGGAGAGGCTGGTCAGCCTTGCAACCATCTCAATAGAGTATGAGCTGGCCCAGACTGTGGACCCTCAGGAAGCAGTTCAAATCTTTGCAACCAAGAAGGCAAGTAAAGCAGCACTTTGATTATTCAAACAGATAAAAATGCCAGAGTTTACTGTGCAGACAAGAAAAGTTACATTTGCTGTTCAGGCGTTTGAAAGTTTAGTGTTACTTAAAATTTTTGAAGGCGGCATTTTAAGTTGTTCGTTCTCCTTTATTGGGGTAGGTCCCAGACCAGTGCCATGAGAGGAGTAGGAAGAAAGCAGAATTGAGATCTTTGAAAGTTTTGACCCAAGCGAGGGCACATGGGGGTGTCATTTGAGCTCCCCACCTCAGATACCAAAATGTTGTAGGCTGGCCCTGATTGCATCTGTACTGCATTCAGGGGAACGTGCTCCCTAGACAGTGAGGGCTTTGCCTGGAGCCCTCTCCCTGCATCTGATCGGCCTTCACAGTCTTCCGTGGCACGTGGCAGGTTTGGCCGCCCATCAGGCACTGTTCCGAAAGGAATCCATCCCTGTGGGGTGCACGGGCAGAGAGGCAGATATCAAGGGATGAAGCACTCTTCAGTGCTGCATTCAGTGGTGCCGAGGATGGGCAGTGGGGTCAGGGGGCTGGGGGAGCCGAGAGATGATGGAGGCTGACTCCAAGCCATTTCTCTCGAACCTGCCCTAGCTGCTGCTCCAGAGGGCACTGGTGAGCCTGCTCCCTTGGGCTCGCTGCTCGCTTGCATGCCACAGGTCAGGGTTAACTACTATTCCTAATGGACTGTGTCACTTTGCCTAGCTCCATCCCGCTGGCCCAGGGGTGCAAATATGGGCACGGTGATGGGTTGGCAGCTGTTGCTCTGTGCACAGGCCGGTGGGAGTGCTCAGATCCCGGCAGGCAGGCTGTGCCCAGAATAACCGCCTGGTACATGGCCCTGCAAGCAAATGGCTAAGCTCTAGGGCTTTCACTTGCATGTGGCCACCGGGGACAGAGCTCAGCATTTGCTCCCTGCTCCAACACAGCACGGACTCAGCAATGCTAGCCCTTCCTGCAAGTCTCCTCCGTTGCGCTCCGAGCAGCGCAGCTCTGCGCTGGGGCAAATGGCAGAAGCAGGCAACGCAGGGGATATGGGCATGGTGTTGTCTAGCCCTGTTCAGAACCCTAGCCCGCCTCAGATCTGCAGGTTCAAATCCTGGCAGGGTCACCTCGTCTCCTCATTCTCCTCAGGTGGCAAGAGTTCCAGGCAGCCCCTCGGAGGAGAAATGACGAAGTGTCGGCCTGGCTGTTCTACTTGGCTGCTACCACTGCCAGGGAACTTGGAAAGCCCAGGAGGAGGGCGCAGCGCTCTGGCAATATTGTGCTTGCTCTCGCTTCATGCAAGATGTGGCGGGCGAGCCGGCCTCCCCTACAGAACCAGCTGCCCCTCAGAGGGGAGGGACGTACGGCAGGACCCACGACACCATCTGCACAAGCTCTGCAGGAGCGAGGCGGCGGAAAGCCCCAGTGAAGGAACAATCCTAGCTAAGGGCGCCGGGGCGAGCAGGGGGTCGTACCTGGCTGAATCCTACGGAGAGGACGTAATCACTGGCGTTCATCCAGAGCAGCCTGGAATCCTTGTTGTTTTCGTGCCCCTGGGTGCTCTGAAAAACACAAAGGAGACCCAATGATCACTATTTGCACAGCACTAGGGGCGTGTACAGCCTGGCAGAGCCGCTCTGTGAAAAGGGCACCCTGGGTCTTTCCGTGACTCAGTTTACACACGAGTTTGATCTTCCAGCCCTTCATATTCAGGCTGGGAACCAAGAGTTCCTCACCTCTCACTGAGCCCCCGTAATGAAGTCCCTCCCATGACCTTCACTGGGTTTGCACATGCATTGCTGAGCTCAGCAAGCAATGCGCTGCTGCTGCATGAAGAGGACCAGGCCTCAGCTCCTTCCCCTGAGCCGGCCTGGCCATGCAGGCCCATGGGAGCACTAACGGCCCAGCTCAGGGCTGATTTGTGCCCCAGGAAGGGGCTGGTTTCACACACTCACTTTTCCAAGCAGAAAGTCGCTGGCCAGTCTAACTCGGGAGGATGCCCTATCCCACTGACAGGAGCACAGCTGGGCGCAGCGAGGCTGGGAAGCACTTCAGTCCCCACTCTGCACCCTGTCATCTCTGGTCATGGCGCTGGAAATGGGGCAAGAAGAAGGGAGCACTGGCAGGAGGCTATGCCATGCTAGTTGGGAGGGAAGGAAGAGAGGAGCTTGTTTCATCCTAGGACTCTGCAGATGGTATCTTAGCCCAAGCCCCAGGCAAAGGCCTTTTCTACTCAGCTCAACAATAAATAATCAGAAATTCAATTGCATCAGCCAGCCCCAACACACACTGGGCCCCAGGCATGGGCAGAAGTTACCAAAACCCTGGTCACCCCCATACAGCCACAGCGGTTGGGGGGAGGATCTGAGCAAAGGCCAGGGGGTTGGGAAGCCCTGCATCCCAGTCCTGACTTGCTGTGGCTTTGAGCAAAGCACAACCTCCGTGCCTCTGTTTCCCCAGTAAATACCATTCGCCTAGCTCGCAGGACCGGCGAGGGCTAACGTTTGCATAGTGCTTTTGAGATGAAAAGCCCAAGTTCAAAAGCCTGGTTCTGCTCTGAGAAGTGACTATGTGAAACGGCACCTTCCTGCTCGCTCGTGCGCTAACCAGCTCACCCGCCCACCAACGCGACCGAAAACAGTTCTGTCTGCTTTGACCCCTTTGTTGGCTCTGCAGGGCCAGCCTGGCTCTGATGACGGAGGGTAGGGGAGCTGGAGTCTATAGGGCTGGCAGAGACAAAGCCAGCTCAGCTAGTGCATGGGGAAGAGCAGAGCGTTCCAGAGCTCCCTCCTGCCTTCCAGCCAGTGGCCCCTGTGCAAACCGGGCTCACGGGTAACAGGCCAGGCCCCTGGGGATCCCAGGCCACGAGGAGGGTCTCTCCACGCCCTGCCAGAGACCGCTTTGGTTTATTGCCAGCTGAACCCACTCAATCCAGAGCAGTAAGACACGGACACTCCTCCCCCCATCCACCACCCCGCTGCTGCCGTTTCCAAAAAGTCCCTTTCCAGAGGAAAGGCAGAGGATTCGCTCTTGTTAACCGGCTCTGGCTGGCAGCCACCTGGCAGATGGCCCCCAGCTGGGCCCTGTGGTTACCGGCGTTCCAGCGGGGCAGATCAGCTGGTGCCCACCCCCATTACGCACCAGACTCTGGTTTCCTAGATGCTTATTGAGAAAGTTCCAGTTGTAAAAAACCCCAAACCACTAATTTTTAAGCGCGTCAGGGAAAAGCAAAGGCCCCTGCCAGGGCTAAGCTGGGAGTGCAACTTCAGGATGCTCCAGACACCAGAAGGGCTCATTCTCTCCCCGAGAGCTCCCAGGCCTGAACTAGCAATTAACTAAGAGGCCGGCACAGCTCCATGTCATTCCAGCGCACGGACAGCGAGCAGACGCCATTCAAATCTACCAGTCCCACTCAGGCTGGGGCCATCATCTCTCCCAAGCTCCCGTGGGCTGGGCGTGGTCCATGGCTAGGTGGAAATGCCAATGCGGCAGGAAATGAGGCTGGCGCTCTTCCACCTGAATCAGCCCCCGAACATGGCGTCCCAGGGCTGTGCTGCAGTGGGCCACGGTCCACTCATATGCAAGTTAGAGGTTGCGAGTGCGGTGCTCAGAGGAGATCTCGGGGCCGACTCTGTCTGCAAGCTGCCCAGCACTAGGAGGAAGTTTGGACTGAGGGAAGGACAGGGAAAGTGTGACAGAGTAGGAACGTTCTTAATGATTCCTCTGACTATTGTGTGGGGCTGTCCATACCTAAGGCTGTAACTTGACCCCAGGTGGGGGAGGGAGGAGGTGTCAGCTGAAACTCTTGAAGGAATCACCTTACCTCCTGGCCCAGGAAAGAGACAAAGGAAAAGTAGAGGAGAGCCTAGAGTGGAAGGTTTCAGTCTGCAGTTGGCTGGGGAAAGGGGAGGCAGGCCCAGACAGGGTCTGACCTCCCTGGGCCCCCGAAATGGATCCAGCTGAGGGGTCTGGTTCGCTGTACCTACAAGCTCTGTGTTAGATCATGCTCCTGTCGACTAATAAACCTCTGTTTTACTGGCTGGCTGAGAGTCACATCATGAACAAGCAGCAGAACAGGGCTGAAGCTGAGAGCCCGAGAGCAGGGCAGAAGGGAGCACTGGGTTCCTGCAGAACCCATGGAGAAAACCTGGGCAGCCCCACAACACCCCTCCAACACCCCTCCGTACCTGCTCCCGTTCGCCTCACATGGGATCTCCACAGACCCAACAGACACGCTTCCAGCCTGCCCCCCAAGCGCCTTCCCTCAAGCGCTCTGCAAAGGGGACTCAGCCCCCGTTTCCATACTCGGGAACACTGCACAACAGTAGCAGCAGAGCCTGGGACAGCAGGCCGCCCGAAGGGGGGCGGGCTAATCTACACATGTGGGGGGGCACTAGATACAAATGCCCACCATTACACCCCAGTGCAACACACCTCTCCTTTCAGAGACGGGGGAAAGCATACCGACAGCCAATCACGCCATCAGTGCGAAAGGGGCTGGCTGCCAGCCACTCTTCACCCACGGAGCCCCATTTTGGGCCCACCAAGTTATAAGGTCAAAGCCAGAGGCTAAACTTCAAGAGATCCTACAGCCACCAAGGGAGCAGCACCCCCGCGAGAGCCCAGGCCTGTTGACAGCAGGTTTGGCCTTTGAAGAACCTATGTGCTAAGTTTGGAGCTGTGCCTCCCCTCCAACTCCCCAAACCAGCGGTGACGTTTCGCCCCATTAGACACAGACCCTCCAGGTGGGGGCACAGAGGTAGATCAGTTAGGCCCAATGATGACTCTGTTGCATTAGAAAAGAACAACACATCCAGACTAATCTGAAAGGAAGGGGGTTTCTGCTCAACAGAAGCGATGATGGTTTGGGGCTCTTTCCCCTCGGGGAGGAAACCTGGAACCACGGATTTCCCTATACTGTCCCGCTGAACCCCAATCCCCAGTTGTTAACTAGTTACCCTCAACTCACAGTGTTGCCCATTTATTTGTTTTCCAACTAGATCGAGCGGTTATAATTTTCTAGTTGGAAAACAATTCCGTTTAATTGGTAGCTGGAAACCTGAATTGAAATGGAAACATTACTACACACTTTAAAAGCAGACATATGATCAAATACTTGTACCTGAAAAAGCAGAATAGGTCTGAAAAGTCTGAACAAAGACAAGCTTCCTCACACAGCTGTGTTTGTTCATCTCGTGATGTCAGCCGACCTAACCCTCTCAAATGAGGATTTATAAACAACAATAAATCGTCAGAAATTCAAATGCTGATGTTTATTGGTGTTTTATGATGTTTAAAATGTGAGGCCGAGAGGTAGCGCCAAATCACCTTGCCAACGAAAATGTACGAAGCTTAGCTTCTCTTTTGTTAGTGAAATTCCATAACAGTTTATGCACATATAGAAGGAATTAACATAATTTCTTGTTCTTGGGACACCTAGATTAGTATGTTTTAGGGACTTGCCTAGATTTGTGACTGGGAAACTTATATCAATATACGGTTCCCAGGAGGCCAACGTTTTTAAAATGCATTGTTTGCTATGGTCATTATCTCGCATCGGTGCTTTCTTGAGAGGTCGTTAGCTCAGGAGTTTCTGTCCTAAACATTTTTATTGTAGTAGAATTAATTTTTTACAAGTCAATGTAAAATCAATACATTTTAAACATTTTTTGGTTTAGAAATCGAAAACTGTCATACGTTTTCCAAGTTATTACTTTGGTATCATACACCTGCCCCATCTTTGCCCTTGTAGTCTCACTCCCGCTGGCCTGCACCCCCCAGTAAATTCAAACACCCCTTCTCCTGTCAATTCCTGGGGAAAACTCTGCCTGGACCAAGCACCCAGGGCTCAGAACAATACACTGGCTATGAACGGGCAGGGACCCAGACCATTCTGGCCAAGGCATTGCAGTGACCAGCACAGATGCAGCCGGCGAGAGGTGAAGGAGACAGTTGGCCTCCTAGCAGCATCCCTTCTCTACACCAAAGGTCTCTAAAGCACACTCAGGGTCTCAGAGGCGGGACCTGCACACTGCACGGAGAAATGAAGGAACATGAAAGGAGATTCCTTTCCATCCAGATTTTCCCCAGTGAACATTTCACATTTTGGGGGGATGGGGGAAAATCAACCCTGTCTCAACCAACATCTATTGGGAAATGTTGGCCCAGAGCCTCATGTTCCCAGCTGTGCTCTGGGCCAGGCTCCCTGGTCAGCCTACGTCTGTGAGGATGCCCCAGGGTCACCGCTGCTGCAGGCCACAGGCGAGGCACATCACGTGGCCGGCTGGGGTCCTTGGCTCAGAGCAGCTGCGGGAAGCAGGAGGCACCGTGGTAGCATTTCAGAATTCAACATTCTCCATTTCCGAGAGGTCAGCTTCTCCCTGACTAGAGGATTGCTTTCCGCAGACACTTGTCACAAAAATGTTTTATTCAAAACCCGCTCGGGACGGAAAGTCTCCGGCTAGGCCTAGAGGCGGGCAGCTCTCCAGGGACAGACGTCCTTGTCTGATCCCAGTAAGGGATCAGTAAGCTCCGCCCATTCGAGACTCGCTCTTTGGTTCAGGCCAGAGCAGTCTAATCCCCTCCACCCCGTGCTCTGCTGGGTGGCTTTACGGAGCCTCGGGCATGTGGAGAGGAGAGTGGGGTTAGCACCTCTGCATGGACCTAGAGGAAAGCCGTTAACACCCTGCAGCATCTGACTCCATAAAGAACAGGTGTGTGGAGCGTGCGGAACGGCCGGAAAAGTGACTTCAAGGAAACAGCTCTTCTGAAGCAGAGAACTGATTCATGGGGCTGGCCCCGGAGCAGGGACGGAGATGGCTCAACCAGCAGCTCCCGACTGTCCTGCCACCTGCCCAGCACCCCGGCAAGAGGGGAAGCAAAAGAATAAGGGGCTTTGATCCGGCTGGAGCATGTGGCGATGCACCCACCCTCCAGGAGCAGAGGATGGCCAGTCCCTGGCTCAGTGAGGATCCCCTGAGGCCTGCGATGGGAGCAGACCAGGAAGGAAGAGGGAAGGGAACGGGAGGGATCAGCCAATCTCTCCCACCACGACCACTACTCTTACTAAAGAGCAAACTGCCTTTGCGGGAGAGAGGTCAGAGATCCAGGGCTGGGGGAGAAGAGCCCAGAACCAGACTAGGAAGAAGTAGGGTTATCCCACGAGGCACAGTCCTTCACATGCAGGCTAGCCCACATTTAAGACCACATCAGCCCGGCCTTTACTGAGGCACTGCAATGAGCGGGGTAGAGGACACGCCCCTCTGCTCCCACCTCAGCTGGGGGAGAGGTAGACAGCTGCCAAAAGCCAGGCTGAGCCAGCCCCAATCCCATCCCGCCCAGGGCTGACAGCTGGGCGGATCATTCCTTGGCGCCATCTCAAGCAGCACCTGGCTGGGGCACAGGAGTAGGTGAGAAGCTGCCTCTGCTCTAAAGGAGGGCTGGCAGGAACTGTGCCCTGCCGCCACGCCTGGCAGGGAGACGGAGCTGCTCCTGGGAGCCTCAGCTGTCTAATGAAATGCTCTAGATTGCAGGGACCTTGTCTCCACCCAGCCACGCTCAGCTCAGCGCCAGCAGCTCAAAGGACCTCATCCCCCTCCCGCAACTGGCCACATCAACCTACATGCTCCAGCCAGGGATCTGTACCCCCCCCCCCCCGCAGCTCACTCCCAGAAATGGCCAACAGAGTTTACTGCTGAGATTAACACTCAACTTCTTCCTGTCCCAATGGTACATCCTCCTGCATGCCGCTATCCTCTATGGCATTCAGAGAACCCCTCCCCGGGAGTTTGGGGGGCCAGAGGTGGCCACCTCCTGACTACAGGGAGGGACTGTCACTGCCTGGCCCTGCGGACATGTACCCAGGGCAGAAACACCAGGCTCCCGTGGGAGGCATTTAGGGAGGTCCCCCGGCATCGGGCAGAAACAAGGGGCTGCCCTCCCGCTCCCGCAGTGGCAAAGAGCTGATGATGGAGCAGACACATCAGCTCCCATGGGCCTGGGAAGGAAGGGCGACTGCTGCTTGGGTGGCTGAGATGCCAGGCGGTGCAGACGTCACAAGCAAGAGGTGAGTTTGCAGGGGTGTGTGTGTGTGTGTGTGTGTGACAGGAATGTGCAGGGGTGTGTTTGTGTGTGACTGGAGTGTGCCATGGCGCCCCTATGTGGTGGATCCTGCTGGATTCTCGCCAGCCAGGTCCTGGGGGGCAGCAGACTGCACTGCAAACCGCTCAGCCTCCCAGTCACCGGCATGAGCAGGCAGGGCAAGACAAGGCAATTACTGAGTAGGTTCCTGTCACAGGGGATGGGGGAGTCCAGTTCCCACACCCCCCACTTCCTGGGATTCATAGTGATTCTTAGCCAGCCGGTAGATCAGAAGGTTTATTTGGGATGACAGGAACACAATCCAACTCAGAGCTTGTCAGTACAAACAGGACCCCTTAGTCAGGCCCTTCTGGGGGGCAGGGAGATGAGACCCCGAATCTGGGCTCTCTCCTCTTCCCCAGCCAATTTCTAACCCCCTCAACCGAAACTGCTGCCTCTCTCCCTTTCCCCCAGCCTTTGTTCACCTTCACACTCCGGCAGAAAGCCTCCCCTCCCCCGACCTCAGGACAGGGGGGTCGGGTTACAGTCCAGGTACATTTCCTCCCGAGACCTCCTCCTCCCGGCTTGTGACAGTTCCCCAGTAGCACCTACCCCCTTCAGCTTCCCCGCCCCACTGGCAGGCCCCGGACCTTGGGCGATAGAGCCGCCAACTCTAGGAGGACACAGAGCGAGTCTCCCTCGCGCCTGCAGGGGTGGGACAAGGGCTCCCCAGGCCCTGCTAGGAAGCAAATGAAGATGGTGGTTGCTGTGCCTGATAGTCAAGGGGCCAGTAGCTGGAGAGATGGTGGGCTCCATTCTGCGCGTGTGCAGCCCTGAACCCCCAGAATGCTCCCAGCTCAGGTTCTTAAACATACTAATAAAGGCCTAGAAATCCAGGGGGGAGAATCCTGGACCCCCCTAGTGTCACCTCAGCCAGGAGCCATGGCAGGCTTGTCTCTTCTTCTCTAGTGCCTGGGCTGGCTAATTTGGAGCAACCCCAGCGCTGGAGTTTCTGCCCCTTTCGACAGACTGACCCACAACCTGGAGGGCTCCTGCCTGGGAGGAAGTTTTGCCAGGGTTTTCCTTTTATTAATCTCAGCCCATTTCTCTCTGCTCCAGCCCTGAACAGGCCCCCGCGGTGCTGACAGCCTCCATGCACCCCCCCCCCCGCCTCCGTTCCTGCCAAGCTATCCAGAGTGACGCTCCAGGGCTAAGAGCCGCGTCCCAGAGCCCTGTAATACACAGGGGGAGCCCCTGGATGCTCCAGCCCAACACATCCGGCACACACACACACACAGCCTGCTGAGTGGAGGCAGCCCTTGGCTAACTCAGGCCTCCAGCCACCAGCCCTGCTGCTCCAGGATGCTGGGCTGCAGCAGGCTGAAGAGACGTGGGGGCCCCGGGGGGGCAGGAGGAGACGGCGCTGTGAACGGGGCGTAGATGCTGCATGTCAGTTGCAGCTGTTGGCCGCTGAATGGGTGACGGGTCAGTGAACTGGTAACAGCTGGCTGCAGGGAGACAGCGATTGCTGCTGCCTAGGAGCACAGGGAACAAAGGAAAATCACCAGTCCCCCAACGCAGCCTCCGCTCCCAGGGCCAAAGCAAGAGCTGGCGGGGAGAGTATTGACTCTCTACCTGACAACAGACAAGGGAGGATGGCTGGGACCCCTCAGCCACATGGAGGTTGTTGGGAGCAGGGCCCGGCCCTTGCCAGCAGGAGGGCCGGAGGCCAGGCAGCCGTAGCTAGGATGCAGCCTGAAAGCTCCGTGGCTCTCGCCCCCCAGGCCTGGAGCGCTGCGGGTTCTATTTACCCACTCTGGGAGCTGAGGGTGGCAGCCGGCTCGCTGGGAAAGAGAGAAACGGCAAATCAGGTCTGAAGTTTACAAAAAAGGAGAAGAATCCCACACGTCCTTGCCAACTTCCTATCCCATCAGCTGGCTCCCCGCCCCCGCCCCATTGGAGCTGCTTTCCTCCGTGGGTCACAGGGAAACTTCAAAGCTGGGAGATCAGCAGAGTCATGCCAAAAATCCCTCCCCCTTGCTCGTTTTCCCGGCCTGCTCCTGCTCTGCCAGGGCTGAGGGAGAGGGAACAGCTGCTCTCCTCTGCTAGGAGCATCCAGCCCCCTCCACGGCTGTGAGTGAAGCCCACGGACCCAACTCACTGCAAGAGCCGGCCACCTCTTGACCCCTCTGGGCATCAGGTTTCCCCTCTTCCGTGGGATGGCTGCTACAGCCACAGAAATCACCTCAACCACTAGCTGCAGCCTAATACGCTGGAGCCTCAGTGAGCCAAACCCGCTCTGGACACCGGGAGCAGGATGAGTTCAGCACAAGCTCTACCTGTGCCCGCGCGGCTCTGCACGTGCAGGTGTGGGCCTGTGTCTCTGTCAGTGCAGGAAGCGTGCGCACCCCCCAAGTCAGGGAGGGTGGGGTGGATAGAAGATTGCTTTCTCCGGAAACCACAGAACTAGAGAGAAACCTACCAGGCCCAAGGCCAGAATAATGAGGCAGGAGGAAACGGTTCGAGACTCCTCTAGGAACCGTGCCCCATACAGCGCTGGGCATCAAAAGGCAGACAGTGCAGCATGCGGGCTGTACCGCCATCCCCCTCCGGATGTGACAGACAAGTGATGAGGCTCAATCCAGGGGCGGCTGGGTGAAATTCTCCGGCCTGTAGCTGGCCCTTGTGCACAGCACATGATCTAATGGCCCCTTCTGGCCCGAAACACCAGGAGTTTGGCTCCTTCTCCCTGTCGCTATAGGTCAGGAAGAAGAAAAGGAGCCAATGCCAGTGCACCTCCTGCTGCGGCAGGTCAGCAGGAAGAGCAGGGGTGTGCCCAGCAGGCTGGACACTGGAGTCAGCCAAGCTGGGCTGCTAAGAGTGGGGCTGGGGTTTGAGGAATTACAAATGGCCCAGATCTGCAGCCCAGCAAGTCCCACCTCCTGGGCTCAAAGAGTGACCACTAATGATGGCTCACCCAAAGGCAACGAGCTGCCTACGCAGAGAACGCTGTGCTCTCAGTTCCTACAACGGATGGCGGAGTTACCCATATCCGCCTGTGTAACTAATGTGTTATTGGCATGAGTAGGCACGGATCCTGCACGTACATTCTTCCCGGGCAGCTCTGCTTGGACAAGCCCCTGTAAAAATGGCACCTTCTTCTTTCTTCTGCTTATCAGGTGTGGTGCTTGCCACGCCACCTCGGCAAAGCCCTCTGGGGAACATCAGACCTGGGCCGAGAGCAGATGGCAGCGATGGGAGACAGCATCTGTCTTTGCCGACAGGGCAGAAGGCTGGCTGCACATGGACCTTGGCCCGTTCAGGAGTAGCATGGCAAAGCAAAACCAGGCACACGCATAGTCAGGAGATGGTTTCTGATGCCAGCTGCAGACCATTCTTCACACCACGTCAACATCGTGGAGAAACCTGGGCAGGGCGAGTGGGCCCACACCAGGCTCCTCGCCAACAAGCGTGCTCTTGGGTGGTCGAAGAGGCCTGCGTACTGTTAGGCTCAGATTGGCCCTTCTCAGCCATTCCAGCTGCAGCATCCTCATGCCGGCTGTGTGGAGGAGCCACTCTGCTTAGCGCGGGAGCCGCAGTGCTGGCATGGGTCGGATGGTCCCAGTGATGACGCTCATCAATATTAGTTGCGGGTCCCCCAGCTTGCCGTAAGATGAACGGAGCTCGATGGAACCCAGCGTTCTGCTGCAGAATATCTTCTTACTTCACAGACCTGTCCCTGCTGCTTCCCACCAGCAAACGGCTAGCAGCCCTTGCACCCTGGAGACTCAAACGGCTCATCTATTCAGCCTAGACCAGCCTTAAATAAAGGCCCGTGGGTGGCTATCACGGGAAGAGATCGATAGCATCTCTGTGCGGGGCTGCACGGCCCGGACAGGCCTCAATCGTTCTTCAGAGTCTCCATCTCCATCCATCTCTAGCTGCTACAGCTGCAAAGAAATATTCTCAAAGTGTAACCTGAATGTGACCCAACATGCAGCGATCTCTGCCCGAGTCTGCAGAGAGCCTGAAACAATAGCTCTGAGGCATGCACCGTCCCACTGGTTTCAAGGGGTGCCAATGGTGACCACAGGGTTGACACAGACTATTTCACTGTTCAGAGCAGGTAAGGAAGGAGAAGAGAGACACTGTGAAGAGTTACACAACTTCCTGCCCTGGCTCCTTTTGGGTAGGCCAGACCACAGCAGCAGGGCATGACTGAGCTGAAGGAGACGCTGCTGTTCAGACTTGGGGAGATGATGCTTTAGGTGGTCAGGCCCCAGCCCTGGTGTGGAGCACGGTACAGACATCCCCGCTCAATAAGCTGGGAAGCTGGCGTGAGCAGGCCTCATCTCCCCCCTTGCCTGGGGCTGGAGCAGGGCTGTGAAGGCAGGAGAAGCCAGCCAGGCCAAGGGAAGGAAAACGTCAACCAAGAACTCCCGCGTGGGCCGTCAGGGGAGGGGAGTCCTGATCTCTGAAGACCCTCTGCCCAGCCCAGGGAAAGACCAGCTACCATCTAAAGAAAACGAGGGTGTGGATTTAACACTAGCCGGGGCCAGTCCAAGAGGGGACAGAGCCAGAACCGATACTGGGCCTGAGACCATAGGGGGCCAGCCATGTTAGGAATACCTAAGAGAGAGAGATGGGGAGAGCAGCACAGCGTGAGCCATTCCCACTGCACCTGCCCACCCGGGGCACAGCACGAGTCTGACCCAGGGCCTAACCCTCAGTTCCAGCCAGGGCTTTTTTTCCAGGACCTCCTCAGCATGCAGAAGGCCCAGAACGGGGAGGGAGCTGGGCTGTTTGCTCATTGCCCTCCCTATCAGGCAGCCAGCCTCCCCTCTCACTCCTCCAGCTTCCCTCAGGGCTCCAAATGGATGGAGCGCATGCACTGCACGGAACCCATGCCAAGGCCTCTCCACAAATGGGATGCTTCCTCCCTTCCCCAAGTCCCTGGGGCAGGGGAGGACACAGACAACGCACAAGCCCACATGGGCAGACGAGGGTCAGGACTGCTGCATGTGGACAACGAAGCTCTCTACACGCAAGCTGCACAGCATGGGCAACACAGCAAGCTACGTGCTCACAGTCCCTCCTCTCCTGCCCTCACAAATGGGGCCCCGCCTGCCCCAGAGCGACCACCTTCAGCAGGGAGGGCAGCCTGGACCACCCTGCTGGCCCTTAGCTTCTCCTGAGCCTGCCGGCTGGTGATGGCTTTGCCCCGAGGCCAGGGACTCATCTCCCATGGTCTCATGGCAGGGGTTTCAAGATGCGGCATGGAGGCAGAAGCAGGCCCCTTAGGACAGACACAGTCACCTCGACACCAGTGCAGAGCAATCTGGGCACAACCTAGCGAAGCACGGCCCCCATTCTAGCTGTGAGTGGGGACAATGATCCCTGATGCCCCAGAAGTGGGTTTGCCACAGACACCAGCCCCAGAGGAGCCGCCTCACCCCAGATGTTCCCAGGGCTGGCCTCTGGCCAGCACAAGGGCCCTGCCTGGTCCCAGTGGCGGACGGCTCCCGCCCTACAGTACCCAAATCAAACATCCCCGTGTCCTCGTGACTCCTCCTCTGCTTCCACATCTTTGCAATACCAAGCAGCATTCTTGTGAAGGACAGATGAGGGGGAGAAGAGAAGAGGAAATATAAACAGTCTTTTACAGTTACACTAGGGAACAGAAGCTTGAGAGCCTGTAGTATATGTTACTATAAATAGACAGCCCAATGCTAGGCCAAACTTTTTCAGAGCTTCCCACGGCCTCCTTGGGAATGTGGGATACAGGGGACTACTCTCCGAGCATGAAGGAAGTTTGGCTACCACGGGTGGGAGTCAGGTACCCCCTGGGTGACCTTCGCATGGGATATTACGTCGGCCGGGAGGTGGGAGGAGAGAAAATTAAACCTCTGCACGCTGCCGGGTCTTTTCTCACCAGCTCCACTCTCCGAAGCAATCCCCAGCCAGCTAAGATCTGACATCACAGCGAGCACAGGACACTCCCCAAGATCAGACGTGACAGGAGCCTTTGCAGAGCCGGATGGGCTCTCTGCAGCGGGGATTCCTGGGCGATTCCAGAGGGTCGCGGAAGGATCTCCTGAGCAGAGGGCTGAATTCCCACGATCCAAGGGGCTATTTCTTTGGCTCTCAAGTTGTTTCACCACATGGGTTGCGGGGGCAGCGGCCATGCTGACGGACCACAGCTCCAAGACAGGCATTTACAGTGGTCTGTCGCTTAGCAGCATGAGCAAAGGAGCGGTTGCAGTGTCCATTAGATGCTGCAGAAGAGAAGCAAAGCCCAACTGAGAGATCAGAAAAGAGATGTTTGAGAGCAGAGACCAGGGAAAAGAAACCTCACAAGGAACGAATTATGCCAGTAAGGGGTGGCACCTTCTCAGCAGCCAGGACTCCTGGGTCGTTTCCCACCTGGTTAGCAAAAAGCGTCATCTTACACTGTAACCCAAATCAGAAGCAACCCTAACTGCAGCAATAAGACATTTCTCCAATGCCTTCCCTCTCACAACATCCCAAAGCATTTTGTGCACTATTCAGGAACCTCGGCACCCACCGCTGAACGCAACTGCATCTGGGGTGGAACATGGCCGCTATTGAACAGAGGAAGAGAAGAATTCGGTTACCCCCTCAGAAGTGGAGGGGCAACTTAGGTGGGCAGAGGGTAATAGTCTCCTGTGAAGTTTGCTAGGCACAAGACAGGGTGCTAGCTTCTCTGCAATGCTCACCTGCAGGCAGGATCTCGTGTTGGCATTCATGGGGAAGAGGGCACCTCCTGCAGCACAGCATCCCCAGCAGCACACTGGCAGTCAATTCAGTACCCACTTGGGGGAAGGGCACCATTGACTGGCTCTCCAGTGGCATTTCTCGGGCTCTCTTTGGGAAATCTCCCACCCCAGTTGCGAAGAGTTCAAGCCTGTGCCCCAGGGAGCAGTCCTGGATCTCCTCATGGCATTCTCCGGTCTACTGGACCTTCTCCCACTGCCCGTGTGGGAGCTATCCCTGTTCCTGACAGATCAGCCCATCTGGAACAGGGTTCCATCTCCTCCTCCTCCCCCCCGGCCCCGTCATTCTGCAGCTCAGCTGGTAGCAGCAACACAAGTATCCGTTTCAGAGAAACCACCCGATTCTGATCCCCTTTTCGATCAGTCTGGAAGCAGAAGGATCACAGCTGGGTACAGCCTAACCATGACAGTCACACGTACGCAGACCCAGCTCCTCCAGGCCCTGCAGAGGGAGACCCCGCCGGTTCACCCCTCACAGCCCTCAGAGCAAGGCAGCCAGCACAGGACCGGGCACTCGGTACCCCAGCCAATGCTGCATATTCCAGCAAATCCCCCTCAACCTGTTTTGCAGCAGCACTTCCTGCCCCTAGCAGCTCAAGCTCTAACAGCAGTTGAGGGGGCAGAGATGCCCGTCCCGGGCAGGCCTCTAATCCCAAACCCAGGGGCACAGTGCATGGGGGCAGGCTGCTGGAGTCGCTGTGAAGGGAGCAGCAGAGCCAGAAAGGGACCGCCGGAGTCACCGCTCACATAATTGCTGCCTGGGTATCAATGGGAATGAGTGGAGAACCCAGACAGGCCAGCCCCCCTCAGCCCAGCTGCCTTTGCCAGGAGGCTCGGGTCCACTTATTGATAGTCCCTTGGAAACATCAGCTCAGCTCTGTGCACAGCAGGCTTTCTGCCCTGGTGATCCACTCCCTGGCATCTGCCTGCTACTGGAGCAGTTGGGAGTGCCAGCTTCAAAGCAGAAGGCCGCCAAAGCCCTCCACTCCAAGGAAGCAGCCCCCGTGCGGAGAGCTGCTTCCTGAACTTCTCAGGCTCCCCTAAGAGGGGGGACAGAGACACTTGCCTGCCTTTGAAATACATTTGGGACACACTCCAGGCGGTGCAGGTATCCTATCAAATGGGGCACACACTAGAACTACAGACTCACCCCCTCTTCCGGGTTGGGCTCCCACTCACCACGTACAGACAGCCCTGCCAGGGGGGTCTGCAGACAGCACGTTCCTAGATACACATAACCCCTCATTCCTGTGGATTCTGTGCACCCACTGACTCTATGGGAAAGATGAGCTTAGAGAGGCAGGATGGCCCAGTGGTTTGGGTGCTGGCCTGTGACTTGGGAGAACTGGGTTCAAGTCCTTGCTCTGCTATATACTTCCCATGTGACCTTGGGCACATCACTTAGCCTCACTGCCCCATCTATGCAATAGGGATAAGAGCCCTGCCCTGCCACAGATTGTGGGGTGCTCAGATGTGGTGACAGGGGCCAGATAGGACATCTGCAGGTGCTCAGCCCCTCAGTTACCACCAGAGACCAGTGCCAGCATGGGGATGAGGCAAGCCCTGAAGATTGGTGCCCTGTGTCACAGTTGAGGGTGGGTAGGCTAGAGAGGGGTGAGATGACAGTCTGTTGCTTGTCCCCAGCACCACACAAGGAATGATGGAGGCTTAGCTAGATGAACTTTGAACTGCTGGAGACCCTACAGTGAAGACAAACAGCTACACAGGGATCAACAAACCTTCTCCAGGCCACTACTATGCAGGTGGAAGTCCCTGTGCCATGTGCCCAGCCATCTGGAAATGGTTGATAGAACTGAAGATAGGTGGAACACCCCACCAGCTCCCATCCGACTGGGGCAGCTAGGCACTGCAGGGACAGGGGGGATGTGTTCTGCCCAAACCCTACAAGGTGGAGTCACATCAGTACTGCTGCAGGATGGTCCTCAGTAGCCACCAAGGAGACCAGACATACCCCCACAGAGTACGTGAAGTGCCTCCATGACCCTCGACAGGGTGTTTACCACTGAGCCTCAAGCTGCCATAGCACTGAGAAGGCTTCAGCCATCCATAGTCACCATGGTGTCCCCACAGCAAGTGTCCTGGGCATGCCTTTCCCACTCCACCTGCAAGGTCCTTGGCTCACTCTTTCTCTCAGCCACCTGCACTTCATTTCCCAACTGCTGCCTTCTCCTGAGCTGGCTCACCAGCTACCCTAGGCCCTGCTCCTTCTTGGGGGATGCACAGGGCTCTAGTTGGGGAGCGAACTGGCTGTAGGCAGCACAACTCAGTAGCCCTGTAATGTGGAAGGAGTGGCTGTGGTGGGAGATGTCAGTGATCTTTGCTCCCTGTGATAGGGTGCACTAACCACTAGTGGTGCCTCCGGGAGGGGGACGGATGGGAGTGGGGCGTCCTGGAGATTCGCTCCAGCCAGGAGTTATGCCCTCCCTGGCAGTGTCTTTCCCATTAGCCTCTTGCTGTCACCGCATGTTTTTCCTCTTTTGGGCCAGGGAGTGGGGATGGTCAAAGTCCCCTCATACATGATGGCAGCCTTCCCTTTACTGCTCTGACCATGGGGCTCCTCCAGTGGTTGGTAGAGGGACCTGAGCCCACGCTCTACTCCACATCCCAGCTCAGGGGTCCTCTGGTCAGTAGTCTAGGGCGGGACTGTCCTACCTTGCTGCTATTCCTTGGAGCCATCACCTACCTTCCTGGCTTCCCGCCTCTCTGGGTTCACTAACCTCCCAACTCCCTCCTCCCAGGCAGTGACCATGGCCTGCCCCCTCAGGGAGTAACGGAAGCCTGTCTTCCTGCAGCCCCTTCTGCTCCCAGCATCCTGGCTTACACAGGCTCCACCTGTCCCTGCCCCATTCAGCCTTGTCTCTAAATCCCTGCTTGTCTCCTCCAGGCACAGATGGGGCAGTTAACTGGCTCCCTGCGCCATCTTCACCCCCAACCACACTCCCCCAGCACCATCACTCATTTTCTCTACCCGCCCCCCAGTATACCCACATTACTGCAGCAGAGAGCCCGGAACAAGCTTAACAAGGAGAGAAGATCCAGCTGGTTCTAGGGACACACCGAGAGCTTGGAAAGGGCATTTCCAGGCCTGGCCTGTGTTCTCGACTTCCTTGTCTGCCCTGGTGCAGTACTTCTGCCTCACCTCCCCGCCCAGGAGAGAAGGAAGGTTACCACCTCCTCCCACCCTGTCTCTCCACCCTTCCTCTTCCCCAAGCTTCTGCCAATGGCTGCTGGGGCATCTTACAACTGGGCCCAAGGGCAAGAAAAGAACTTGGGCTCTAGCCCTTTGCTGCCCTCCCATGCCTCAATTTCTCTCTGAACCAGCAATTCACCTCCTGGTCATGACAGAAGGAAGCAGAGCTGGCGCAGAGGCTCACTCTCACCTGGTAGGCCCCAGCCTTGACCCCTGCCTCCCTGACTGGGCTCTAGAGTCAGCACACAGAGCTTGGGGGAGGAGAAGTAACAGTGCTCAACAGTCCCCTAGGCTGGCAGTGCCATGGCACGGCTCTGGAGGAGGCTGCCCCAGCTGCCTGCGGCCATAGGGAGCGCTGCTGGGCCTTGGTGCCTGGGAGAGGAGGGGCAGTGGAGGGGGGAAGCTGGGAAAGGATCGGGGAAGCGGGGAGTGTCGATAGATGCTAGGCGTTTGCTCCCAGGACATGCCACGTGCACCTCCCCTCTCCCCCACTCCTAGCGCCGCTCCCAGCTGAGCCGCACAAGGGAAGTTTCTCATGAGAAGACGCTGCACTCTTGCGTATCCCAGCCGGGCCACGCTCACTGGCTTCCCAGCGAGGCTCATTAACACGGCCTCTTCCCAGCTCCCTAATCAAAGCCAGGTGCCGGCCAAATGCACAGCTGGGTCCACTCAGTGCTTGGGCAGCACATGAGTGAGTGAGTGGGCGAAGGGGAACAGGGCTGCGTTCCTTTACCACACCCCCGCTCTAGCTCACAGCAGCTTTCCCTAGCAAGCCTCCTCCACTCGCCAGCTGAGGGACTGGGGTAGGGGACAGGGCTGGGTTTGCATCAGGGCAGCTAATTGCAGAGTCCTTTCAAGGGAGCGCACAAGCCTGTCCGTTCGCTGAGCCAGGCGGAAATGTCACTAGCTCCGCACTCAGAGCAGCGCTGGGCCCAGCGTCATGCCTAGGGTGAAGCAGGCCCACTGCCTTCCAGTGAGAAATGGCAGCCCCAGAGCAGGACCACCCACTTCCTGGCACATCTCCCAGCATCTCCCTGTCCCCACCCTGCTTCCCACTCAGATCTAAGTGTCCCTCTTCTTCTACCAACCAGAGGGAGGCCCAAGGGCTGGGGACAGCAGAGACATCAGGGACCTGGTGGCAGTGCGCAGAAGGGGGCGAGACGACAGAGACCACAGCCCTGAAGAGGCACCTTCCAGAGCCCTAGGACAGCTGCACTCACTCCTGGTTGCTTTGCAGTGGCTCCCAGCCCCACCCTCCCCAGGGGCACAGAGCTGGGAGCTGGAGTCCACTCAAGCAGGAGCCATTCCTCATGGCTAGCCAGGCGCCTGCCTCTAGTAGCCATGTCCTCACAGTCACCCAGGGCTGGCCTCCAAGCTCCTGGAGTATTCCAGCCCTTCCCCCACTATCAGGTTAGCACCAGCATAAGCACTGGTGGAGGCAGGACACCATGTCACACATACCCCCTGCCCTGGCTTACAGGGGCTCTTGCAATGTGGGGGGCAAGGTCAGCAAGGGAAATGCTGGTGCCTCCCCAACTCCACGACTGGTTACATTAGAGCAGCCCAGGGGCAGGGGCTGCATTTGAATGTCCTTCCCCGCGCGGCCATGCAACCCACCTCTCGGCCTGCAGGTGCCTCAGCACCGGCCTGGGCTCCACAGCAGGGTGCACCCTCACATGCAAACCAGCCAGGATCTCTCTCGGAATAGCCCTTCCCTTTGCTCAGCCCCCACAAAGAGACACCTGGCTCTGTCGAAGGCTGTGTTCCCTTTACACAGCAGCACGAGCCCCTGCCAGCTCACAGCATGGCGCCTTTCCAAGGACACTCTCCCCCTCCCCGCCCCCAAGCTTCATCCAGCCCCATGACCTGCCCTGGCACCAACCAATACCCAACACTTTGGGAGAGGAGCCCCTGCCCAAGACACTCCAACACCAGGCGCTGGAACTGGGGACTCCAGGGCATCATCTCATACCATGCCCCTTCATCCAACCCCTGCCAGACAGCGCTGTGGCAGCATCTGATGGGAGGCGTCATTTACTGCTGCATGCTGTGCTATGCCACTGGGAGTGGCGTCTTTGTGTGCTAGGCAGAGATGGACCCTCAGCACCCTGGGATTGGGATTCTGCTGCTGCTGCACAGTTGATCAGCCCACACTGAGTGCCAGGCTGGTGCCTTTCCTTCAGGGTTCTGCCCCCCAGAGAATCACTGGGATACCCACTTCTAACTAGAGGAGAAGCGGCCGGCCTGCATGTTCATGAGCGTTTAAGGACACCCCCATCGCTGCCCCTTCAGCTCCCAGGCTGGAGCCAGGATATGCCAGTTCTCTGAGTGGATCTTCCTTAATAAATACAGAAATGATGGAATTCCCAGTAGGCCAGTGTGACAAGCAGGGAGGAGAGTGGACACGACTCTTGAGGCTAAGCTGCTCTGATCGGGCTACCTGGAGCTGTAACTTGAGATGAGAAGGGGGAGAGGAGCTGACACCTAGGGCCCGGGAAGTGAACAAAGGGAGGAAGACGGCGGCAGGGTGTGGAGGGGGTAGAAGCTGGCTGGGGAAGAGGAGAGAGCCCGGATTTGGGCTCTTATCTCCCTGTCCCCCAGAAGGGCCTGACTAAGGGGTCCTGTTTGTACTGACAAGCTCGGAGTTGGATTGTGTTCCTGGCATCTCAAATAAACCTTCTGATCCACTGGCTGGCTAAGAATCACTGTGAATTCCAGGAAGTGGGGGGTGTGGGAATGGGACTCCCCCACCCCCTGTGACAGCCAATGTGCCTGTCCCCCTAAACACAGCTTTCCCCGGCACAGCACAAGAGGAAGGAGACAGTGCTGGCCCCATCTGCAGCGCCATGGACCAGCCCAGACCAATTCCCTTCGAAACACGCCAGAGGCACACAAGCTGGAGCGGAATGGAAAGGTTAAAGCAAAGAGGCGGGGCCTCGGTAGCAGCACACTCAGAGCACTGTACAAAAGGGAGAGAGAGGAGCCAGGGAGGGGAATGAGAGGAGCACTGCAAAGCTGGGGGCAGGAAGGCAAGCAGAGGGGGTCCGCAACAAGTGCTGACAGCCAAGCAGTCCTGGCATGATGGCTGGTGAGGACTGAACCCCAGAGTGTAGTGTAGAAAGAGAGCACAGAACAGGCCAGCACAGGAGGCAGAGATATAAGCCATGGAGGCATAAGCCAGAGAGGCAGCCGCAGCAGGGTCAGAGAAAGGAGAGCAGCACCCTGAGACAGCAACAGGCACTGTGTGACCCAGGCACGCAAGGGAGGCAGGGAAGAGGAGGTATCCAGCCTTGCAGGGAAAGTGAGGGGATGAAGCAGAGGGCGAGACATAAGATCTGCCTATGGAGGAAGGTCTCATTTCAGGACCCCTATTTCTGTCACATCAGGGGTTCCAGCTGACCTGGAAAACTTACTGCACTGATGTCTCAGTAGCTGCCAGGCAAACTGGGTCCCACCAAAGGGCAGAGTGCAGCAACCCACTGCTTTCCACGGTGGCCCTGAGGGGACAAATTTCATAGCAACTCTGGCCCACAGGAGAAGCAGCCTTTCCAAGTAACCCAGCCACTCCAGCAACAGGAAAATCAGATTTTATTCCTCTTGGCTAAATCCTGTGCAAACTCTCAGGATTTATGATATTTTAAAGGTTCTCCCTTCAGCACAATACAATATGTGGCATTTCTAGAAGACTAAACATCTTCATTAATTACAAGCGAGACTGGATTATGGCTATATCAGCATTTCTTGGTAACTGCCAAGAAGGTGCATGTTTCTCTTGGCAACCCAGACACAGATGAGGGGCTCGCGCTGGACACAAACGTTGATGGATCAGACAGCAGGAGGTGGCAAACTGCCTATTTTCAACAGCCACCATCATTCACACAGTATTTTTAATAGCTCAGCTAGACGGGGTCCACCCTCTCTGGGAGACTTGGCTGGGACCTGCCGAGCTCACCCCTTGTTGATGTGCCATTATGCAACCAGACAGGGGCTCGTAGGGAACAAACAGGGGGAGCTCTGGAGTAGCATGAGGTTGCACACCAGCAGGGAGAGGTTTGGCACTTTGCAGCCACATGGTGTGTGCACCTGAAGCAGTGGGAGACAAAGATGCAGTTCAAAAGGTGAACGTTTGCTGTTCCAGGTTGTGTTAGCTGCTCCACTTCCCCACGACAGGCACTGCACATATAGTCACCCCAGGGGAGAGAGGGGCTGTGTACAAGTCAGGCCTACGCAAGCTGCTTTGATTGGCACCCAGCAATGTGTGGTAAGAGGCAGTCAGGGCTTAAAATACAACAGCTGCGCCGTGCTCACACTACGGGGTAGACATGGTGACAGGATGCATTCTGCCGTTGGCGTGGGTTAATCCACCTCCCCAAGAGGTGTCTACATCAAGGGTCAGGTTGGCAGAGCATCATCCCTCAGGGGGACGTAAATTCTGAGCTATAGCAAAGTAAATTCTGAGTGGCACTGACAATCTTATTCCCTGTGTGCCCTTCATCCTGGTAGATTCCCCCTCCATTGCTGCTGAGCGTAGCCACCTCACTGTTAGAATATAGCACCTTCTGCATGGCTGGGGAGGGGAGGCAGGCCAGCGCAACCAATGGAAAGAGAAGTCCGGTCAAGATCTCCAGCATGTAGGAAGGATGCTGTGGGATGGACGATAGCTCCGGATGATCAGACTTAAGGCTCTTTTAAGCAGCGGGGAATCCCCTAGCACTATGCTGGTGCACTGGTTCAATAGCCAAGATGGAACAGAACCACCTGATGAATCAGACATGCCATTTCCTGCAGCAGCCTGGGTTTTCTGTCAGTGTCACCCATCCAAATCCTGATCAGGTCCGACCCTGCTTAGCCTATGCCATTTGATGAGAGCACCCCAAGACAAGTATGGCTGCATGAACCAGCTGGTTCAGACAGCGCTAGGGGCCGCCCTATGGGATGCCTCAGCCAGCAAGGGCTAAGAACCTGGAGGAAACTGATCACTCAGCCCCAAAGGAAATGAGCTCCCGTACCCCTTGACAGCCAGCCCTCTAGCTAGTTCTAGGGAGAAGACTGCAGACGTCTCCACCAGAAGGGTCAGAGCAGCTGGAGCAAGGGGACAGGCTGAAGGATTGGCTACCAGCTCAGCACCGAGAGGCAGGCCAGCCCACAATGCCCTGCTCCAGCTAGCCCCAGGCTCACCCTTCCTCAGCCCCTTGTGTGCGGGCTACTGGCAAGCACTCGGAATAGCCAGCAGCCCTTTACCCACAAAGGCCAGGTGGCATGGCAGTCCGACTCTGCAGCGAGAGGCTGCATTTCGCTGCACTCTGGCCAATAATGCATCGTTAATTCCCATTCCTGCACCGGGCGGGAGGAGGGTGTTATGAGAGAGAATTCTGCCCACTGCCAGCCCCTAGACAGACACACACCCAGCAGAGCAGACTGTCAGCTCCTGGCACGCAGGCCTCTAGGGCTAGCGCTCCACTGGCTGTGAGCAGTATTAGCACAGCGAGTTCTCGACAGGCCACAGCCATGAGGATGGCAGAAGGGCCCAATGGGCACAACCCACCGTCCGACGCCACATGCCACTGGGGAAACCAGCCCAGCCTGTGTCTTACACACCCACAACAGAAAGCGAGGCCTAACAGATTACGGTAGAGCTGCCACATGAGCAGTTGGAGGTTGCAGACGCTGAAAGTCCTGGAAGGAAAAACAGGCTGGGTGCACAAGGGAAGCCACTAGTTCTTTCCCCTCCTCAATGCTTCCCTGTGGGATGGGGTGAGTTCTAGGGAGAGGGACCTCGGCTTCCCAGAAGCCACAGGAAACCTCTAATGGGGACTGTTTAAACTCCACACTGAATGCAGCTCCGATCCTGCTATTTTTCTAATCACTGTGTTTACTCAGTCGGTATGAGCCAGTCAGTCAGACTTCAATAGCACTGAAGCTATTTCGTTCAGCTGGCAGAAAAACCTGAAGGCAAATAACCCATGTGGGAGCCATCTCCCTCTCCGCTGGAGCTGGGGCTGCTGACTGCAGTCGCTTTGAATTCACAGAATACCAGGATCAGCATGAACGGGAACTGCAGATTGGAAGCAGGTGTCCCGCATGAAGTCCTCATGGCCTAAAAGCTTCCCCATGCTCTGTGCAGAGAGCCTTGGGGAAGCCAAGAAGGGACCCTATGCCTGAGAAGGCGGCGGCAGCAACAGGCAGAACTTCACCAGGCCAAAGACAGCCAGAGCCTGCAGAGCCAGTAGCCACTTCGGGCATCCAAGATTCAGTGGTTTGGGCATAAGAGAACACACAGGTTGGTACAGTTCTTCATCCCATGTTGAACAGTCTCCATGGAGCTGCTCGGAGCACACCCCACCACAAGCAGATCAGTCTGTAAGGATACCATTCCAAACCCTGGTACCTCTCCCAATATCTGATCCTGGCAGCGAAGATCTTGTGCAGACAGGTCCCAGGCTATTGGGCCCATCACCGTGAGATCTGACCACCGATCTCTAATTCACTTTGCGTCACTCAGGTTGTCCATCCATCCATCCCCTGTCCCGTCCCCATCCCCCGTCCCCATCCACTGGCAGACAGAGGAAAGAAGGAAGTACCTGGACTGCAGTTGGCTTAATCCTTGGGTCAAAGATCCACAGCTTCTTATCCTGTGGAGATACAAGGAGAACAGTCAGAGGTGAGCATCATGGAGGACGCACGACAGTTAATGCACATCAGACTGAACACATGGTGGGGAGCAGGGGAGACCACCAGCCACAGAACAGCACTAGCCCATGACCTCCACTCTCATTGGGGCTGCTGGCTCCCGTTCCCCTATGGCTTGCCCCATCCCCTCCCAAAAAGTCCCCAAGGGGAACCCTGATGCAGTCTACTTTAAGTGAACAGTGAGGAGCCAGATTTTGCCCAAGAAGCCAGTTTCAGAGAGGCGGGCTCTGCAATTTGTTGGAGTGGGGACAATGGCCAGACCTTCCAGCCCCCCAGCAGCTGCAGCAGAGAGAACCTCTCCAAGGAGAGACCTGAGTCAATGCCTGGATCCATAGACTCATTCAAGCTGCTTTCTCCTGGCAGGAGACTCCTCAAGGGTCCCCTGGCCTGTTTTCTTTACTGCCTTCTCTTCCCCTGCCAGTCAGAGCTGGCATTGTTCCAGCCAAGGGGCTCCCCCCCCCCGGACTCTAGCAGGGATGCTTCTCCTTTGAGTAACAGCTGGCAAGTCCTGCCAGCTGGGGGCAGGGGGTTCTCCCAGAGCCAGGGCAGGCAGAGAGTTCAAGGTCTGGTACCTGGGGGACCAGCCAGCACTGCTGTCCTGGGGTGCCTAGGGACCACACAAGGGTCACTTAGAGACCTGCATATGCCTGGTCATTAGGCCCAAGGTAGAGGTGAAGGCCAGGGGCATGCCCCTGCCCAGTGACTGTCCCACGCACTTTGCTTGGAAAGTGAAGGAACCATGTCACACTAAGGGGCAGCTCGACTAACTGTTCTCATCCATCTCGCTGCCTCCGAATGAGCCCCACTAAAGGTGTCTCCAAGGTGTGACTGCAACTCACAGATATGGGAGCTGGCGGTTATCTAGCCAGGTCAGCTACCAGAGCCACACAGCTGCCTGCAGCCCCATGGGCCACACACCCCTGGGGAATTGCTCATGGGGCCAGGCTAAGCTGGTGCAGCTTCCTGCTCTGGTACCCGATCTGGCTAGGCTAAAGCTAGCTTGGGGACCTCGACCAGACCTGTGATCGTGCCCCAGGACTGCAGTGCCGATAGACTCCGAGTCCCTGAGGCCCATATGTCTGCCTTGTTAAAAAGCCACTTCACCATCCTTGAGGGAATGAAAGGGAACCCTATCGGCCTAGGAAATGCTGTCAGGGACTGGGCTGGGCAGAGATCAACGTGCACTTACTGGGATGGGCAGAGATCAACACGACTAAGAAACAACCCTTTGTATGCCACTGCTCTGCCCTGGCTCCGGCCGGCTGGCTTCTGCCATATGCAGCGAGCCCCACGGCTCCGGCTAGGGAAGAGGGAGCTGAATTTGTCTGGCTGGCATGAGAGCAGAGTGTGCTGGGGCCAGCGCTCCCAGCAGGGCGTGCAGACCCAAGGGGCGCTGACAGTGCTGGTGCTTGGAAAGCAGCTGTCTGTGCTCACCCCTGAGCACGCTGGCTCTGGAGGGACAGAGTTCCCCCCACGCTGGAGTGACCGGCTCTCCCATGGAGCCAGCATGGTGCTCGCCCCAGATTTATGGGCAGGCAGGCAGGCTTGGGGCTTTGATCAGTTTGGGGCCTACCTATTCCCTCCTGACCTATCAGATGAAAACCCATCCCCCTCCCTTACTCAAAGCCAGCACTCAGCCAGCAGGAGTCCACAGGTCGGAGTGAGGGGGAGGAGACCTGAACGAAGAGGAAGCCAAGTCTGCCCCCAAAGCTGCTAGGAAAGGAACTGCAGGCTCCCTTGCCTCCAGCTCTGAGAGTCTGGCAGGGGAGCTTCCCGTGGCAGCAGCTCAGAGGCTGGCAGGAGGACAGAGGGGCCCAGCAGCCTCTGCAGAGGAAGGATGCGCCTTTGGCTTGGCTGTTAGTGTAATGACCAAGCACTTGGTCAGAGTGAGAGCCAGCCATACGCACGGTGACAGCAATCAGCAGGCTCAGTCTGACACTCCACATGTCCCTATTGCTCTGGGCTGTGTGTGTTGGGTGCGTTCCCATGGGACTCAGTCACACTGGCCCCAATTGGCTCCACCACCCCCGTAACACACTCAGGCACTGACCATCCTGCAAACTCCTCTTGCAGGCCAGGGCCTCTTTATCAACATTGCACTGACAGCAGTCCAGGACAATCAAGGACACTGGTACAGATAAGGACAATGGCAGTGATTCCTGCTCCATCTCTGCCCTAGAAACCCTGCGGCCCCGGGCTGCTTCCTCGTCTCTCGTGCCCTTCGGGCTGTCTCTTATCTTGCTGCGGGAGAGTCCAGGGGTTTGTTTTGTCTACCCATGTGCCCTGCCTGTGTCCAGGGGAACATGAGTTGAGGGAGGGAGCCATGGTGAAGGCCAATGGGTGGGGGCAGAGAGAAGCCCTCATTGGAATCAATCCTAGTTCCAAGCACACCACAAGGACGTTAGAGGTGCCGCCTGGCCCAGCTACTGGACTTGCTTCTCCTGGCAGAGAGGCTCCCAGAGGAGGGGTGACTAGAAATGCTTGGACCAAGGAAAACTGCAGCAGGGCCTAGTTCTATGGAGCCGGGACTGAGAGCTGACCTCATCGCTGTCACCTTCCCGCTGCTCATCTTATCTCCCTGCCAGGGCCCAGGACTGACTACTCTCCACTGGCTTATTGATTATGCCTATCCCCCTAGCAGTCCCAGGACACTGCAGGACTCCGTGGTGCTTGGTGCTATACAAACCCAGAACAAGCCTATGCTTCTTTTGCTAGTGTTTAATTTGGATGTCCTAAGCAAAGGGGCTACCTTGGGTAGCCCAAGAGCCTGGCTCTCATGGCGTGCTCTGAGCAGCAGGCAGCTACTCCACACTGCGAGCCACCCACGATGAAATGGAAGATTCCCCAGCACTCCGGGCTGGCAGGGCTAGGTTGGCTAATGGGGCATTCTGGCCCACTCCCTGCTGAGGGCTTGAGGGATTTGGCAGGCTCGAAGCTCATTCCCTTCTCTGGGCCCAGCCCGCTGCTAGCCCTGTTGCCTGCAGTAAAGTGTGCGCTTTGCAGCAGATTATGGCCTTCAACTCAGCCCAGCCACCCAACCAAAGGATCAGGTAGAAGAGGCAGCACAAGGGGACCGAACACACACCACAGATCACTGCTGTGTCCCAGATCGAAGATGCCTGTCTGTGCACTCTAGCTGACCCACAGAATTCTTCCTCTCAGCTGTTTCCTCAGCTCCATTCCTGTGGGACAGCAGCACCAGCAGGGTGAGGATCAAATGCCCCACAGCAACAGCACAGCAGGGCTACCCAGCTAGACAGGGGCCAGCTAAGTACCGGCCAGGACTTAGGACTGTCCAGACTGGATTGGACCCAAGGTCCATCTGGTCCAGAAACCTGCCACTGACAGCAACTGGTACTTCAGGGGAAGGTGCATGTAGCCTGGTTTCACGTGAAGAGCAGCCCGATCCCATCAGTGCTTGGACTGGGCTCCTCTGTGCCAAAGTGCTGCATGTGGGCGGGTGATGTCACACCAAGGCACTCTTCTCAGTTTTTGCCAACCCAGCGGGGGCTAAATGCACAAAGGAGGGCAGGGTCTGCCCCATCCTGACCAGGCCAAACGTGTCATGCCAGGGACAAGATGTAAGGTGGGTCATTGCAGTCCACTTCCCCTTTTACTTCATGTGGCTGCGATGCTCTTCACTTCCTGGCCCAAATGGTTGGGTACTGCTGCTGGGCTCTGCTCAGTCACTGCTCCCACCTTCTCCAGGCAAACCCTCGTGACAGGACAATCCCAAGGACACTCAATACAGTAATTGCACTAGTGCTTGGTTTTGGAAGCACTGTCTAGCATGAGGTTTGTCATTGTCACCACCAGGGGGCAGAGGAAAGTGGTCCAATGGGAAAGCACTGCCCCGGGGGCCACATCTGTTCCAATCAGATCTATGGATCCTGAAGGCTAAGCATGCTGGCAGATGCAAATGAAGTTCTCTGATGGCAGCCAAGTGCCACGGGACCTCTGCTGAGGGGGCAACCTGCCCCCGCTCAACTATGGAGGAGTGGGAACTTATAAGACATGCTTTATAAAGGGGGCCCGAAAGCAGTTGCCAACTTTCACATGGTAAATAAGCACCCCAACGTTCACAATAAACCAAAAATCAAGCTAATCCCAGTTCAAAACAAGGCCCAAACAAGCCAGTCCCTAAGAACCCCAACACTGTGTGACCAGATCCCTCCAGCGGGCGGTCTGGGACTGTAGTGGGCCGCTGTGCGCCCCTCACTCTCTCCCGCCCGTGCCCCCACTTGCCAGGAGCTGATAAAAAAAGCAGCAACCACCAACAAGCTACAAGCCAAAAATCTAGTCAACAAGCAACTCACAAGCCAATTAAGTCAAAAAGCAGCCCAATTTCTGCGGTTTTTTTGTGGGTTTGGCATCTGAAAGGCATCTTTCTTCCACCCCCATCAGGCAGAGCCCCCAGGCAGCCAAGGGCTGGCTGAGCAGAGAATTAGCAAGGGTGACATCCTACAAGGAAGCTGCCTGCAATGGAGAGAAATGATTATGGTTCAAGCTGTTCAAATGGTCAGAGCTTTCTCCCAGCTGCTGAGATCACCGTGCCCAGCCTTCTCTCGAGGGCATGGGAGGACAGGAGCGTGAGGACAGCGCCCCAGAGGCCCGATCTGGAGAGACTCCTCAGGGAGCTCCAGCAGTAGTGGGACATTAGGGGGACAGGGCTGCATTAATACCACATCCCCACCCTCCCCGACTGGCTCTGAGCAAGACGTAGTGCCAGGATCTTAGCAGCACCAGCCTGCCCCGGTTCTGCTGAAGAGTCGAGCACAGACAGGTTGGGGTGCCCTGAAGGTCAGAAGATGGCCCTTGCAGAATGCAGACTTGCCCTGAGCTGGGTGCTCGAGGGAGGCAGGGAAAGTACAGCAAAGCCGGCCCCTCCGGAGCAGTACATGTCACGAGCACCATCTAGTGCTCACTCACAGTCCCGCACCACCGCTTTCTCCCCCTCCTGACGGTAATGAAGGGGTCAGCTCCCCCGTGCACTCCGATGCCCCACCTAGAACACAAACCCAGACAGCTCAGACACCCTGCCCCCGATTCATCATTTCTACAGTGCCCAGAATGTGCCTGGTGACTTTCCAACACAGGCATCAGGTTTTCGACCAGAATACCAGTTCAAAAAGGAACCCTGGAGGCTCTGGTCAGCACCACTGACAAGGCAGGCTCCCTATTTGCTCTGGGTCTGCACTGCACCGAGAAGCAGCCACCAGATCCCTGTGACCTCTAGGCCTGCCCAGCACCGGCTCTGCAGCTCCCATTGGCCGGGAACTGCAACCAATGGGAGCTGTAGGGACAGCACCTGTGGGCACAAAGGCAGCGTGCACCAGGCAGAGCTGCCTGGCTGACCACGTGCCTAGAGATTTCAGGGACCTGGCAGCCACTTCCTTGGAAGGCCCTGCACCCCAACCCCCTGTCCCAGCCCGAAGTCCCCTCCTGAACCCTAAACCCCTCATCCCCTGCCCCAGCCCTCACCCCCCTGCACTCCAACCCCCTGTCCCAGCCCAGAGTCCCCCCCTGCACCCTAAATCCCTCATCCCCTGCCTCAGCCTTCACTCCACCCTGCACTCCAACCCCCTGTCCCAGCCCAGAGGCATCACCCCATCCCACACTCCAACCCCCTGTCCCAGCTCAGTGAAAGTGAGTGAGGGCAGGGAAGTGTGAGCAACATGGGGTGTGGGGGGGATAGAGCAAGTACGGGGCAGGGCAGGGGTGTTTGGTTTTCTAATCACAAAGTTGGCAACCCTAACACACATCCCTGCCTCAGTCAAGCCCTGCCCTCCCCTGCTTCAGCTGGGGGTGAAGTTTGCTTCTGCTGTCCCTAGGACCAATGGCCAGGAGTAAGCAATGGGTTTCTTTAGGATGGAGGTCTTGATCTCTCTGGTGGACTAAGCCTGGCTGACAGTCATGGACTCTTATGAGTAATCAGAGGTCCATTGTGCTAGGTGCTGTAGATATGGGAGAGGTGCTACCCGGAATGCAGGATTGCCAGGTTCTGGTCATGGATTGGTTACTGGCTGTACCTCTGAGCAGTAAGCTTGAAGTAAATACGTGCCTAGTGCACGTGCTGCTAGAGATCCTTGGGGGAAAGGTACTACAGCCAGGCAACGTGTTACTCTGCCCTCCTCTCATAACAGCGGCCATCCTGGGTCAGACCAAAGGTCCATCTAGCCCCGTATCCTGCCTTCCAACAGTGGCCAATGCCAGGTGCCCCAGAGGGAATGAACAGAACAGGTAATCATCAAGAGATCCATCTTCTGTCGCCCATTTCCTCTCAATCACTCTTTGCTCCATGCCCACTGGCACAGCTCTCCATAGCATTGCTCAGCTCAGCCATCTCAGGCTGGGGTCCACTATGAAGAGGCGACTAGAGGCTGCGAGTCCTTCCCATGCTCCAGCTCTGCTGCGGGTGCGTTTGTAGTCAGACCTGCTGATGGGGAGTTTGTGGCACACTTGCTCCTGTGGGCCCTGCGGAGCCCGCCTGGCTCTGGGGGAGGAAGCTGGTGTCTGTAGGGCTGGCAAGGACAAAGACAGCCTAGCCCGGGTAGTGGGGAAGGGTAGCTGCAGCAAATTCCTTTGCAGGCATCCATTAAATTCTCAATGGATGTCGGCCCCTCCTGAAGGCAGAAGCCTGCCCAGGTGTCAGGGAGACACACACAAGTCCTTTAACACTGGTGAGAATGGAAAGCATCCACAAGGAGCTAGGGCTCCCCCCCCGGCCCCTCACACCTTCGCTGGTAGGATGAGCAGGTACAAAGGGCTAAAAGCATCACAGCAACTACCTTGAAACAGGTCTGGGGGCTCACTGGATTGCCTTCACACCTGCTTCAGCCATGCTGTCTGGATCCCCAGGGGCAAACAGAAGGGATGGGACAAAGAGCAAGACACCCGTCCGCATAGCCAGGCAAGGAAGAAACAGCACCGGGAGCAGACAATTGATGGCATGTGATTACCTGGGCTGCTATCAGCAAACTGTTGTGGATGTCTAACTTTGCCTCCCCCAGTCAGCAGCTAGAGCTAGAAGTCATTAGCCCAGCTGCAGACAGATTTGCCAGTATCAACAGGAATATTACTGCCTCACTTTCTCTTCTAGAGGCACAAGATGTACTATGCCTGCAGAGTCCAGTTAGCCAGGAAGAGCCAGCACTGGCTATGCCAACGATCACACGTCCATTCAGAGATCATGGGGTACAGAAACTGGAGAAATGATTGGACAGTCAGAGACAAGTTGCAGGAATTTACTTTGAATCCAGTTGGTTCTGATTATGGATCAAGAAATTCTACTTGCAGACCATGAGACTTTTGTTCATCAGGATCTCAAATACTTCTGTACACACCTAGTAACTAAGTTCCCTCTAAGCTGCGCGGCCACACAGAAATCAGGGGCTGCGCAGGCAGGGAGAGGCGCCTCTCCCCAGGCCTCAGGCTGCTGTGGTAAGAGAGGGCTGAGGGGAGTCCTCTGTCCCTGCCAGAGCCCTGGGGAAGCCTGCATACCAAACCCCTCAGCCCCACCCCCATGACTCCAAATCCCTCATCCCCAGCCCTACCCCAGAATCCACCCCCACCCTCGAGCCTCCTTGTACACGCTGAACCTCAAGGCCCCACCCACACATCACCTCCATGTTGGTGCACATAATAAAATTAATTTTGCAAATGGAAGTAAAAAATTAGAGGGAACATTGCATGAATTCTGTCATTGGAAGCCAGGCAAATCCTGGGTGACCCCTGCTGGCCACTCTGTAGCACTGCCTGACAGACTATTTATGACTAAGGCCCTACTTGAATTGTCAAAAAATTGCAGCTGAGTTGCAGACAAGCCATGGAAAATGATAGAAAAGTAATAGGGGATCTTACTGTTTGTGGTAATAAAGTACATTATTCCTTTCCCATGATTTTTTGCAGTTGGCCACCCAGGAGGGAACAGCAGGGCTCACAATGTTAAAAAAGTGGTGAAAGCCTAGTATTGTGGAATCTGCAATTTCCGCAATATCGCAAGTTAAGTAGGGTCTTATTAAGACTATCAGTTATGATGACATCAATAGCTGATTAAGTCTGATGTTAAGTGTCTTGAAAACATCTGGTAAATAAAATATTTAACTCTTATTCAGTCAGATGAAGAGCACTACAGTCTGCAACAGCACCACCTAGTGACTCCATTAACATTACATTCCTATTTTATAGGAAGGAAGAATCAAGTTCACTACCACCATAGACTTGAAAGAAACTTGTAGAAATGCTTACTGTGTACTGTGGTGCAGTTCTGTACGCATGCTGTGCATATCCCCAGGAAAGCTTGTTTCTGCCCTTAACCTCTATGATTGCCGTTCTTATGCACAGACCTGCTGCCTGAGAGATATATTGGTACCCACTCAAGCAAGCCAGCTGTTACCGAGCATCAGAACATTGCACCAGAACATCGCACAAAGTACTCCACCTCTGCAGCACAAGCTGCTCAGAGAGCAGCACCAAATCCAGGGTCACACGCTGGGCTCACATGTACCACCCACCAAAGGTCAGGCCTTTCCAGCCTACGTCTGCTGGCTTAGTAGGGACAAGACCAAGGACAGCACATGTGGGAGCTCTTTGCAATTTCCCTTCCTGCTTCTCTCTCCTCTGCCAGGCTCAGCCCCTCCAGCAGCTCATCCGGTCCCACCCCTAGCTGCACTAGTGTCATGGGCTCCCTGGCAGACGCGAAGCTAGAGAGCCGTGGGCATCTAGTGCACACGCTGCTTGAGGCTAACACCTCAGTTCTAAAGCCTGCCCACAGCTGCTGCGGGGCGCAGCCCTGGACTGCTTGAGAGAAGAGGCAGAAGGCTGGGCTCTGGCAGCAGCACTTCTAGCACAGCAGAGGGAGCGGAGTGATCTTTAGATGCTTCCGTCACATGGTGGATCGATCGTACCCCAGAGCCCCTGCCACACGCCTGATCTGCTCAGGAAATAGCACTCAGGGTTCTCAGCCCACCCAACCTTGTGCACCCACTGTGCTCACCTTACAGGAGGTGCCAAGAAGGGCGCCATCTTGTTTCCAGGCCACGCTCTGGATCAGGTCGCCGTGAGGTTCCAGTGCTGGGGAGGTGAGCGAGAATTGGAGTCAATTCCTGCTGGTCACAGCCATCAGTCACCACTAAGGGAGGGCAAAAGGGGGGCGATTCCTCTCCTCCCCCACAAAAATATAGTCTCATCCCAGGCCAGACACTTAGCACATGCCAGCACTTTAGAAGAGTGCCTGCAGTCTGCACCACTGCAGGCATTAGTCTCTTCTCCAGCCAAACACGTCCACTCTGAACATTTCAAATGCTGGATTTTATCATGGAAACAAAAAACAGGTGACCGAATGTGGGTTCATTTTCACATGAAGGGCTATGCCCCAGCCCCAAGGGCTCCCGGTCCAATTCAGATACAGGCAGCGTCAGGAGAAATGGCCCACTTGAGGGACTGGCAGAAGCATAGGCCTCCTTCACATAGGGCCCTGGCTCAAACCCAGCCGAGGCCAGGGATGCCCAAGTGCCATCCCAACAGGAAAGGGGCTGTTCAGTGGCCAGTGTGACATGTGTGCTGGTCTCACACAGGCCCCAGATCAAGGGAGCAGGTGCCCGCACCACCACTCACACCACGCTCTGGACAGGTCTCTCAGTAGGGAGGCCAAGGAGTAACTGATGCTTGAACTGGGCCACGATGCTTGAACGCCCTTTTGGGACAGGGTTAAGATGCTGATGGGTGTCTAGGACAGTCACTTCCCATGCCCTGCAGCACTGCTCTGGTGGCAGTTTTCACCAGCACTGAGGTGGTTCAGAAAGACACTGCCCCACAAAGGCCAAGGGGCTAGCCCCAGGCAAGTAGCTGATGTTCCTGGAGTAAACGCAGCTGAGCGGAGACTTGCTCCGACATTCACTCGGGAGAAGGCTGTGCCTGGGTGGAGGGCACATGCTCTGCAGGACTGCGACAGCTGTGCTTACCTGTCAGGGGTTTCTGCTGGGCCACATCCCACACCTTTGCTGTTTTCCCAGCTCCGCTCACCAGTACACCGTCCGCTGTCGGGTGGAACTGGAGTGTCTCCACCTGGCATCCCGCCGGCCCCAGGGTCACTCCAGGACAGGAGGGCAGATCCTGGCTGCTCTCAGAGAGGCGCCACACCTTCACCTACAGCCCGAGACACTAGGGTGAACCCCGCAAGATCCCATAAAGGCCATCCCGCCAGGCCCAAATCCCCCAGGAAGATGCCACGCACTCAGAAGGCTCCATTTGTCACAGCACCCACATGCTGAGATGGGGTCTGAACTGGTCTCCCCTACCCTAGAAAGCTGGTGGCAAGTGCTCAGCATTCGCCTTCTGGGCTTTGTCCCGCCGAGGCAGGGGGGCTGGAGCCTCTGTGGGGTCCCCTCAACCGGGTATGCAGTCTGGTGCCACGTGAGGTTAGAGATGTGAGGCAATCACAGCCTCCTCTCCTTCCCTCCCCAGCACAGACAGAGGGGAGACACAGTCCACCTGCCTCACAACTGCGGCTGCCCCTTGAGCCACCCTCCCTCACAGACACGGCTGCTATGAATATCTTAGCTTATTGCCAGCAGAGCACAGTTCCCATAGCCCATCACTGCCCCAGACCGAGCGGAGCACTGACTGATCTCCTTGGGCTCCCGGCAGCTGCCTCTTCCCCCCCACAATTGGGAAGGTGTTTTCATCCTTCTCGTAGCCCAAAGGCCAAGCATCCTCCTCTGAACAGCTCCATTTTACATCCCCACCTCTCAGACCTTTGGCTGCCTCTCACCCGCACTCCTTAGCTCTCCAAGAAAGGTGCTGTACAAGCCAGGCCCAGTTCTCTGTATGTGACAGCCCAGAGATGACCCCAGACCCACCCCACTCTCCTGCACAGGTGAATTTGCACCCCCCCTCAGTTCCCGTTTTGATTTAAACTCACGGTTTCATCGGCAGAGCCTGTCGCCAGCAGGAGAGCGTCGAATGGAGAAAAGTCAAAGTCCGTCACCATGTCTGATGGGGAGAGAGGAGAGTAGAGGTTCACTCCAACGGCACGCTGGCTCCTAGGCTGCAGGCTGTGGCTGCAGCAGACGTGCCACTCGCTCCTTACCCTACAACAGCCTTGCTACATGCTTCTCCCAGAGCCCGCTGCTCCCGGCAGACAACCACGGACAAACCGCTGCTGGCTTAGCAGCTCCATTCCCACAATCAGCTGGAAGATCAGATGCTGGTTGGAGCCCCACTGCTGAGCCAGGAGTCTTGGGAGAGCAGAGTGGCTCTATTTCAGCCCTTGCTAACCCGCTGTGGGATGCCTTCCTCTCCCTTCTGCTGCCATGAGCTAACCAGCCTGTCCAGGTGTCCTGCCAAGGGATGTGGAGAACTGACTTGGTGCCCTTTCTGCTTTATTTGGGATGGATCGAAAAGGCCTGACAGGGGAGGTTGTGATGATTCATTCCATATAAGAAATTCCAGTTCTCTCAGAAGACTGGAGAAAACCCTTGAAGGAGGAGGGAAGACAGCTACTCAACTCAAACATCTGGAGCAGCTGGGAGAAAAGCACTTTATATGAAAGATCCAGCCATCCCACCTGAAGGCCAGAAGAGCTCCTGTCATACCACAGAAAAGCAGGGACTCAGCGTTCCGGGTTTGATTTGTACATCCTATAATGGAAGAAAACCTGCTTCTTTAACACACGCACTCAGGCCTTCTGTACCCATTGAAGGACTTGGCCCAAGTGGATTTTCCATTGCTGGCTCCCTATGAATGGGGGGCAGTGGAATACCTCACTAAGGGGTGCAATTGGTATGAACATCTGCAGGAGCCTCACAACATCAGTCAGAGAGCATCTGGCCCAGCACACAGATGCACAGCTCTGTCAGGATGCACTACTGTCGTGCGAGGCCCTGATTCAACAAGCAACGCCGCTGGTAACAAAAACCCCCTTTGTGATTCCCTGGTTTGGCATGCGGGCCACTGAAAGGCGCTCCTTGTAACTCCATCTGCAGGGACCTGGGGGAGGGAGGCTGGCACAGTAATTAACAGCCCCTCTGCTGCATCTGGCACGCTCGAGAAAGTAGGTCACTGAGTACTTTTCCATTTGTACAAAACGACGAGAGACAGGCCCATAAAGCATTTAACAAAAACAAAAAAACATACAAGTCCTCCGGCTCTGATTATCTGCTGCATATGCCCTGAAAAATCTTCCGGCTGGATCAGACAGCCTGTGCTGAGACAGGCCAGTAGGCTGTCCAGATACTGCCCTGCAACCCCACTAAGCGGTCAAGTACTCTCACGCACTCTTCCTAGCACTCGGTTCCTGGGATAGCGAGCGACAATTGCCACTGACACAGTCCCAGGGATCCATGCCCTGCACGAGGTTCTTACAGCCAAGCAATGGCTGGGAGGCGGCCCACGAATTAGCAGTAGGCAAGGGAGACTCTCACTGCTAGGTCACTGGTTCAAATCCACACCAGGTCACTAATCACAGAAACTCCTTGCCTTCCAGGGGCTGGCCCGTGAAACGCATTTGGTAGCTTTTGGTCCTGTTCTCAGCATATAGGAACATGCCCCTTCCTGGCAGTGTCAGAGAGGCCTTTGAGACTGCTCAGCTCCCACTGACTAGTGCTGGTCCCCCATTCGATATGTTTGGTCTGGCGAGCTCACCTGAATGGCAGCACAGCTGGGACACAGTCCTCTTCCCTCCATCCTGGCTCTCCAGCGGCACGATGCCCAACACGCCTGAAAAAGACAACAGAGATCATGAGCGGCCCACCAGTCCAGCACGGCTGCCCCTTGCTGAATACCATCCTGCTTGCCACAAGTGCCACATGCCATGCACGTCTGGCATCCAAAAGCAAGCTGGGGATGAGAGTGGACATGCCTCTGATGCCAGCTGAGGTGGGAGCTGCCATCTCCAGCAGGCGTTGGGTTCCATTCCCGCAGCATGTGCACAGGGAGACTCGGGTTTGCAGTGAAACAGACAACATATTACGTAGTCACAGATGACACCCCAAGGACATGCAAGCACCCCCTCAGCCATTGATGAAGAGTGCCTGGACCAGTCGTTAGCAGAGCACGCCACCAAGGGAGTTTGCTGGCTTTGTACTGGTCTGGTCTGAAGCACAGAGCACTACCGGGGGAGATAATGATCACCCGGATCCACATAGCACACTCGTTACAGTCCGTTATTGGCAAGTAATGACTAAGCCGAGAGTCAGTCCCGGTTCACTTCCAGACACCTCAGTGGATCCCAGGAACTAAGCAAAGCCAGGCCAGTACCCGAATGAGGCAGCCGCCAACCACAGACACAGGCTGGGGGACGTGGTACCACCATGCTTCCTGGAGACATCCCGCTGAACCAATGCCCCAAGGCACACGGAGCACTGTGTTGCTAGAGCCATCTTTTCCACAGGACAGGGGCCCTGAACACCGAGGTTCGTTATATTAGTGCCTTTAATGAAGAAGGTAAGTAATCACATGGTCTTTTAACCCAGTCTCCCTGCCTCTGCTTTCACGTATTGTGCCCCCTCCTGTTGGTTGGTCTAACTCACTACATCCTGTTATTAGTCTGGAGCTTCCTAGGGAGTTAAGATCCAGGTTCTAGACCCTGCACGTCACTACCCCTCTGTGCCTCAGTTTCCCCATCTATCCAATACGGGGAATGTTTCCTTTCTCCCTGTCTTGTCTAATTAGAAAGTCAACTTGTCAGTGCAGCACCTGGCTGCGTTTTTGCACAGCACATAGTACAACGAGGGCCCAAAGACTATAAGGCCAATGGGCACATTATCCCTGTTCCACACAGATCGAGTCACCCTTCTCTGTCAAGGCTCCGCTCTGCTCCGCCCAGTGCCTTACCTGCCGAGTCAGCATTAAACGCTATCAAGCGGCAGCTGGACTTGATGTGGTTTCCACAAGAGGTGGCGGAGCCGGCTCGGATATCCCTGACCCAGGCCTAGAATCCAAAAGGAGAAATCTGTATTAGGAGAAACCTGCCCTGAGTGGGCTGGGGAGAAGGAAGAGGGAAGGGAGGAGAGAAGCAGCCATGGAGCTGGATCTCCCATGCATCCAAGGGAAACACGCAGCACTTCATCCTCCCACCACCACACAGCGGTGCCCTGTCTCCCCAAGGGGTTACTCGCAGCATCCCTCTCCCTTGCTCTATTTCTAGCAGTGCTGGGCTCCCTCTGGGACTGCAGGCTAGTTCTGTGGAGTAGCTGCTCCCCCTGCCCAGCTGGCCCCAGGGGGCTCTCAGCAGGCTTGCCCGGGCACACCCCAGGGCACGGACAAGGCAGGCAGTGCAGAGCACATGGATTCTCAGACTGTCACTGGGGGTGCAAATGGCAAATAGCCCCCCCCGAACAAGGCTTCCCCCATCAGGGCAAGGAGAGATCGATGGAGTTCCCCATGCCCCAGTACTCCACAGCTCACTCCCCATCTCCCCTCCACCCCTGTCCCCATGAGCCCGGAGTTACAAACAGGTCATTCCAGAGCTGGCTTCCATGGAATCCTGTCCAGTGGTTATTGGCCACCCCAAGGCCCTTCCCCTCTCGCTCAGATTGGGGAGCGCCAGCCTGCCAATCCAGCCTTGCTCTGGGCCTGCCTGCACTAAGTTACTCCAGAGACGGTCAGCCCCCGAATCCTGCCCTGATGGCTCAGGCAGAACAGCCTCTCTCCAGGGATCTAGGAGCAGAGCCACTATCCAGCCAGGAATGAGCATCTCCTCTTCCTCCCACACCCCCACGGTAGAGGAGTCTCGCAGCCGCCCTGAGGGTCTCAGCCCAGGCACTATCTGACAAGGGGACGCATGTGGTGGGTAGACATGTCTGAGTTCACAGCCAAGGATGCTTCACGGAGAACTCCCTATCGGCCAGGAGACAGCAAACTTCAGCTGACCACACCAGTCCTGGCATCACAAGAGTTGCTCTCTGGCAGTCGGGACCCATTGAAGACTTGCAGTTTTGTACAGGCAAATCTAAAACCTGACATGTCACCTGGTAAGTGACTGCACTCAGGCTCTGGGATCTGCACTGCCAAGGGCTCTACCTACACTGCAAACAAGAGGCGTGTCCCTAGCTCAGGTGAGCTTACCTGGGTTACAACAGCAGCAGGGACACTGCCCTGTGGCTTTTAATTGGGTTAGGAGCTGGAGTTAAAGCCGGTAAGGGAGCCTGAAGTGGAATTCAAGCATGGAGTTGCTGTGTTTTTGCTATTTTAACCAGCACTAAGAACACACTTTTTACTTGTAGCACGGACGTAGCCTATGAAACATGCTCTGCACTCGCTGCGCTTCCCGGGTGGCCTGAAAGCATGGCCTATAGCAGGAATCTGTTCTGTCACTGGGACAAGATCTTTTTGACGTGCTTGTCCGTTCTCAAAAATCGCTCCTAGCTGGGATAAGTCTGAAGAAGCCAGGAGCCAAAGCAGCTTCCCAGGTGCTGACCCTCATTACCAGGCAAGAGGCAAAGTCCCGCAGACAAGAGTCCTGCTCTCTCCATTGCTTCCTCTAGTCTAGAAAGACTCAGTCTTCTTGGGACTGAGCGCTCATCTCTGAGCCCCAAGCTCGACTGAAGCAGAGCAGCATCTGCACCCACGCTCCGAACAATCCCCTTTGCCCCACAGCCTCCACACACCCCTATGCGTAGCCACCAGCAACGCTTCAGTCCGCAACCAGCCTCCGTGAAGGCCAGCTTCAGGGCCCAGACCCTCTTGGTCCTTGCCCTGATTTTCAAGCACATGCTCGAAATTTTTTTAGCAGAAATTGTGAAGAGTTTTCACCATTTATAACAGCACCATGACAGACTCAGCCAGACCCAGCTTTCTCTGGGGCAGGAGGCCTTGGCAGAGACAAGCATGGAGAAGTTTAATACGACTAGCAAGAAATTACACGGGTGAGCATTTAGCAGGGACACCGACGGGTGAGAAATGGGCAGCCCCATTCTGACCATCTTCATCTTTAATCCCCTGGCCAACGCCAGAACGTAGCTCCTTTCCGAGAGCTGCAGATTAACAGCTAATACTGTGCAAGAAATGGGGCCCAAGTAGCTCCATGTGTAACACCACTTTGTTTCCAAGCACTAGCCACTGGAGACAGCTTCACTCACTCTGGGGTACTTAGCATTGGCCACTGTTGGTAGACAGGATACTGGGCTGGATGGACCTTTGGTCTGACCCAGTATGGCCATTCTTATGTTCTGCCACACACTAACCCCGGACAGAACCGAACAGGGACAGAGACGGACAATGGGAATCAGAAAGCTCTGCTGTAACAGTCTGTCCTCAAGAACCACCAGGGCTAGGAATCATCTGCCGAACACCACTGAAAAGATGTGATCTCTAATGGCACGCAGCCTTGATTTGTAGGCCTGTCAGGTCAACTTTTACTGGTCTCTTGGACAAGCAGCACTTTCATGATGCTGGTCCAAGGCCTAATATAGCCAAACTATGGCTCAATGTAATTTCCAGTCCCTCAACTCTCGAACTGTTAAGAGTTCATGGCAGCTCGATCAATCCTTTGGAGTTTTGCACTCAGCAACAAAATATTGTTGTGTTGGTTTTGAACTGGAGGTTGGTAGATTGCTTGCTCAGCATGCTTCCTGTCAGACACAGGTTGAAGGAAGGGACATAGTTGAAATCACCCTAAAACACTTAGCAGTTATTTTTGTTGCCGGACAGTTTGACTTTGTAGAGTGCTGCCACATCCTGTTTCAGCTGGAAATGAGTGCTCCGGATGAGGCAGACACACAGGCTTTTAAGTAGCCATCAGGATGAGAAGCTGGAAACTACCAGCATTCTAAGGGCTAAGTCCAACACTCAAATAGAGGTGACTAAGTTTATGACTGCCTATGCAAAAGGATTTCTACCCACTCAGCAGCTACTGGCAGCTTCATAACTTGGCTTGTGCATACCCAGAATTACTGAGACAATATCCTTGACGAGCTACAAGGTTTGCTTTTCTCTCCGATTGATCCACAATTGCCATCACTTTAGACCACGGTAGCCCCCGCCTATTTTACAGATAATGTGTTGACACAGCCCAGCAATCTAGGAGTTTGACAAAATATAAGGGTCAAATATATGTGGCAGAACTTGGAACAGAGCCCAGAATTCTGACTCCCAGACACCCACGCTAATGACAGTTCCGACAGTCGCTGGAGCTACTAGGGAAACATGAGAACAATGCACAGAAATCAGTGTCAACTTTTTACTTTGCAAATCCCTAAGCTCAAGTGGCAAAGATGGTCACTGCCACTGAAAGGCCTGATGCTCATGTGGCATTAGGATCCGGAGAAGGTTCACAGTCAAACACGATCTTAAAATATTTCTAGTCATATTAGATTTTATCAATCTCTCTTCATGCAAATGGAGGGGTTTTGGCCCTACCTACTTTACTGTGGTTAGAGCTAGTGCTGTCAGCAGTGTGCTAGATTAGGAGGCTGCTAGCTAGCAGAGGAAGAGGAACAGATACTGAGGAAAGGAAGGATTTTAAACACACAACGGCACTTGTAAGATCAGCACCATGCTGTCCTAGGCAGAGGCTGGCCACTTTAGTCATCTGCACTTAAAAGGCCAGCTATATTTAAACGCTAATCCTCACCTTTGAGTGACAAGATGAAGAAATGCTCCTACCTGGGATCTGATCCCATTTTGGCTCAGAGGGACAAAGGTTATGACTTGGAAATATTATTCTCAACATGAAAAATACTGTTGGAGCCGGAAAAAGGAGAGAACAGTGAGGTAGCAATATTTGCTGGATGATAATGATTTAGATTAGCCAGGACTAGAGGAGATGGTGAGGACTTTCAGAGACATCCAAGTGAACAAGTCACACATAGCAGAAGAAACCCGCAGTGAACCCGCTTCACTGTATCCTAAACTAACTGTAACCACTCCGCAGTCTGTACTGTACAGTTTGATACAGACATCGCAGATAAATATAGACAGAGACAAAAGTGCCCATCCCTCTAAATGCCAAGGGAAAAGTTGGATTTATGCTGGAAATCAAAAGAACTCCTTACAGTTTGCAGTGAATCCAATTCTGAACAGACAGGTGACGTCTCCTAGCCACCTCCCCAGAGGGAACCATTTGCCTCCTTACTGGCAGTCTCGGCAGAGATTTCAAGGACTAAATGGGCCATGGAGACCAACTGACTCCCTCCCTGCCCTCTAGATGTTCTCTATACAAGAGAATGCAAGAAGGTGCCCTGACTCCACCTATTCGGTGGAGAAAGAGCCTTGGCCTCTTGGGTTATGCTGGCACCTGTCAGGAGGAAAACAAGAGGTGGCTTTGAGATTTGTTTAGGCAGAGGAGATAGCTGAGTGGAGTAAGGATCAGACCTAGATTTCCCGAAACCATGTTCAAATCCTGCAGAGGCCTGCACAATGGCTATGCTGGATTCCACGCAGTCTGTTGCATTTTGTGAATGAGACCGTAAATAACTGCCCCACCTTACATGAAAGGGACCTTCAGCTTAAAGTCATTTGTGCCTACAGTGTATTTAGCCTGCTACTCTTACAGTAAACTTCACGTGTTCCTTGTAACAGTTTGGAGAAGAGATTCCCCCCCTCCACTATTTTTTCAGTGTCTAATGAGTTTGTTTCCTCTCTACAGCCAGTTTCACCTCCTGAGGGCCTGTCACACAGCAAAATTATAACAGAGGAAAGCATTTGCAAACCCACAAAAACTGCCAGGAAGATTCAGGCAGATGGCGGCCCTGGAACGACTTAGCTCATTTTGGAAAAGGACTAAACACAGATTACATTGACATCGTCTTTAAACACACTTATTCCTCAGCATGTCTCCTACAGTAGCGGTTCACCCTGGCCTCCTTGTCTAAACTTTCTATCCCCCTGACTGGTATTCAGCTTGCTGCCTGCAAGTTCACCACTGACCTTCACCCCAGGGGTGTCTGCATTTCAGTAACATGGCACAGTTTGCTAAATTTGGGGGGATGGAAGGTGAAGCAAGTGGGTCCTATTCAGTGTTGCTCTGGGTTTAGCACCAGCTTGCCTGGCCCAAAGTGGACCATAGCAGAGGCGTAACCCTCATCCACACAGCTTGCACTGAGGGCTGTCCTGCCCCCGCAGCTAGCGGAAAGGGGGTATACACCCCTCCTCTCTGCCAAGCCAGCGCCAGGACAGAGACTAACCTGGCTCATTGTTTTCTCTGATGAGCAACGTGCGGAGGTGCAGCCTCCCATTCTCCCCTTGGATAGGAGGCTCTAGTGCAGGGGTGGGCAAACTTTTTGGCCCGAGGGCCACATTGGGGTTCAAAATTGTGTGGAGGGCCAGATAGGGAAGACTGTGCCTCCCAAAACAGCCTGGCCCCATCCCCTATCTGACCCCCACCCACTTCCTGCCCCCTGACTACCCTCCCCCAGAACCCCCAATCCATCCAATCCCCTCCCCACTTCTTATCACCCCCTCGGGAGACCCCCCTACTCTAACTGCCCCCCTCAGAATCCCACCCCCTAAGCCCCCCTGCTCCGTCCCAAATGCCCTTTCCCAAGACCCCCCACCCTAACCACCACCACCCCAAGACCCACCAACCTAAGCCCCCCCACTCCTTGGCCCCTGACACCCCCTCCAGAGATCCCCCTTCCCCTAATCACCCCCCAGGACCCCACATCCATCCAACCCCCTGCTCCCTGGCCCCTGACTGTCCCGATCCCTATCCACACCCCCGTCCCCCTGACAGGCCCCCGGGGACTCCCCCCCCTCAGCCCACCCCCCCCCCCCGCGCGGGGCCCCAACCGCCCCCCCCCCCCCCGCCCAGACCCCCCCACCCCCTAGCCAACCCCCACCCCCCCAGCCCCCGCCGCTGCCGGTTTTTAGAATAGCGTATCTGACCCAGAGCCAGACACGCGGCAGCGCTGATCTTCCAGAGCGCACAGCATGTCCGGGAGCCAGACACGCGGTGGTGCAGCTCCGCCTCCCCCAGCGCTGCTCACGTGGTCCGCTGAGGCCGCATGGGAGGGGGTCATCGCAGCCTCCCCAGCGCAGCCCGGTGAGGCCGCGCGGGAGGGGCTGGAGCAGATTCCTGCCGGAACAGCTTCCTCAGCATGGCCCGCTGAGGCCGCGCGGGAAAGGATCAGCGGGAGAGGGGCCTCCCCAGCTGGCCCTCGGAGGCTGGTTAGGAGGAACCCGCAGGCCGGATCTGGCCCCCGGGCCGTAGTTTGCCCACACCTGCTCTAGTGGCACAAACTCTACTGATGGGGAACTAAACCAGCACAGACCATACTGTGACTCAGGGAGCTGTTTGGCCAAGTGCACGGGGGGTGCACAAGGGTTGCAGAGAGTTTGATCTCTAGGTAATAGTTCAAAGGATGTCATGTGAGGTGTCCTATATGTATATGAAAGGGTAACAACCTTTATGCATGCAGTAATATATAATCCCTCCTGGCCAGAGGTACAGAATCACTTACCTGTAAGGGGTTAATCATTTCAATTAACCTAGTTGGCACCTGACCAGAAGGACCAGTGGGGAAAGATATTTTCAAATCTGGGCGGGGGAAAGGTTTTGTTTGTGCTCTTTGTGTTGTTCTCTCTCTGGACAAAGAGTGAGATCAAGCAGGTAACCAGCTCCTACTGAAATGACAGAACTGCTGTAATTTTAGATGCAAGTAATAGCAAGGCAATACGTTAGATTATCTTTTGTTTTAGTGTGTGAAGTTTCCCTATGCTAAGAGGGAGGTTTATTCCTGTTTTTGTAACTCTGAAGTTGCACCTAGGGGGAGGGATAGCTCAGTGGTTTGAGCATTGGCCTGCTAAACGCATGGTTGTGAGTTTAATCCTTGAGAGATTAACAGTTTTTTGCCCCATATCCCTAGATGATTTAATTGGGGATTGGCCCTGCTTTGAGCAGGGGGCTGGACTAGATCTCCTGAGGTCCCTTCTAACCCTGATATTCTATGAAATCCTGTGTTTTAAATCTTTTTATTGCCCTGTAAAGCTATCTTCCATCCTGATTTTGCAGGTGTGATTCTTTTACCTTTTTTAAAAAAATAAAAAATTCTTCTTTTAAGAACCTGATTGATTTTCAGTGTCCTAAGAATCAGGGATTTGGTCTGCGCTCACTTGGTTAACCTTTTGATTGGCATATTATTTTTCAGCCTCCCCAGAAAAGGGGGTGAAGGGGCTTGAGGAAATTTGGGGGCAACAGGAACTCCAAGTGGTCCTTTTCCTGAATCTTAAACCACTTGGTGGTGGCAGCAATACTATCGAAAGACAAGGGAAGAAATCTGTATCTTGGAGAAGTTTTTAACATAAATTGGTGGAATATAAGCTTAGTGGGTCTTCCATGTGAGTCCCCACATCTGTACCCCAGAGTTCAGAGTGGGGAGGTAACCCTGACGTGAAGTCTTTGAATATTAGGTGTCCACTGTAAAGTATTCATGTACAGTCTGAGCCAAATGCTAACCAAGTGACCGCAAAGTCTCCAGGGGAGATCCTAGACAGGAAAACAAAACACCCACGACTATCCAATTGGCAAGTGAAGACAATGGGTATTTGGGCTACAACTGTACAGAAATCCTGCATCTTTCCACTGTGGAGCCAAGACAATGACATAACTTGTCCCAAAAACAGAAGATCCGAGCCAAGCCTGGCTGTAATACGGTAGAAGGATTTTGCTCTAACACAACGCCCTGGGAGTTAAGTTTAGGCTCTAGTATACCTACACTGTCACTCCCCATGCTGCTTTCCTGCTCTGCAGACAGAGGAGTTTGTTCTCCATAGTTGTCAGCCCACCACTTCCACAAAGCAGGGGATTCTATTCTAAACTGAGCCATGAACGTCCTGTGAGAAGCTGGGCCTCGCTGGCTACCAATATCCATAACTAGCCCAGCTGAAATCTGGGCCTGCTGCCAGCGCGGCTCCCACAGCTTCAGCTTGAGCAGCAACGTCCGTAACGCCTCTCCAGTCGGAATGTATTTTTATACCCACTGCTGTTTAGCAGGCAGCTTTGCTCCTGTTAGGCATTTGAAATTTAGCAATTTGTTAATCTGAATACAGAGAATCAACACTCTGAAGAAAACGTAGCCACAGCCAGTCAAGATTCCAGTCACTTGACGGAAGCATCAATGGGCCAGGTGGGTTCTTGGCTCTACACACCTCAGTGGGGGCGTGAAGCACAAAGCCAAGAATCTATTGGGAGGTCCAGGGGGCAGCTGTAATTAGGCCATTGCTTCTGGTTTTACTTGCAGAATTAATCTGACCTGCACAGTTTTGTCAGACACACACACAAGAACCGCCAGCAGACAACTGCTCGTTGCACAAGGCCTGGGTTTGAGAACTCTTATGGTTTGCAATTAAGAATATGGAAGGAGAAAAGAGTCTCCATGTTAAGGAATTAGAATATGGGTCCTACACACCAGATCTCATGGAGAGCAGCCAGCACCAAGCGCTGTCGAGACAGTGCTCTGTAGAGGGGCAGCAAGGTCAAGTGGTCTCACTCGCAGCTGCAAGCCAATAACAAACCCTAACCCTGGTCAGGCCGTGTCTTGCCACATGGCCTCAGGGAAGAGGTCACTCATCTGTGACTGCTAAAAGACTCAAGGCTCATTATCACTGCTCTGCCACAGCCTCACCTCCCCTGCCTCCCACTGACTTTTCCCCCTGAATTGCTTGGACTTTAATCTTCAATGCCAGGCAACCCTGTAGTCTCCCTCAGAGAGCCGAGCTCCATCACCCCGCAGGCTAGCCCGCCACCATGGCACCAGCCTTACCCCCTAACACTTGCCTTCCTTTTCCTTCCTGGGTGTTCTTGAAGGTATTTGTGGTATTTCTCATTGGCTTTTATCAGCAGACCCTGAGCTGCCTTGTCTTCAGACCTGTTCTGTCTGATCTAGGAAGAGACTCAGGTTCCACACTGACAACAGATTCAAGGTCTGCACTTCAGGATCACTTGAGCAGAGTGCTCCTGCACCCACGGAAGAAGAGAGGCCACATAATTCAAAGCAATGTATTTACCGCAGAAAAGGGCAGAACGCACCATACCCCTGACTGACTGGGTAATCAAAATGACTACACCTCATGGAATTTAGACTGGTAGCTGACAAACTCAATATCATCTCCACCTGCAGTTATCCAACTCATTCACCTCTTCCCTGCCTGGATATTGCGCATGCCTCTTTTCTCAAACTTCCCAATCCCAGTTAGTTCTGCTATCCTCCTCCCATACTACCTCTAATTTCTCCTCCCTCATTTTGCTAACTTCCCTTCGCCACAAGCCCTTAGTCCCCTGCCCATTATTTATTCATCCCTGACCCATAAAGGCCACCAAACCCAGAAGGGCTAATCTAGAGTCCTTATGGCTCTCATAACAGGATGTCAAAAAACCTCCCATTCCCTGAAACAGCAGGTCAGGATAGGGTCACTAGGGTATCATGAGGCAATACCTCCTCCCTTGGTCCTCTCCCCTTATTCTGCTGGTCTGAATACCAAAGCACAAAATTTGGTCTCCCAGTGGACAATCCAATGATAGTGCACCCCAGAGCATTTCCTACTCCTGTTCCTTTCCCAGTTTATTCTCTTGCTGTTCCTTCTCTTTTCAGACTCCCTCCTGTTCCGGTTCCCTCCCTTTCCCCAGAATCACCCCTGTGCTCCTGAATAGAGTTTGCAGAAGATATATGACCTTGGTCAGTTTCACGCTGCCGCTGGGAAGCACTGTGTGCTAGAGACAGGCAATGAGACAAGGACATATGCCCTGAGCATAGACCAGAATAGCAGAGGGACTACAGGCTGGGACGGAGGTGCATCACCAGGTCCAAGTAGTGTCCAGGAGTAGAACAGCAGGTTTAGGTGGGTGAAGTTTGCACAACACTTGCTCTCAAGATGGCCTGCTCAAACAGTTCTAATGGACATTAAATCAACTATTTGAGAGGGGGATAGTTAAATGTTTAAAGCTAAATTTTGCTGCCCAATAAACAAAAACCAAACCGTGCTCATGTTTATTGAGTCAGGTACTCTAGCAGTTAGCCAGTGTTCTCGGTGATCTCTCTCTGCTGAACTGTGAGCACCTGGAAGCAGAGACATTGTCCAAAGTGACTGTACAGTGTCATATGCAATTATACTACTCTATACAAAAACCATTCTGACAAGCTATATAGCACCTCTCATTTCTGAGCACTCAGAAGTATCACTTTCCTCCTCTTACCAACCCACGAAAAGGCAGCCACCTCTGGGGTGAGTGAACTGACCTGAAGCACACAACGGCTCTATAAAACAATTCAAAACAAAACTGAAGACCTTCCGTTATCCGTGAGGGGAAACCAGGACAAAAATTCTGTTGCTGTTTTCACAGCAAGCTGGGGAAAGCGGGGTGGGTGTGAGAGGAAATTCAAGGAAAAAGAAAACTGTGCTGTCAAGAAGGGCTGCACATCTTGGCCACCAAGCTGGGAGATGCTCCGACTGGAGATGAGACAGTGGGAGTCACTGAATACTCAGCACCGAGAGATTATTTAGATTCCTCCACACTTTAGGCACACACACTCATTATGAAAATCTTAGCCAGGGATTCACCTATCCCCCAGAGGAACTGGGGTAAATGGCCTGTGCAGCACTCTGAGATCCCCACCAGCCAACTGCTATAGAAGTGCGGGGTTGTGTATAGCATGGCAGAATCATAGGACTTTAGACTCTTTAGGGAGATCATTCCTTACACAGGCACAAAATATTTTCATCATTTTTAATGTAGTAATTCAGAGTTGTTCACACTTGCATGCACTGTGCACTGTACAGCACTGCAGCGAGCTACCCACAAGTCTGCACCCCCATTTCCTTATCTACAGATTCATGAGACTGCACAGTTTCACACTGCACCCCTCAGGGGCACAGAATTGACTTGGGCAGTCCCCTGGTATCACAGGAGCAGGTTTGATATTCTGTTTCCGTAAAGGAAGTAGCTGGGTATTAATATATTTCTTCTGCTTTTAAGGGCCACATATTTACACTTGCAAGAGTGAGGAAATGTGAAAGTTACGCTGAACATCCTTAACTCCCAATGGAGTTCCTGCATAATGCAGTTACTAGCTAGGCTTATATAACTAAGGTGTAGAACACTATGTGGTGTGCCTCCAACTTAAGGAGTTGATCCCCTAAGCCTAGTTTGCCTGAGTTGGCTAACAGAAGCCAACAAGGTCACTCACCACATGTAAACAGGCTGCAGTATGAGGCCCTTGTTAGAGCACCTTCATTCGGTCTTCTGCTCCTAATGCTTAAGTTTGCAGCCTATTGCATTCAGAGTGTCTGACACTCAAAATTCTTCGTTTGCTCTGAGAGAAGTTGCCCGTAGTGTTGTATTTGTGGATCACTGTCATGCAACATCCTCACCTCCTGCTCTAATTCACTGGCAGCACATACATGCACACAGCCAATCTCTGCCGTATTAGTATAAAGGGCATGTTGAAACATTTTCATTTCCTAGCAGGTTAAGCTACAATTTGCTCTGTAGAGAAAAGCTCTACACAGCCTAGGGAAGAGGTTACTCAACCCCTGAGAGGAAGAGAGGGCGGAAATGCTGAGAACATCTTGTGATACAAAAGCCTAAACTGAAAACAGTTGCAAACAACACAATGAGAAGTCCATTGGAACAGCATACTGTGGTAAGCTTAGCGTTTCAAAGCCACATGGCACCATAATAGCTACAGAGCAATGTCATGAGGAAAAAAGTTTCCAGTGAGAACACTTACAATAAGGCAGACAACCCTAGGCGAAAAATGCTAAGATCCAACACAGGAAGACAATAATATTTGTGTTTTAGAGACAGTTGCTGTTTAGGCTGCCTGTTGGAACCCTAAGTCACTAACAATTCATTTCAAGTCAACTGGATCTTGTTTTCCAGTTAGATTTTTTCATACCAACAATAAAACCAGCATGTGTGTTCTGGGATGAGAGTTGTTCTCTGATATAGAAGAGAAGCCTGGAGATGGCCTGAGACCAAATAAAGCCCAGGAAACAAAGCCGATCAGAGCTCTGAATGGGAGTAGCAGGAGCACTGATATGTCCAAACTGGAGGGCTCATGTCCACTCACAGCCAGGACAGGGACCTGGAGATCACCAGCCATCAGGGAAGAGTCCCGCACTCCAGGACCACCCTGCACCACACATGGCCATTCACACCGGAGCAAGCTGGGTGCAGAGGGTTCTACTTCCACTGGACCTCAGTGTAGGAACTGGGAGCGAGGGAGCAGAGTCCAGCCCCAGAGCCCATCCCAACCACAGGCTGCCTGGGACCACCTGTGACTGGGGAACCTCAGGAAGAGACATTGGTCCCTTCCCCATAACCCAGGCTGCACCAGTAGGGAGGGAGTTAGAAGGGGGTGAGGAACAAGGCTCTTGGGGGGCCACTCCACTAACCCTGCCTGGCCCAGGATCATAGAATGGTCAGAGCCCCTCAAACTGCATCACCCAGCTCTGCCTAGCACCTGCCCTCGCTAGCACCGGGAAAGGGGCTCCAAGGGGAGAGCCAAGTGCCCTCTGCCCTATATAGCCTGTGGGGGAGGGGATGGAAACTGACCACCAGGGACTTGGGCAGGGTGGAGGAACTGGGGGGTGCCTCAGGGGCAGGGCCCCCCAAAGCAAGGCAGGAGAAGCAGACGGGGTCCCCAGGGATGGGGTGTGGGAAGCAGGGGAGAGGGACTCGAGTATCCACGGGGCGGTCGGGGGTTCCCGGGGGCGGGCCTAGTAGAGCAGAGACTGGGGGGTTCGGGGTCCACAAGGGGGGGGATGCGCGCGGGGACGAGGCTGGGAAAACGCGGGTCCCCAGCCCCCCCGCTTCCCCCAAGACGGGGCGGGGCGCACAGCGCGCGGCTGCGGGGGCGGCCCTGCCCCGACAGGACTCACCTCCTTGCGGGCCGGCTTGGCCGCCGCGTGCCGGAACCGGGACACCTTGAAGCGATTCATGGTGCCGGCTCTCAACGCCGCTTCCTCCCGCAGGCTCAGGCTGCCCCCGCCGCGCCCTCCCTCAGCCGGCGGTTCCGCCCCCGCGCCAGACCCCGCCCCTACCCCGCCTAGGCCTCGCCCCTGTGCCTGGCCACGCCCCTTCTTCCGACAGACCCCGTCCTTGCACGTGGCCACACCTCTTCTTCCTGCGGGCCCTGCCCCAGCCTGGCCCCGCCCCTACTTAACATAGGCCCCGCCCCTTGTGTGTGGCATAGGTGGTTGAGTGATGCTCAGGGCATACCCTCCCTTCCTCGCCCTTTGGTTGGGTGTACCCCGGAGTGCCACCTACCAACCATGCCCAGTGCCATGCTGCTAGCAGGCCAGGACCTGCCCGAGTGAGGGCAGCCGCCAACAAAGCTCTGCTCTGACTTGAACTGCAGGAGGGGACATGCCCTGCATGAGATCTTGGCCCTGAGACTACAATGTGGCTACTCCCAGCCTGGCCCCACAGGAGCAAGGCCTGAGCTCTGGAAGGCTGCAGGTGCTGGTCACTGCAGTGTCGAGGTTCCATGGTTTTCCAGCCAGCAAGGGGCAATAGAATAAGGTGCCACCAGCCTAGGCATGGCCTGGTCAGCAGGGGTTCATTGTTTGCCCCTCTGGTCACTCCTGAGTTCCACTCTCTACATGACCAGACAACAGTAGACAAGGACTTCAGCCAACCAACTCCAGAGAGCTTGTTAATAAACCCAGTTCTCGTCATGCTCTGATTGTGGATGAGGCCTTGTATTGGGGAAGAGTGGGAGTTTGCACAGGGGCTGGAGAGCTTGGGTCTAAGTCAGCGCTATTGCAAGAGGAGACTCCCCTGAGAGGAATCAGGTGTTGTCATTGTAAAAGGCAGCAGGAAGCACTAGGGTTGTGTGCGCAGATGGAGGTATGTGAGGTGTCTGCAGAGTGGAATATGAGCTTTGTGCATGGCAGTTGCACTGGAGGTGGGTATTAACTATGGGACAGTACGATGGACATTGTGTTTGTTTCTTCATGAGGTTGATGGCAAGAATCAGGCTAGAGATAATGAGGTTAGTTCAGTCAGGGAGGATAAGGCCCTCTTCTAGCAGTTGATCCAGAGGTATGAACACCGAGAGAGGAGAAACTGCTTTGTAGTTAGCTAGCCATTCAGTCTTTGTTTAATCCTGAGATGATGGTGTCAAATTTGCAAATGAACTGAAGCTCGTCCGTTTCTCTTTGAAGTCTGGTCCTGAAGTTTTTTTGCTGCAGGATGGCTACCTTTAAATCTGCTATTGTGTGTCCAGGGAGACTGAAGTGTTCTCCTACAGGTTGTTGTATATTGCCATTCCTAATATCTGATTTGTATCCATTTATCCATTTACATAGGGACTGTCCAGTTTGGCCGATGTATATAGCAGAGGAGCATTGCTGGCACATGATGGCATATATTACATTGGTAGACGTGCAGGTAAATGAACTGGTGATAGTGTGGTTGATTTGGTTAGGTCCTGTGATGGTGTCGCTGGTGTAGATATGTGGACAGAGTTGGCATCGAGGTCTGCATATTTATAACTGCCGCTGGAAATTTCCACTGCATGCATCTGATGAAGTGGGTATTCACCCACGAAAGCTTATGCTCCAATACGTCTGTTAGTCTATAAGATGCCACAGGACTCTTTGTTCCTTTGGTATATCCACTCTTGTCCACATGGTCGTTGACTTCCTCAGAGAATTCTAATAGATTGGTGAGCCATGGTTTCCCTTTACCAAGCCATATTTGCTCTTCCCCAATATATCGTGTTCCTCTATGTGGCTGAGAGCTCTGTTCTTTTCTGTAGCTTTAACCACTCTGTCAGGTATTGAAGTTAGGCATACCAGCCTGTAATTGCCAGGATGGCCTCTGGAACCTTTTTAAAAAATCAGCATCACATTAATTATCTGCCAGTCATCTGGTATAGAGGCTGATTTAAGAGATAGGTTGCATGCCAGTAAGTAGTTCTGCAATTTCACATTTGAGTTCTTCCAGAACTCTTGGGTGATAGTATCTGGTCCTGATGACTCATTACCATTTAAAGTACCAATTTGTTTAAAAACCTCCTCTATTGACATCTCAGTCGGGGACAGTTTTGTTACAGGAAAAATCTGAGGAAACTCCCTCACATCCTCTGCAGTGAAGAAAGATGCAAAGAATTCTTTTAGCTCCTCTGCAATGGCCTTGTCTGCCTTAATCCAACTGATTATTTGGCAGGCTTCCTGCTTCTAATGTATTTGAAAATAAGTGCTGCTGCTAGTTTTTGTGTCTCTTGCCAGTTGCTCTTTAAAATCTTTTTTTTGTCTGCCTAATTATACTTATACACTTTACATGCCTGAGTTTGTCCTTCTGTTTTCTTCAGTAGGGTCTGACTTCCAATTTTTTAATAAGATGTCATTTTGCCTTTAATGCAGAGGTGGGCAAACTTTTTTGCCCAAGGGCCACCTTCATGTCACGAAACTGTATGGAGGGCCACAAAGGGAAGGCTGTGCCTCCCAAACAGCCTGGCTCCCACCCCTTATTTTCCCCCATCCCACTTCCCATCCCCTCAGAATCCCCAACTCATCCAACACCCCCGTTCCCTGTCTGCCCTAACTCTTATTCACACCCACACCTGACAAGCCCCCCGGGATTCCCACGCTTATCCAACCCCCCCGTTCCCCATCTTCTGACCTCCCTGCTAAACCTCCACCCCATCTGACCTCTCCTGCTCCCTGTCCCCTGCTGCCCTGACCGTTATCCACACCCCCAGTCCTAACCATTCCCCAGGACCCCACCCCCTATCCACACACACCCTGTTCCCTGTACCCTGACAGCTCCCACTCCTATCCACACCCTGCTCCCTGACAGCCTCTGAGACCCCCTGCCCCTTATCTAACCTCCCCCCACTCCCACCCCCTTACGATGCCACTCTGAGCAGCAGGAGCTTCCAGCCCCTCTGCTGCGCTCCCCAGCAGGAACAGTGGGCCAGAGTGCTGGCAGCACAGCACGCTGAGACTGCTGGAGAGGGGAACACCAGGGGAGGGACTGGGGTCTCGCCTCCCCAGCTGGAAGTTCAGGGGCTGGGCAGGACAGTCCCACAGGCCGGATGTGGCCCACGGCCATAGTTTGCCCACCTCTGCTCTTCAAAAAGCAGCTTAGCCATGGTGGCTTTTTAATTATCTTAATTTCCCCATCTCTGCTCTTCTAAAAGCTGCTTAGTCATGGTGGCTTTTTAATTATCTTATCTTAATTTGCCCACCTCTGCTCTTCTAAAAGCTGCTTAGCCATGGTGGCTTTTGTAATTATCTTCTGCCCCCCTCTGTCTCTTCTAAAAGCTGCTTAGCTATGGTGGCTTTTTAATTATCTTTTAGTCATCTTGCCATTTTAAAAAAACGTAGGGTATACATTTAGTTTGAGCCTCTATTATTGTGTTTTTTCAAAAATTTCCATGTAGTTTGCAGGCATTTTACTCTTGTGACTATTCCTTTTAATTTCTGTTTAGCTTTTTCATTTTTGTACAGTTCTCCTTTTTGGAGTTAAATGCTACTGTGATGAACTTCTTTGGTATTTTCCCCACCTACAAGGATGTTAAATTTAGTTACATTATGGTTGCTATTACTGAACAATTCAGCTGTATTCAGCTGTGAACCAGATACTTTGCGCCATTAAGAATTAAATGAAGAATTGCCTCTCCCCTCATGGGTTCCAGGACTAGCTGATCCAAGAACTAATCATTTGTGGTGTTAGGGACAATATATTCCAGCAAGAAGTGTTCCAGCTCAGTCACCGCATTCGTATGTACAGAGTGTGGCCCCCAAAGATGAAAGTTTCCAACATGAGCTGGTACATCTAGATTGGAACAGAATGTTCTCAGCTAGGTGAGCCAGTGCAACTATAGGCTCCAGGTTTCAATGTCTAGCTTGATCTGAAAGGGCCCCCCTGCACTGGGGAATTTTGCAGTTGTGTAGTTTTCCTGCTGATGTAACACCCCTCTCCCCACTCCATTGGGTATGCACTGTATAGGTCTAATGTGGGGCTTGCATTGGTGGGTTTGTACCATTGCAGCTACACCAGTACAAAATCCCTAATGCAGACATGCCCTGAGAAGCTTTTGAGTACTGGGTTGAGGCATCTTGGGCAAACAGGTCTCACCTTATAATGTTCCATCTTGATCTGAATGGGAGTGCAGCCCAGAGGGAACATATTACACTATGATCGGTGTAGCTCTTTAATGCAGGAGTCTTGCTCATGGAGACTCCAGTTTCCAAAACAGATAGATCCATCTTAATCTATGATCCATCTTCCCTCAGCAAGGCGGTGCTGGGATGTGGGAAAAGTGCATGCACGGCTCTCCTGCCGCGACTACCCCTAGGGTGCCAGCTGGTGGAGGGACGCCATGATAGGGCAGTTGGAGCAGAAGATCTTAGAGTAAGAGAGGCTTCTGGCCTCCGGCCCCGAGGATCCACCTCTCTGCACAGCGTAGGAGGGAGGAGCTCCATGCCCTTTTGTTCCATCCCGCATCTTCCCCCTTTGGGAGCTGTATCGCAGCTCCCGCTTCTTCTATGCCCTGGAGAAAAGGAGGGGGGGCCAAAGAAGCACATCACCTGTCTTCTGGCAGAGGATGGAACCCCCATCACGGATCCAGCGGAGATGTGCAGGAGGGCCAGGGCCTTCTACGTGGGCCTTTTCTCCCCAGATCCGACCGATCCTGAAGCTTGCAGAGTGCTCTGGAATGGATTCCCGACGGTCAGCATGGGCGACCGAGACCAGCTAGAGCTACCTCTCACTCTGGCCGAGTTCTTGGAATCCCTCCGTCTCATGCCCACCAGTAAATCCCTGGGCATGGATGGGCTGACCATGGAGTTCTACCACATGTTCTGGGATGTCCTCGGCCAGGACCTTGTCACCGTCTGGGCCAAGTCCTTGGAGAGCGGGGTCCTCCCCCTGTTGTGCAGGCGAGCCATGCTTGCCTTGCTCCTGGAGAAGGGGGACCCCTGCGACTTTAGGAATTGGTGTCCCTTCTTGCTCCTCAGCATGGACTACAAAGTCATAGTGAAGGCCATCTCGCTGCAGCTGGGGTCTGTGCTGGCGGACATGGTCCACCGCGACCAGACCTACACCGTCCCAGGCCGTAACATCTTTGACAATCTGTATTTGGTTTGGGATCTCTTGGAGCTTGGGTGTAGGGATGGTCTGTCGTTCACCCTCCTGTTCCTGGATCAGGAGAATGCGTTGAACTGGATAGACCACGGGTATCTCCTGGACACTCTGCAAGTGTCTGGCTTTGGACCCCAGTTTGTGAGCTTTCTCCAGGTGCTGCACGGCTCCACGGAGTGTCTGGTCAGGCTCAACTGGACCTTGACTGAGCCAGTCAGCTTTGGGTGGGGAGTATGGCAGGGATGCTCCCTCCTGGACCAATTGTACGCTCTGGTGCTCCCTAACGGGCCAGCTGTTTGCTCTCCCGTCTCAAGCCCTTCCTCTGTCTCTTCTGCCAGAGGCTGATGGGATTGGTGCGGCAAGAGCCAGAGCTGCGGCTGGTCCTGTCAGCGTACACCGACGACGTGCTCCTCGTGGTCCAAGACCCGGGCAACTTGGTGCGGGTGGAGGCTTGCCAGGACAGCCTCCTCTGCCCAGCTCAACTGGGTCTGGAGCTCTCGCGTGGTGGTCGGGGATGGGTGTCAGGCGAACTCCCTCCTACCCACGCTTCAGGCCATCTGGTGGAGCACAGGTCTGCTGCTCTATCTTCGCATTTACCTTTCTGCCACACATCCGTCTCTGCCGGAGAACTGGCACAGTTTAGAGGGCAGAGTGGCTCCAGAAATGGACAGGACTATTCCGGTGCCTCTCCCTCTAAGGGAGGGCACTGGTGCTCAATCAGCTAGTACTGTCCCTGCTCTGGCACCGGCTCAACACCCTGGTTCCTGGCCAATCTCCGGAAATTAGTTCTGGAGTTCTTCAGGCCAGGACTGCACTAGGTCTCTGCAGGGGTCCTCCATCTGCCTCTGGAGGAGGGAGGACAAGGCCTGAAGTGCCTGCACACTCAGGTCCATGTCTTCCGCTTCCAGGACCTGCAGAGGCTCTTTTTTATGGTGCAGGTAGTCGGTGTGGGGCACACTGGTGCACGTCTTCCTGTGTCACTTCTGAGGGCTCCGATACGACCGGCAGCTCCTTTATCTCCATCTAAGTCCCCCTCAGCGTGCCAGAGGTTGGTCCTGGAGGAAGTCACCAGCATCACAGAGACCTCCTGGACTACGACTAGGAAGACTGGCTAGATCCCCTGACACTTGCTCAGTGCATGGGGCTCTCCAGGCTTCAAACTCCCTGGCGCATACTTCAGGATGTGAGGGCTGCTTTACCGCCCACTGCTCAGGTTTTCCTCAACCGGGTCCTCCGAGAGGGCACACCCCGCCCATCCTCCACCCTCTTTTTCATTGGACCACCACCCCATGGATTATTCTCACCTTTGAGTGATGCAATTTATGTTGCATATCGAGTATGTGGTAGTGTAGACAAGATCTCAGTCTTGTCCAAGTTACATCTGAGTGCGGATCAGCAGAGTACAATCCGGTTCATTAGGAAACACCTTCAGTGTAGGTTACGCAGCACTACATAGGGAAGAATAACCATGTCATGTACCACCCGCTTGCGCCAGGGTAGCCCCACATGGAAGTTATAGAATCTGCAGCCAGCTGGTATCTTAGACCCAGGACAGGGCTCCCTCCCCTCCAGCCATGTGTCCTGGCTGAGCATCTGGCCCGCACTGAAGGGGGCTGGGGCTGAGTGGGGACAGACCCCGCTGGCTACAGACTGCCCCGAACACCCCCATCCCCCAGGGACTCGGGAGCCCAGCTGAGCTTTGCCAGCAGACCCAGCAGGGCAACAGTGAGACAAGGCTAAGCAACGCTTGCGCAGTAAAATATGTGTCTCGAGGGCATGGAGCTACTGCGCACGCGCAATGCTCTCGCTTGGCTCGGGCACACGCCTGCGCACTGGATGTCCTTTGGCCGGCCGGGTTGCGCAGCCGCTCTGTGCCTCGGCGTCGCAAGATGGCGGCCAGGTGCTCCTCACGCTGGCTGAGCGCGGCGGCCGGGAGGAGCCGGGGCCTCGGCGGGGACACGCGGCTGCTAGTGGTGTGGCTGGGCCGGCGGCTGAGCACGGCCCCCGCAGCCTTCCCGCCCCGCGCCGGGCCAGGGAGCCGCCTCCTGTCACTGAGCGCCGGGGTCAGCCCCGCGGGTGAGAGGGATGGGGGCTGTTTGGGGGAGCGGGCACGGGATGAGTGAGGGCGGGAGCTGGGGAACCCCGTGCCTGTGGGGCGAGGCACGGCAATGAGAGGGGCAGGGCCGGGGGTGAGGGGGCGAGGGGGCGAGGGGAGGGCTGTGCCTGGTGTGGGGGCCCGGGGGTGAGAGGGACGGGGAGCTGGGGTACCTGTGCCTGGGGACGGGCGTGAGAGGGAAGAGGAGCCGGAGTGCCTGTGCCTGGGGGCGGGGGTGAGAGAGAAGGGGAACCGGAGTACCTTTGCCTGGGAGGCTGGGGCTGGTTGCAGGGGGGTGAGTGCAGGGGAGAGGAGTGAAAGATCTCGGCCCTCGGGGGGGTGTCACAGTGCAGGGTTTTTGGTGGCCCAGTGATGCTGGGGACAGGTGGGTGGTGTCACAGGAAAGGGAATCCCCTTGTCTGTGTGCTGGGATGGGGTGGGGGTACTTGATGGCCATGGCCCTGGGAGGCATGCTCAGATTGCCACCCCAGCGACAGGGCCCTGTCATGCTGCTCTCCTGGAAAGAGCTGTGACGTTTCTATTCCTTATATGTGGGTTCTGAGCTGCCCATCACCCTGGTCCCTGAGCTGTATTCTGTGGGGTGTAAAGGTAGAGTTGTTAGCTTTCCAACCAGGGAAGCAGATTTGGGTCCCTCTCTAGTGAGGGGAAAGCTGGCCATTGTGCTGAGCACTCCAGCTTTCACCTTCATCCCAACTCTGGCAACTTGCTGTATCTTCCAGTGGTACAAATTCCATAAACCTGGTCTAGCCATAGCACAGGAGAGTTCTGCTTCCAGCTTGTCTTCCTCCTCTATGCATTTGGAAGGAAACTGTTTTAGCTTGAGGGTAAAATATTTCTCAGAGAAGGGTAGTATCTCATTACAGGCCCACAGCTTGTTGAAGAGGTATCCAATCTGTCATACTCTGCATGATGGATGTAGATAACCAAATTGCAATAGTGACCAGAAATGTTTCTCTGTTTCCAGCTGCAAGAAGATTGTGCTGTCCCATTCAGACAATCTTCTAGTGGTGATCCATGCCTCTGGATGCACTAGTATAGCCTGCTCTACTGTGAGACTCATGCGGGACCTGCAGAAGCTTCCACTTGTAGTTGCACATATCCTGAGTGGAATAGATACATCAGAGCCAATTGCACTCATGCTCTGCACCAACTCCGTTCAGCCCAATATCATTTTTAAGGCCCTGGTTGTCCTCAAATCCTTCTGTGACCTTCAGTATGTTTTGGGGAGCATCATTCTCAGCAGCCTATGAAATATACAATGCAGATGATACAATTGGCATAGTCCAGTTTAGAGCCCTCAGGAGTCAGGTAGAGGAATCCTGTCAATGGAATTCTTTCACAGAAGAACAGGATGAATTTATATCTTGCTTATTCTAAAATACAGTGCACAGCATGTCTCTTTGCAGAGATTTTCTCTCAATAGAAGCAAACACAAATGTCCAGGGAGTTTACTTCCTTCCCCTAGGTCTCCTATGAAGATTAATGGAATTTAGACTCCTTCAAGGAAGGAGCAGCAGAGAAGTTGATGGTTACTTGGAGAACGCTAAGGAACTTCCCGTAGTCAGTGTCTAGATACCCTGCTGTTAGGCTTAGTAGAATTTTGTAGGTTCTCAATTTTTTTCTAGGGTGCACCATGTGTTAAGTATCTCTTGGGAAACCTATTCCATTTACTGTCTCACACACAACCTTTCCTCCTGTTTGGAATTGCAGAAACATCCATGTGACAATTAAAGCTGTTGCTACCACCCATTATTATTCTAAAAGCTTAGGCCAGGTCTACACTACAGACCTATAGTAGTATAACTGCAATTACACAGAGGTTTGAAAAATCCATACTTCTGAGTGACATAGTTATACTGTACGGCTGCCTCTCTTAAACCTATAGTTATACTGACCTAACCCTCCATGTAGTGAGCACTATGTTGACAGGAGAGCTTCTTCCATCGACATAGCTACCATTTCTCATGGGTGTGGATTAACTATGCTGATGAGACAAGCTTTCCTGTCAGTGTAGTAGTGTATTCACTAATGTGCTACAATGGAGCATCTGCATTGATGCAATTGCACCACTGTATGTGAAGACAAGCCCTTAGTCTAAATTTCAATGTGTCTTGGAATCTTCATCAGTTCGGTAACATCTTTTACAGCACGTTTTTACATGCAATTCAGTAACATCGAAGGTCAAAATCAAAGTATGAAATGATTTTTAATAAACTGTCCCTTATTTACCTCTTATGGCTAAGGTGGCCATACATGGCCTGTGCAATTCCATGACACAGCTGGCTTGATCCTTAATACAGAATAGTAGGTTGTGATCAGTGGGAAACATCCGGGGAATTATGTTTTTTTACAATTCTTCCTGACTTCTTCTTTTCTAATTTTTCTTAGGAACTAAATACTCTCCTTTAATATGTGCTGCCTCATTTCATACCAGTTCTGCTTTCTACGCCAAAGAAGATTACTACCAGGTTTTGGGAGTGCCTCGAAATGCCACCCAGAAGGAGATCAAGAAAGCCTATTACCAGGCATGTATGCCTAAGAAAAACAAATAAATAGTGTCTCTTGGAATTCAAACTCACCATTGTGATGATGGTGTTGTTGGGGAGATGGAAGGACCCATTTATTTTGGGATGGGATGAATTGTGCCCTCAGCAAGTTCGAGATGACGCTAAGCTTGGGGGAGGGGTAGATACTCCGGAGGGTAGGGATAGGGACTAGAGCAGGGGTCGGCATTCTTTCAGAAGTGGTGTGCCAAGTCTTCATTTAGTCACTCTAATATAAGGTTTCGTATGCCAGTAATACATTTTAATGTTTTTAGGAGGTCTCTTTCTATAAGACTATAATATATAACTAAACTATTGTTGTATGTAAAATAAATAAGGTTTTTAAAATGTTTAAGAAGCTTCATTTAAAATTAAATTAAAATGCAGAGCCCCCTGGACCGGTGGCCAGGACCGGGCAGTGTGAGTGCTACTGAAAATCAGCTTGTGTACTACTTTTGGCATGTGTGTCATAGGTTGCCTACACCGGTCTAGAGTTACATAGACAAAGTGGAGGATTGGACCAAAAGAAATCTGATGAGGTTCAGCAAGGACAAGTGCAGAATCCTGCACTTAGGAATGCCATGCGCAGCTACAGGGTAGGGACCTACTGGCTAAGCAACAGGTCTGCAGGAAAGGACCTGGGGATTACAGTGGATGAGAAGCTGGATATGAGTCAGCAGTGTGCTCTTGTTGCCAACCAGGCCAATGGTATATTGAGCTATATTAGTAGGAGCATTGCCAGCAGATGGAGGGAAGTGATTATTCCCCTCTGTTTGGTACTGGTGAGGCTACATCTGGAGTACGGCATCCAGTTTTGGTCCCCCCACTACAGAAGGGATGTGGACAAATTGGAGAGAGTCCAGTGGAGGGCAAAGAAAATGATCAGGGCGCTGGGGCACATGTCTTATGAGGAGAGGCTGAAGGAACTGGGCTTATTTAGTTTGCAGAAGAGAAAAGTGGGGGGGATTTGATAGCAGCCGTCAACTACCTGAAGCGGGGGTTCCAAAGAGGATGGAGCTAGGCTGTTCTCGGAGGTGGCAGATGACTTTAAGGAGCAATGGTCTCAAGTTGCAGTGTGGGAGATCTAGGTTGGATATTAGGAAACACTTTTTCACTAGGAGGATGGCAAAGCACTGGAATGGGTTACCTAGGGTGGTAGTGGAATCTCCATCCTTATTGTTTTTTAATGCCCTGCTTGACAAAGCCCTGGCTGGGATGATTTAGTTGGTGTTGGTCCTGCTTTGGGCAAGGGATTGGACTAGATGACCGCCTGAGGTCTCTTCCAACCCTAATATTCTATTATCTTAGTCTGATCTGTAATGAATCAAAATTCCACTTGAATCAAAATTCCAAAAATAACTCTTATGCTAAAGACAGCATGTCAGGGAATGGGCAAGAGGTTATCAAAGGAACATAAGTGTGGTGGAGCAGATTCAGAAAAATGGCTTATCTGTCCAGTGCTATCTTGAGCAGTGACCTAATGCCCATTGTTTCAGAGGGAGTAAAAAAGTTGAAAAATTCATAGACATTTGTGAAATACTGTGTGAATTTTTTTGGCTGATTGGCAGGAGGAAAGAGTACGTGATGGACTGTAAAAAAAAACAAAAACAAAAAAACCCCATGGTGTCTCCCCACCTATTAGAAACCTTCTCGAAGCAGATTTTCAATGTTATCAGCAGTCAGATCATAACTGCCATTGATCTGACATTATTGCATGTGTCCAGGAGCTTCTTTGAGAAAAGGGGTGTTCTTACCTATATGTATAGATAGCTGATCAGTCCACACCTATGCTTATGTGGAAAAGCTTGCAGTACCATTTGTTAGAGGCTTTAATACCAATATAACAGGAAGCTGCTTTTTAATGTCCCTTATATGGGAATGGTATGGAGAGAAAATTACTTAGGAAATGCTTTTGGTCTCCTCTAAATGCAGATGTTGAATGCTAAGGTCCGGCTAAATTTCCCTCCCTCCCTCAACATGGAGGGTTTACTATGTAGCAGTGCTAACAGTGAATTTATTTTGCTGCTATTTCTAATCATTCTTTTGCTTAGCTTGCCAAGAAGTACCATCCTGACACAAATAAGGATGACCCTAAAGCTAAGGAGAAGTTCTCTCAGCTGGCAGAAGCCTATGAGGTAATGTGACTCTGTACTCAGTTACCTTCTGTGGTAGAGAGGGAACAACAGAATTACAGCTCATCTCAGCATTTCTGTAAAAGAGCTACTATTACTTCACTGGTAGCAAAGTATTGTTTCTAGACTTGGGTATGTATGTGCCAAAAATGATTTGGATATTCTTCAGTAAATGAACTAGCCATTTACTGATTTATTCTAGGCATTTTTTTGGGCCACTCATGGGCCATTGTGCTGTTCCTCAATACCAAACGGACTGGTTGAAAAGCCGAGTACTGGAATGGATCTATTAAACAATAGAAAGACATCATAAGTGACATCAGTAATTGGACCTTTGATGATGCAGGATTTGTAGAACCCTGTCCCTCCCCCCAACTTTACTCATCTTGATTGTCAGGCTTATTTCATTTGCTAGCTCCTATCCCACTAGTCTGTCACACTACAGGGTAAAAGATAATTGAAAGTCACTTTTGCTTACCTTCAAATAATATAAAAACCCAGAGCTTCTGATCACTTTGCCTATAACTAATGTACTTATTTGGAAGCATCGCAAGCTTATGAGCTTTATTTTGCCATCCAATATGCACGAGAGAAACTGCTTTTCTTCCATGGTGTTCATTTCACCTTTTGGCATTATTGAAGGTATCTAGCTATCCTAATACAAAGGAATTGAAGTTGGGACTCTGTAGTAGTTCCCAATATTTTGCTGGTGATGGATGTAAACTCTGATTCACCTTGGAATGAGCAGATGTCTGAATATTCTTATCTAGTGGTAGCCATGCTGCTCCAGTTCTGTACTGAGAGAGAGTTCTGATGGTACTGTGCTTTCCTCCCCCATAGGTGTTAAGTGATGAAGTGAAGAGAAAACAATATGATACTTACGGTACAGCTGGCTTTGACGCTGGCTCAGCGGGAGCTGGACGTCAGTATTGGGGTAGTGGTCCCACCGTTGACCCAGAAGAACTTTTCAGGAAAATCTTTGGGGAGTTTTCAGGATCCCCTTTTGGAGATTTTCAGGGTGTCTTTGACCAGCCACAGGAGGTGAGGATAAATAATACATGTATACATTGTGTTGCAAAGACCTTCGCCTCTGGGTATATCTAATGAAGATGTTACCACTTTCCAAACCGAAATCTGAGAATGTCTGAGTATAGATGAGTCAGGTGGGCCCCCTCCTTCTCCAGTACTGTGTCTGTTAACTTTTTAAATGGTGTTCCAATCACAGTCTGAGTGGAGACCACTGGGGCTTTTAATTACAGTGTTTGTTTACTTTCAGCCTATGGGCATATAGATTACAGCTGCGATTCCATTCCTTTCTCTTGTCTAGTACATCATGGAGTTGACTTTCAATCAAGCTGCAAAAGGTGTTAACAAGGAGATTGTGGTGAATATCAATGACTCTTGTCAGCGGTGTGATGGCAAGGGGCATGAGCCTGGTACTAAAGTTCAGCACTGTCACTACTGCAATGGCACTGGCATGGTAAGTGCTGTTTTAGAGTATAACCCCCATTTTCTAATGTGCTTTGTCATTCTTGTTTTCAGGACAGGTTAGCTTTTTCCTTACTCAAAAATGCCTTAAATCATCAGTAAATAAGGGGGTGATTAAATGTAGTCTTTGATTTCAGTTTCTGTTTATCTAAATGTGTGCTGCTAGAAAGGACCAGCTCACCAGCCTTGGAGAGCCAGAAACAGATCCACAGAACAAATGCTACGCGGACAGCATCAGTTCAAGCCTTTCCCGTGCAGTTTCCCTGTGTGCTTCCATCCTTGACGGATCACCTATGTGGTTGATAGGGTAGTTCAGTCTCCAGGACTTTTTCTAAGATTTGCAACAACTGTACCAAGTAGAATGTCTGATATAGATATTTGTCCTTATGACTGAGATCTAACTATTACTTTTTCACAGAGACCAGTGACAAATGTGAGCAACTTTTGGTCTCTATGTGCAGAATCCAGCCAGTGTTCTGAAGGTACTCTGAGTACATTCACAGCTTCATTTATTAATGGTGCCCTCCAAATTAAAAATTGGAGAAATTGTGATGAGGATTAAATATACTCAGTTAATTGAATTTTATTCCTAAGCAGTTCTTGCTTTTTTTTCCTCCAAAACGTAAAATAGCCATATGTCAGTGTGCTGGATGCTATCTAGTCACCAGTGAACAAGGTGTTAAGTCCAGCTCATTTTTTCCCCTCTTCTTGCAAAATGTTCAGAGGAAGGAATATTATTAATTGACTGCTTGAGAGAGGAGGGGAGGGAAGGTCGGGGAGCCATTCATTTGGAAAGGCTGAGTTTCACACCAACAGGTCATAAAACTGAATCGATCCCTAACCTGGGGACAGATTTTTGTTCTTGGTTTTTGAATGTTACCTTATGTTGTTATAACCCTTTTCTTTGAGAGACCTTGTTGATTCTAGTTTTTTTATTCTGAATCATTTCTGTAGATTACGACGAGGTAGGTTCAACACTTTCTTTACATTTTGAGGCACTTATAATCTGTATACTCTGTCACATTTATGTACTCAGTGTTACTCTCTCTATGATGAAAACATATTTAGGGCTTTATTGCAGATTGGCATCCTCTGCCTTCTCATTACAAGGGTGAGGTTTGGTAGGAGAATTACAGAGATTTGAGCTTGTGTGTGAAACAGATTTTTAAGGCTGTGTGGAGATGCGCATTGTGTGTCTTAGACTGGAATCACATGGTTGATGCATCTGGTCTTCCTAGCTTATGTTACTAAATTGAAGCTGAATTCTTGAAGTGAAAACTCTCCAGGCTCTTGAAGTCAAAGTGTACTAGTGAAATTAGGTGCAACCTTTCCACTTAAGACTCTGCGTTGTATCCTAAACTGCACCTTTTAATAGGTTTTATTGGGGTTGTGCATGAATGATATTGGAAAGAGGTCATAGTTAAGTTAGGACTTCTGTTATCACAAAGGTTTTGATGGACTAGAGATCTCAACAGCTTAAAGTGGATAAAGAGCAGTGGTTTTTTTCACTGAATAAGAGCTTTTGGGTATGCTTCTCCATTGCCTTGCATCTAGCATAGTGATTTTATGCCTGTGTATTGTGGGCCTGAAAGGCTACCAAATCTGAATGAAGAGTTTTGTTCCCACTCTTCACAGGTGTACATTACTCAAGAAGGTGCAAAGCAGTGAAGAACCAGGCCTTCAGATAGGAAGGGCTTCTCTTCCCCAATCTTTTCTCAAGGCTGTCTTACTTTCACCCACTTTCTCTGGCACCCAGATGCTGTTACTGACAGCATGAGCTCCTTCAACTGGCGATCTGGAAACAAAAGGAGATTGACATTTCTTGGTGGGTTAGATCTGGTTGAGGCACCTAATCTAGCTCCTCAGGCCATATTTTGACCCACCACTGTTACCCATAACCCACAGTAAGGTAGACTACAGGTCATGCTGTGCATGTGTTGGAGCACTGACTTAACAGGGATTGGATTTGCCATGGGGGATGTTTTACAGAAATTAGTAATGCTATACACTATCAAAGGAATCCTCTAATCCTCCCTCTTTCTTCTTTTGCTAGGAAACAATAAACACAGGCCCTTTTGTGATGCGTTCTACATGTCGGCGATGTGGAGGTCGTGGTTCTGTTGTGACAACACCGTGTGCGTTGTGTCGCGGCTCAGGGCAAACCAAACAGAAGAAGAATGTGATGGTCCCTGTGCCAGCAGGTCAGTTTCTGTATTTGCATGCCAGCTGTGTATCTCTTCCCATGTGAAACTCAGCTGAGCATATATCTTGCCTCTAGAGAATGATTGGCTCTATGGAGTCAAAGCTCAGACACAGTATGGAGAAACTTGTATGCATCAAATCTGTCTTAAGGATAAAGAACACTGATGGCTAGCGAGCTCAAACCATTAGTAATAAGATACAGACCTTTTTATCTCTGGGTGATGGCTTCAGGATGGTGGTAGCTGAAAGCAATTACCATCTCATGACTCTTGTGCAATGAATTTCTGAGTCTTACTCTATTTCCCAGTAGAAAGATATCTAAGGGTAAAATTTTCAAAAACACTTAATTGCCATAAGTTTCACTACATGCAGTGTTGTAGCCACGTTGGTCCCTGGATATTAGAGAGACAAGAAGGGTGAAATAGTATTTATTGGACCAACTTCTGTTGTTGAGAGAGACAAACTTTCGAACTTACAGAGAGCTGAAGAGCAGCTCTCTGTAAGCTCAAAAGCTTGGTAGGAGAGACAACAGAAATTGGTCCAATAAAAGATACCACCTCCCCCTCCTTGTCTCTGAATTTCACTGACATGCATGTTGGTGCTTTAGAAAAATTTTCCTTAGATCACAAATGCACCATCCCACTTGTCAACTCAAAGAATACTGAATGAGTGTTGAAAGAACTGCCCTGCCTCCTAGAAATGGTCCGTTTGTCTGGGTTGCAGCTTGCAGAGTCTCTACCTTTGCAGATAAACATGGTGTGTCAGTCTCCAGTGCTTCTCAATCGTTTACCTTTCACCAGCATTGAATTCACTTACATTGAAGGGAAAAATACAATTTGAATTCAGCTTGAATTGAATTAATGAGCTGCCCAGTTGTGCTTGGCACTAGAATGATTGCATCGTAGGATACAAACACCTGATGACACCCCCTCATCAAATGCTGGTTGCTGTGGTAATCTGAGATGCCTCCGAAGAACGCGAGTTATGCTGCAGTTGCCTCTGTAGTTTCTGCCAGAAATCCATGGGTGTTTCTTCCTGGATGACGGAAATATTGCTGTGATGATATCCAGTTGAGGCAGTTGTAGGTGTTCAGGCATTGGTTTAGACTAGGAAGGCTATAAGTGCTTTGAGAGGTGTACAGCATGATATCAGACAAACAGTATAATATTCGTGTCCTTGTTCTGATTGCAGGTGTGGAGGATGGACAGACTGTTCGGATGCCTGTAGGAAAGAAAGAGATTTTCATTACATTCAGGGTATGTTTGACACCTGACTGTACACTGCTTACATTGGATTGTCTTCTGTGAAGAGGGAGTAGTGTGCCAATAGCCTATCTCCTTTCAGTGTAAATATGGAAATTGGGCTGAAGTGATGTTAGCCCTTCCAGTTTTCTGACAGCAGGTATACATTACAATGGGGATCCACGCTGTGAAATCGATCTATTGGAGGTCGATTTATCGTATCTAGTCTAGACGCGATAAATTGATCCCTGAGCACTCTCCCCTCAACTCCTGTACTCCACTGCTGCGAGAGGCGCAGGCGGAGTCGCAGGGGAGTGGCAGCAGTCGACTCAGCACTGTGAAAATGTTGCGGTAAGTCTATTTAGGTACGTCAACCTCAGCTATGCTATTCTCATAGCTGAAGTTGCGTATCTTAGATCTCCCTCCCTTCCTCCCCTCCAGTGTAGACCGGGGCTCAGATTGTGAAAGGTCTGCCCCATAGCAAGTGATAAAATATTATTTAGTCTATTCCTAGAACAAAAATGCGCTGCTACATATAGGGAGATTGGTCTTAGGGTACAGTCTGTAGCATACAGGCTGTCAGGGAAACTTACAAACTTTCTGATAAAGGGAATTCCTGGAGGTAATGTACTAGTATAGTATTGGCTGTCTCTGACGCAGATGTTCTGAATCCCTAAAAAGACTGCAGGAATGCATTTATGAGATGTTAAATTTAGAAGTTGAAATGCCCTCTCTTTAAAAATGTGAGGTCACTGTTGATGTACATGTTCTTTGCAGATACAGTCCTGTACCCATGTGTATCATCTGTATCATGTCTCTGTCAAGAGTAAAATTAAAAACCCTAGTGTGTGAAAGGATTTCATTCTCTTCTGACCATTTAATTGAGGGCCTCTTCATTAACACTGATCTCTTCCTCCATTTTTACTTATATTCCCCCTCAAGAAGGATTTAATAACCTCTCCAGAGCTTGTGAAATGTAGTCATCAAAACTGTCAGAGGTACTATGACATACTGAGAGAGGGTGCTTCCTTCCACTCTGCCTTTCCATTATCCTATGAACTGGATAGTACAGTCTCTTTTCTACTCTCCAAAGAGTCTTTACTGGTGGTGATTGACAAGCAGTGAAGAGCACAGTGTCATTCTCAGATCTCAGGCTGAGTATACAGCCTTAGCTGTTCATTTTTTTCCTGTAAACTGAAAAATTGCCAGGAATTCATTGGAATAGGAAACGTGAAACCTCTTAATGCCATTTTTAGTATCCTCCTTCAGAGGTGAGGCCTGCTCTAGCTTTTAATATTTAATGCCTGAGGTATTTGTGGTTAGTTTCTAAGAATAACTTTAATTTCAGATTTCCTGCTATGTAAGTTTTAGGGGATGAGGGTAAGACTTTTCCTAAAAAAGGGATATTTCCACTGCATGCATCTGACGAAGTGGGTATTAGCCCACGAAAGCTTATGCTCCAATATGTTTGTTAGTCTATAAGGTGCCACAAGACTCTTTGTCGCCCTGCAATGATTGATATCAGCTTTTAACAACTTAACCTGGTATTTTATCTTGGAATGATGCATATACTGTACTGACATGACCTGTGCTCATTGCTCTTGAACTATTTGCTTTTAGGTTCAGAAAAGCCCTGTGTTCAGAAGAGATGGAGCAGATATACACTCAGACCTCTTTATCTCGATAGCACAGGCAATTCTTGGAGGTACAGCCAGAACTCAGGGTCTATATGAGACCATCAATATCACGGTATGTGGTTACTGTGGGTGGAGGAGCTAAGAGATAATTTAGCTTGGAACAATAAGCAGCTATTCTTTGCTCTCAAGAAGAGTGAAAAAATACAAGGCAGATTTTCTAAGGTTAAAAGTACCAAGACCTTGTTGTTCTAGTCTTAGGCCTCTTGAGTACTGACTGCCATGTTACAGGGGTTCTGCTTGGCCCCATGTATGCAAGGGATAACTCCCACTTCCCTTTCTTCTGCCTCTGCCTAAGCGCTCAAAGGGGTATGAGAGCTGCTGAAGAGACACAGATCATTGGAAAGGTGAGGCTGTCTGATTGCTGGCATGGTCCCCAGGCTGCGAAGGTCCTCGACACTCCTGTGGGCTAATGTTGGTTTTGTGTATATATGATTCTCTTCTGCCTGTTGCTGTGTCTTGTTTCTGCTCAGTTATCCTACCAACTTGTTAGATTTTGTATTTACATAGCTCTTTATTCAAGGAAGTGGTGTTCTACATATTGGGACTGTGCAAATTAAGTATTAACTGTTCTATGCATTGGAGAAGCAAGGTTCAGAGCTTGACTACCCCATAATGTCACAATAAATCAATAGCTAGGCTGGGAATAAAACCCAAGAGTCTTGATTGTCCTTTGTTATAAGGACTAGACCACACTGTGGCAGGGTTCAGTGATGAGTAATATACTATGTTTGGGCAGAGGTGTACACTTTAAGCTTTTGCTGGCACAGCTGTATCAGTGAGGAGGATGTGATGTCTAGACATAGCTGTGCCAGCAAAAGCCTCTATTGTAGACCCAGTTACACTGACAAAACTGAGCTTTTTCCTGCATCTAGGAGTGTGCTGCCTGTATATCAGGAATAGTCAGTTATTTTTGTCAAGGTCCAAATTTCTTGTTTAAGGTATAGTCAAGGTTCAGACTCCAGAGAAACACTTTTCACACCACAGGTTCCCTGTTCAATAAACAAATACAATGTTCTATATTAGTAATCTGCCCCATTGCACTAAAAATATAAGCATTAAATAAAATTGAACCATGGTATAACCTGAAAATAACCTCCAAGAAAGATGAAAGCTTAAATTAAGCAAATAAGCAATTAAGGAGAACCAGTCAATCATTAATTCACAGTACAATGTATTGGAAATTGCAGTGTGAGGGAATGAGAGGGTCAAATAAATAAATACCAAAATTTTGTGGCCTGTTCAAAAGCATCTGGTAGTCCTGATTTGGCCCATGGTCCACTTATTCATTACCCTTGCTGTATAGTATAGTGATACAGCTGTACCAGCAAAGCACTTCTAGTGTAGATCTGTCCTTAATTACACTGGTCCTTAGTAGGTAGGTCACTTTAATTCTCATTGTTGAATGCTTTTTCATTACTATTGAGTAATATCTGAGCACTATCTAGTTATCTAAATAGAGAAATAAATCCCTCCTCCCTTACTTCACAGTCTGCAGAAGGAATAGCTTGATTAATTTTATAGGTAGGACTGTATCAAATTCATGACTGTGAAAAACTCGTCACAGACTATGAAATCTGGTCTTTTGTGTTTTTACTCAATTCTATAGGATAAAATATACAAAAGAATACAGTTTCTCAGACTGGGAGTCCCAACCCAAAAATGGTTCTCAGGCCTATTGTAGAGGGGTTGCGGTATTGTCACCCTTACTTCTGCGCTGCCTTCGGAGCTGGGCTGCTAAAGAGCGACGACTGCTGGTTGCATGCCCAACTTTGAAGGCAGTGCCACCAACAGCAGTACTGCAGAAGTAAGGATGGGAAGACCATATTATGCCACCCTCATTTTACCAGCCTTTGGAGCTGGGCATTAGAATAGTAGCTGCTGGTTGGCTCTGAAGGCAGCGCCGCTGCCAGCACAGCACAGAAGTAAGAGTGATACGATATGAACACATCTGTGAAATTTACTAGTTATGCCGTGGCCAACCTGTGAAAAAGGTGTGATGTCTCTGTTATTTAAGTAGGCCTCTATTTATACGTTTCCATGTTGGCACCTTGGTACTGCAGAGCAATAATAAACATATCGGTCTCTTTATTCACAGATACCGCCTGGTATTCAAGCAGACCAGAGGCTTAGAATGAGTGGGAAAGGCATTTCCAGGATGAACAGTTATGGTTACGGAGACCACTACATTCATATAAAGATCAGGGTTCCTAAGTAAGTGGAAGGTCTACTAAGATTTGGAGGTGTCTTGTAGAAATCTATAAATTTGCTTTGCAGAATGTGTTCTCAGGAGTGAAAGATCTTCATTATTTTATCGATGTATGCTTTGAGTCCTAGGAAATCTAGTAAACAAAACAACTTCTATTTTACTGTATCTTTTGTTGAACTGTAGGTTTTTCCATTTAACCAAATATCTGCACTGTTTAGTTTATAGCTTAAATTGTCATGCTCTGAGATCTCTGATCTAACATTCTGAGTGGATATAAATGTCTCAACCAAAAAAAGTTGCCATTCCAAATAGATCGATCAGTATTGTCCTGTGTGGCATAGTAGGCTACATCCACACTGCATACTTCTGCCAGCATAGATATATCCATCATGAGTGTGAAGAGGTGTGATCCTGACTGACATATCTATGCCACTGTGGATACAGCTGTGCCAGCCAAATTGCACGGTCACAAATGTAGCTGATTTCACTCATGGGGGAGGTTTTATTGTATGGATACAAGGCACAGCTTTACCATTATACCTGTGTCCATGCAAGGAGTGCTTTGTCATTAAAGTATATTGATATTCCTACATGCAAACAGTGCTCCTAATGTAGACATAACCTTAGATCTAAACAGTGCAGCACAATCCCTGGATTTATGTAGCATAGACCCTAAACTAACAAGTCCGTACAGAATCCCTTGTTTTGTTTGTTGCCTCCAGATTCTCAGTGAGCCAATGACTTATGTCATGGCACTGTATAGGTGCACTGCGATGCTGGAAGTTTTTCATAGCCAGTTAAGGATGACATATATCAGCGGTTCTCAAACCAGGGGCCATGACCCCCTTGGGGGTCGCAGGGCAATCCCAGGGGAGTTGTGAGCCCCCGTTGCATTCAGCGGCATTTCGGTGGATGCCCCAGAATCTGGGGGTGTGTCTGCTGAAAAGCCACCGAGTGGAACACTTCTGCTTTTGGCGGCTTGACAGTGAACACAATAATGGATTGCTGCTCTTGCTAGATTCTGCTAGAATGATCAGCAGCAAAAGTTAATGTTTGTAATGTAAAGTATCATTAGACTTATTACGTGTATATTAACACTCCCATTTAGATGAATAGCACAATTGACAACTCTTGGAGTTGTTTCAGGCTTCTTGCAAATTCATACACCAATGCATTGGTTTATACTCCCATCACGTTTTGAAGGTTATTGTAGCCATAAGGAATAGAGACCTAATTTAAAAACGAAAACAAATTGTGGCAATCAAAAATAAATCTGCAATTATGTGACTATTCTTGAGGCTGCAAAGGTCCTTTGTTTACTGAGAGTAACTCTATGGAACCCAGAGTATTAAACCTTAGAACAGTGATACTCAGACTGAGGCTTGGGAGCTGCAAGTGGCTGTTTAATGTGTCTCCTGTGGCTCTTTGAAGTACATGATATTAAGACACTGTGGGATTTAATTACTAACCGATCAAAGTTATTAACCAGTCAGGATGTTTTTACTGTGTTATAAACCAATTAAGTTATCAACTTGCATTAAGTTATTAACTTATTTGCTGTGAGAATAATATCTACTGTATATATAAATACTAAATATTTCCCCAACCTACTGTTTAAATATGAGTATAGAGTATTACAGTAAATGAAACAATGAAATCATAGCCATGGGTATGCTGATGGCTAATTTGGCTCCTGAACCACTGAGGTTTGAGTATCACTGCTTCCAAAGGCGGTGTTTACCGTCCTGAACTTTTAAACCTGTTCTAAGGAGCCCTAGGACCTGCTACCTAGACCTGTAGCCATCCTCATAAGCTTGCTGAAAGATAAACTTTAAAGCTTGAAAAGTCTCCTGTGTTTGTATAATGCACTCAAGTGAGAACTCCATTTCTTTAGTCTCCTCTGCCAACTTGACATTCTGATGTAGCTTCCAGTTCGAATCTTCTAAGTTTCAACCCTTTAAGATGTTCAACTTACTCTTTTGTAATCAGATGAAATACAGTGACTAGAATCTTCCCTATTCCCCTAGAGGTTTCCATTAGCAAGGCATAGTCATTTCTCAGGTTTTTATTTTAAGAAGTCATTGGGATTCTGAAGGCATCTCAGTTATATTAGCTTTGCATTATCAGTAGCAGCCCTTCTGTGTGCAGCATGGTGGGAAGCTGAGTTTGTGCTGCAAAGGTATCTATCCCTAAAGTGAATACTGGCTGAGATAGCAACACTGTACTCTAACCTGCAGGAGGCTCACAGATCGACAGCGAGCCTTAATGATGAGCTATGCTGAGGATGAGACTGATGTGGAAGGGACAGTGAATGGAGTCACAAATACATCTGCTGGTAAGCTGTGTGTGCTGTACATTACTGTTTCTTTGGTGACTGGCTGCGGGGAATGCCTCCTGTAAGTTATAGGGGAAGGACCAGGCCTAAGGTGGCTTTTGGAGCAGCTCGTGTATGCATAAGCCTTTTTTTACCTTGTCTGAGGCTTCTAAGTGTTCTTTCTATTTTTAGGTAACTCTTGTTAGTGTGATGTTAGAGTTGAATGCAGTACGTGCGAAGCAGTAGTCTCTTGCCAGAAATTCTTAGTATTTACTGTGCATGTAGGTGTGGACTGGTGATATGAGTGGAGAGCCCATTATCTTCAGATGCTCCGATAATATAACTGAATTCTGCAGTGAGTCTTCATTTCCATTGTAACATTTAACTCCACTACACCCATTGTGCATGCTCAGGGTGGATCTGAAATTCCTTTTCATTCCTTTTTGAGTGGTTATAGAGGGACCAGTCCTGCTTCCATTGAACCAAAAGGGAATTTTGTCAGTGCCTTTAGGAGGTGCAGGATTGGGTCTACAATGTCCGTGTAGGATAAATGTCTCCCGTATGTTCTGGGTGCTTTGGTTACTTTGCATTACCCCAGTAGTTCTGATTTGAGTCACTTTTTAAAACTCTAAATGAGCGGAAACTTTACAAAGTAAAGCTCAACCTTTTAATTTGCATTTAGTACATGTAGGAGATTCTTAACAGGAAACTGGTGCATGCAGAAACTGCCAGGTAGAGCAATTTACATAATTGATGTTAATCCCAATTGTATCACTTAAAAAAAAAAAAAAAAAAGTACATTGATTTAAATCAGATTGAGCATTTGTTAACTAACCTGTAAATTTGTTGTTTCCGTTTTTAAATTAACATGTATAAGGAATGAAATTATAAAGGCTTTTTTAAAATGCCCCTATGGGTAGGGTATCTTATTTGAATTTTACAAAACTGCTATATGTGCAAAACATTGTTAAGGCCTGATCCTGCAAACACTTAAGCAGCTACATAACTTTACTCACATGAATAGTGTATTACTTCATTGTGACTCCCCGTGTGCTGAAAGTAAATCTGTGCATAACTGTTTGCTGTATCAGCAGCTATAGTTGTATTTTTATATAAAACTTTGTTAATGGCATAAAATCTGTCACTTCAAATCAAAATTGCTTCAAGTCTCAGTAGTAAACTAAAAGTTTAGACTTTCAGTACATTAAAAAGGTTCACAATTTTTTGTTCCCACAGGCCACATTTTTCAAAAATAGGAGCCTAAAGTTAGATGTGTAAGGGTGAGCTTTTAGTAACATAGGAGTACGGTCTTATGACTTCTCACAGCAAACCCTGATGGAGGGTAGGCTGGTGAAACATTTCAGCTTGACTTGAAGTTTGGTATATTGGACGAGGGCATGGGTTACTGGTTTATCCATTTTGTTTGTGTGTGTTGTGGTCTAACAATAAGCATGTGATGAACATTTGAAGCATTTCCAGCATGGATGAGCATTTGAAGTGAGACTTTTTAGGAAAAAAAAATGTCTAAAACCTGAAATGTTACAATTAAGAAACTAAGGAAAAAAGTACAAAATACCCAGTTTAGCAATTTAAGGGTAAAAATAGCATGGAAGTAAAAAAACTAGCAATATAAATATTAATTTAAATCAGAAAAATCTATTAATTTTTAAAATCATGATTTTTATCCACCCTGTGGTCTAGCCTTCATAGCAGTGTTTATAAACACACTACCCAAAAAGGGTGTTCTCACTCAAAGGAAGTAGATACTGTTGGGTACAGTACATCTGAGGGGAATTCAACCGCAGGGTCGTGTTTCACTGCCATTGCATCAGTTTGACTCTGACTTCTGGAGTAGACTTGAGAGGTGGACTGCAAAGAAAGGTGCTTTTTATTTTTTTTTTTTGTTGGCTAATTTATGATGTGTAAAAAAGGCCTGAAAAGGATTTCATGATTTTTTTTCTACTCATTTTTTATTATAAAAATAGCCAGACTGGTCACCTTTGTATTTGCTGGAAGCTGTTCTCAAAGGGTCAGAGAACTGGAGTGGAAATTTTATCAAGCTTGTGTATGTGAGGAAAGTTTTACCAGTTATAGTGATATAATTCTAGAAGTATAGTTAAACCAGTTATATTGGTGTAACCCCTGGTGTGGACACTTAACCAGAAAGGCACTCTTATACTTGAAGCAGCAAAGAGTCCTGTGGCACCTTAAAGACTAACATCGGCATGCATCCAAGGAAGTGGGTACTAGCCCATGAAAGCTTATGCTTCAATACTTTTGTTAGTCTTTAAGGTGCCACAGGACTCTTTGTTGCTTCTGCAAATCCAGACTAACTCGGCTATCTCTCTGATTCTTATACTTGAGTGTCTTACGTTGCGTTGGAAGGGATGTAAGATAAATTGGGAAAAAAGCCACATTTAAATTCACACTTTAGCTTATAATGATGAAACTTTTGCATGCAGAGAAGCCTTTAGCCATCAGTTGCAAGGGTGGCAGTGGGAAATCTTTTACCAGGACATTTTTCCTGCCTGTTAGGCAGACATTTGAGTTAATGGATATTAACAAATGAAACCCTCCATTTTTAAACAGTGTCACAAAAAATTCCTTCCAACTGCCATTGTTCAGGTTTCCTCCCTTGGTACTTGTAATGCTCCTCATGGTCTGCCATAAAGACAGGGTCCACATCTCAGTCCCTAACATAAAAAAGCACTTTTCAGGTCATCCTCATACTTTGTAAGGAATCAAAAAGGGCACAAACCTATTTTTTCCAGATGTGATTCTGTATCAGCCATGGGAAAGTTCCCAATTTCATACAGTTTTCCATTGTTTATAGCCCTGTGATGAAATGCAGGGTGGATCACTGCAACAGAGAACACCACTAATACACAGCTTTTTCCTTCCCATAGATCATATTCTTTTATCAGCAGCACTGCAGAGAGCTGGCTTTTGGTGGCAGTTTTTCCATTTATATGGCACTTGCGTTCACAGCCCTTTTGGATGCCTTAGAATGTAGCAAACAAAGCAGATCTTAAAATAAAGACAGGCCCAGTGACTTCACATGTACACAAGTCAGTAAGTTCCCTACGCTGTGTGGTTTTTATCCTCACTGCTTAAGATATTGATGTCGTCTTTTGGGCTGCACACTGATGGAAGAGAGATTGCAGGTCCAGTGGGTTGGTTCCCTCCAAATACACGAAGTGGCTTTCCTAAGGATAGGTCCAGCAGCTGACTTTTCCTCCACTTCCTTTAGCTGAACTTTCCATCCCCCTTATTTACTGTACAGTACAGGAATCCATTGGAAAAACGAGCCTCATCTCTGATACATGCATCCGACGAAGTGGGTATTAGCCCACGAAAGCTTATGCTCTAATACTTTAGTTAGTCTTTAAGGTGCCACAGGACTCTTTGTCATCTCTGATACATGGGTTCTTCATTTATGGTAGCTTCTGTCATGCTTCAGAGCAACAACACTTGTATGATCCATCAAGGGCACCCATGCTCAGGCTGCTGGGACCTCAGACATCAAACCCCTCACTCGCTCCGGAACGGATTTCTCCCAGTTGCGCAGGTCCCTGCCTACACTAATATTCCCAGAAAGCAGACTGCCTGTCCAGGCCAGCGTCTCTGCTTTGATTTCTCTCTGAGGGCTGTGAATGGTGTGATTGCTACCAGTCACACATTACCACACAGCATTTTCTAAGCAAGCACATTAAGGTGAAAACATATTAAAACAATAAAAGAACCTACACATGTGGGAAAGCTTACCAGAGACCACCCCCAACTCCAGCCTAGGGCTCGGGTAGGAGTCTCCATCAAACCCCATACATGTTTTTGTGTGGTTACAGTTCATAAGGCCTCAGCTCAGAACAAGCACCTTTGATCTGGTGACTCTGGTAAACAGCGGACAACAACCCTCATCTCAAGGCAGAGCTTCTAAAGGTGGGGTGGTGGGGAACTTGAATCCCTCCTTTCCCCTGAGGTTATATACAGTGTCAACCCCCAATAATACATAAACCATTCATTTAATACAATGGATCCCAAAGCTATTTAGTTCAATAATGTCTCCTAAGGACATGGCAGTAAATTGCCCTGTCTGTCTCAGGAGCTTGCATTAAAAAACTAAGCACTTGAAATCTTGCATTTTTTCAGTGATGTTACATATGAAATTACCTCCTTTTGCATGTCATCTAGTCAGTAGGGGAGACAGAGAGGAGACAGATCAGGAAGACACTCCAGGGCAGGGGTCGGCAACGGCACGCAGGACCGCAGGGTAAGCACCCTTAGCGGGCCCTGCTGTTTTATTTACCTGGCGTTTCGCGGACCATGGCTCCCTCTGGCCCCAGCTCGCCGTCCCGGTCCAATGGGGGCTGTGGGAAGCGGTGCGCTGCTGGCTAAGAGTGCTTACTCTGCGGTCCCGCATGCCATCGTTGCCGATCCCTGCTCCAGGGCCTGTTTTTATTGGTCCATTACTACACACGAGTCAGGTACATTGAGACATAGCCGTTCCGTTTTAAATGCAATGACAGACTTTGTATCCTAGAATAATTGCCTCAATCTTTAATTTATATGCAGGGAGTTGACGTGCACAAGTCTAGGAAGAGCAATGTAAAGAGAATATGTACTTAGACTGCTGAATCCAGGAGGCTGTACTAGTGGCATGAGGAAGCTAACCATGAGTTGATCAGAGCTCTGATAGTCTGAGCTGCATGTAGCCAGCTTGCTCTCTGAGAGGATCATTCAAGCTATACCCTGCAACTTTTAGCCCGTTACTAAAAGTTCAACTAGCTAATGATTTTATGCCTCTTATCTACTAATATCTGTTCACATTTGAAATTTGGTTGGCATATAATAAACTCTTCTTAAATCTGGAGTGTTTGAATGTCAGTGGGCTGAACAGTGGGGATGGGGAATGAGTGGTACTCTAGGTTAATGGGGGGAGAAGGGAATGAGTGGTACTCCAGGTTAATGTACATATCTTTTACCTCTGGGGCCCAGATTTTTCACTTTGATTACAAGTGCAAATTATAGTGCCTAGTCTCATTGCATTCTCTCAAGCCACTGCCAAGAGATGCAAAGGAGGAACAGCAAGTGGCTCGTGTAGTAGCAGATCTGTGCAGGGATGTTTACACAGCATCTGCACACATGAGCACTGGCGAAAACTAGGCATATTATGTTTCACGTCACTGTCTAAAATAGTTCCATAAACTTACCTAGACTTCTGAATGCTGTTCCAAGATGTGTGGTGATTGGCACAGGTTGAAGTGTACCCTGATAGCAGCTCTGCTGTTTATGTCTAGGTGGCAGGGCCATGGATAGCTCTGAAGCAGGCAAGGATAGGCCTGAGGCTGAGGCGGGGGAGAACAAGGAGGGATTCCTTACCAAACTTAAGAAAATGTTTAGCTCCTGATATCCCACCTGAGGTAGGAAACCTCTTGTACTTTACTGATTGTTCTTTCCTCATGTTAAGCAGAATGTGCATCTTTTCTTGGGAGGTAGATTGAAGAGGAAGCAAAGAAATTGCATTGCTTTTTACTTAGCCTCAGGCCTTCCAGCCATCAGTCTTAAAACCTAGTCATTTTATGTTATTCTAAGCAATAGCAGAACCCAGCAGTGTAGGTTTAAATTGCATTGTAGCTTCTAACTAAACAGATATGCAGCATACCTTTGTTTTAATGCATGGTTCTACTCTGAAAAGTGAAAACAGCGTCGCCTTAGTCCCCAGATCTGCTCCCTGGGTGTAGTCTGAGAAAGATCTGCTCATTGTCACTGAAACAAGCTTAATGCTTTTTATCCTGCTAGGCAGCATAGCTAAAAGATGCAAACCATTCTGCTGCTGCTACGCAAGGAAGAACAGAATGCAGCTTGCCGTGTTTGTTGGTGACACTTTGGCAAGCCTGTTGAAGGCAAGGGGATTGCAAAGATGTCACTAGGGGGCACAGTTGGGCCTGTTGAGCCTTTAATATGGGTGAGGAGTATTGGCAAGGATGGAACCTAGTTTGACTCAGTCCCAGGCTGAGTTTGCAGGGCTGGCGGTTGGTGTGAGGGGAATTTCTTTACTTAAAATTGAGCAGATGAGATCTAGAAATCCATGATGTGCAATAATCATGGGACCTCATTGCCACTTGTAGTCAGTTCTGAGTAGAAAGCACACTTTAAATGCCTTGTTTGTGAATATGACGGAGCAGTGCACATGGTAAGAATACTTGGACTCCAAATATCCTGCAGTGCAGGCTGAGGATTCCCAGCCTCTGAGGCCCAGAGTTTGTCTCCCTTTTGTTGCTGAACTAAGACTTCTTCCCTGTCAGTTCCCAGGGGCTAATGAAGTATGCTCTCGGCTAAAGGGGGAGCTTCTCCTTGTTACTCAGGCATTTGCCAACAACCTTTGAGCGCTGTGTGACATTCTTTGGTTTGGATCTGAGTAGTTCATTAAATGCTAAATATTCTCCCATCTTTAACTCCAGGGAAACGTTCTACTGGAAACTAGACAGTGAGAAGCAGCAGTAGATCATTCCTCCATCGGGGGGAGTCATTCTGTCTTCTGGCTGTGGACCTTGGAAATGAAAGGATGTCACTTAGCAGCAAATTCACTGCCAGCCAGCAGCGCCATGAACCACAGAGGCACCAACAATCATGAGATCATGAGGAATTAATCATCTTAGGAAATGGTAACAAAGGCATCTGTAAAGGTTCTAGGTTTCCTAGTGCTGGGAGTTCATTTGGATCCTTCTGGCTCTATTTACAGAATTAAAACTTGCATTATAATTTAGAGCCAAACTTGGTGGAAATTTTAATGGTAAAATGAAAAATTTGTTTCCAGTGGAAAATGAAGCAGCTTGCTATACTGAGTTTTCAGCTAGCTGGCATCCTACTCAGCATGTAAATGTCTTGACAAGCCCATCCACTCAGTCACCTTCAGTGCTAGATCTGCTTGGTACATCCTTTCCTAGAAGGCTTGGTTTGTCAAAGGCCATAATCCTGTCTTGTACGGTAAAATCTGATGTGAAGAGGCCTTGGCTCTAGACTTGTATAATATGTTTTCTAAAGAGGGATATCTCACTTCTGCTGAGATGGAGTTACAGTGAAGGAACATAATTGCATATGGTCCCCCACAAGGTGTGAGGATGGACATGGCTTTCCTTGTCTGGTTAGCCTCTCCTACAGACAACGCTGATTAGAATCTGTATTTTGCATCAACTGTTCCCTTCCTCCCTGAGGTCAACTACAGGTAGCAAAACAAGGCAGAACATGGCTGTTTCCAAACCAATACAGATTTCACCAGCTCTCATGAAAAATGCTGGGGCTGTTAATTGTTACATTACAACTGGGCCCTGCTAGTCTTCAGAGAAAAGGGCTCTCATGTTCGTGATGATACAAGCAAATGTCAATGATCAGCCTCTAAGAATCATTGTTTTATATACGAATTAGTTTACACTCTGCTGCTGGAATTAAGCACTAGCGAAGAGTATTTTCATGGTTCCTGCAGCCTGCCTTTTAGTTAAATATTTTACAACTACCAACAAGCCCATGTGCTAGGAATTGACCAGTTAAACAGGATTTGTCTTAGTACATCCCTTCTTAAGACGCTAAAATAAAGCACCTGTTGCCTCCTGATTATACTGTCTGTAAAGTGATTCTGTATTGATGTAAATAAGATGATCTACTCATAAAGATATTTAAAACCTGTTGTGTTGGTTTCCCCTCCTTACAAACCGCCTGGAAGAGTACTTTGGACTTGCAGGCTGTGAAGGTTTTTTTTATTTTTAGTCCAGATTCTGGGGGAAAAGGGAAGGGTACTTGTTGCCTAGAGAAGGGTTGGAAAAATGTTTCAGAAAGAAGTCCCAGCCCTTTTTCTTTACTCTGTTCCTACTGTCTTTCTGCTAACTAGTGTAGAAACAACACCAAAAATACTTTAGCACCCTATCCTGCCTCTCCTGGTACCTTACAGGTCATTCATTTACTGCTCAACGAAGCGGTGCTTCAACTTAATGTCTCATTCAGTCCCATTTGTAGCTTTGCTGAGCCTAGGAGCCTGAGTCAGGCTAAAGCTTTGTCGACACTACTGCGTTTTGTCCACAAGACTTGTGTCGACACCCAAAAGTTGACAAAACAAAAATTGCCAAAGGGTGTTCACACTTGCTCCCTCTGTTGACAAATCATGTCTACATTGTGGGCACCATCATCGACCGTGTGATCAATGCACTGTGGGTATGTATCCCATAGTGCAGTGTTGTGGGAAGGAGGATCTGATTGCTTTGAATCTTGGGAGGATTCCCTCTGAGTTCTCCTACAGCCTCCCCAGTTGCGGGGAACAGCATCATGAGTAGCTCTGTGAGCTCTCTGTGCTGAGGAATATCAAAGCAGCACGCCAGTCTCTCCTCATCCCCCACTTCCCTCCTCGGGCAGCAGTTTTCCTGCTGCTGTGTTCCTAGTGCAGGGCAGAACAGGAGCATTCCAATTTGCTCTTTGTTCCCCAAATGGAACAGCACCCTCAGCTGTCAGCTACTTCCTGCAGTTTTGAAAGGGGAGGGGCACGTCTGCTGGGCAGCAGAGATCAAAACACTAAGCAGAGCGATGAGGGCAGGCATTGTAGGATACTGGCAGAAGCCAATTCTGTCGACAAAACAAACATCACTGTGAACAGTGGCTCTTTGTCAACAATAAAGGGAGGGGGAAATAGTCTCTTGGCGGGGTGGAAGTTTTTTGTTGCCGAAACTATGCATTGTCCTGACAAAAGTCACATTGCTCACTGTTTTGTCGGTGAAAGGCAGTTTTTGGCAACAAAACTCGGTAGTGTAGACAAGCTTAAGGCTGCAATAATCCCGCAAAGCACTGACCCAGCTCTCTGAAAGGTGGTTGAGAATTCTTGCTGTTGAAAAGTGTCCCTCAGAGAGAGAGAGAGAGAAACACACACACCCTCTCCCTCCCTCCCTGCACAGAGTGGGTATGCCCTCTGCATTATCGTGTGTCAATGGGATTCTTAGGCCAGCAAGGCCTGTAGGTCTCCTGCTTTCAGACATGGAGAGTGACCAAGCCTGCGCGATTTATGGCAAGTGCTGTTGCAAAGGGAGAGGGCTGAGCCAATGTGGTTGCAGTTGGAAGCCAAACTTCACTGAAATTCCAGAATGACCCATGGTCACAGTGAGCTGTGGCTGAGCCGGGGAACCTGGCCCCCACACTCGTGAAAGCCACCTTTGCCTCACAAAGCACCATTATATTAATAGAGGAGGTGTTGCTGGTCTCTCTAGGCTGCATTGTCTACCCTGAGCACTTCCAGGAGGCAGCGTACCATCTGCTATACCCACTATGGCCGGGAAATCCTCTGTGGCACAATGCCTACTTTGGTAGTAGGTCTGCCCAGCTGCAGCAAAGGTGATGTGTTCTGTAACCCAGTGGACTGTGGCATTTCAGAAGTGCTCTAGGCAACCGGAGGCAGGGAACAGGCCCCTGCCAGTAACATCTCTAGAGTCATTTGAAAGGGAGCCGGCAGGCTGCCACAACAGTCAGGATATGGCTTTCACTGAGGTCTAACCTTATAAGCAAACAACACAAGCAGACTTTTAAATGTCCAAAGGCACATTCCACCCCAATTCTGCACTTGTTCAGCCTATGGTTGAACCAGTCCATACTGCTGTCCAGGTTACCTTTGTATGGCTCCATGAGCCATGGGAGCAAGGGGTAGGCTGGGTCTCACACGATCACAATTGGCATTTCATCATCACCAACGGTTATTTTGCAGTCTGGAAAGAACATCCCTGCTTGAACAGAGTAGAGTTCCTAAAGATGTGCACATCGTGTCCCTTCCCGACCATCCCGCATTTGTGTCAGTGAAGTGGCTCCTGTGATTCATCAGCGCTTGCAACGCCATTGAGAAGTACCCTTTTGGTTTATGTACTCTTTGGCAAGGTGGTCTGGTGCCAAGATTGGGATATGTGTTCCATCTATAGCCCCACTGCAGTTAGGGAACCCCATCATGGAAAAAGCAAAACCATCCAGTATGTCCTGCACCTTGCCCAGAGTCACTGCCCTTCTTGGCAGAAGTCTATTGATTGTCTTGGCAACTTGGATCACAGCAGACCCCATGGTAGATTTACGCACTCTGAATTGTTACCCCACTGGCAATCTGGCATTGCAAACTTCCACAGAGCTCTCGCCAACTCACTTCTCAACTGTCAGAGCAGTTCTCATTTTAGTATTGCTGTGCTTCACGCCTAGGGAAAGCTCTTCACACAGTTCCATTTGAAATTTCTCCAGCCTCTGCTTGTCAGCCCATAGCCGCGTAAACAATGCGGTCTCCCCAGTCAGGGCTTAAGAAGCAGCGCTCCACTGTGTCAAGGTGATGTGCAACTGTCGCCAGCATCTGCGAATTGTTCCGGTCCATGACTTCCAACAGGGCTGCTTGTGTGGCATCACATTGTTCCATGCGTCAGCTCCTGCTTCAGCTGAATAAATACAGCAGGGTGAGATGTTTGTAATGCTCACAACAACATTGTACAGCTAAGTGGGATCCATATTTATCGTTCTATGGCATCTGTGCAGTTAACCCAGGCTTAGGAAAAAACGCATGAAAAAGGCTTGGTTTCTTTGCTGTTGATTTCTGAGAGGGAGGTATTTGCATCATGGGAGGCTAACGCTATGTTCCCATAACCACCTGCGCAAATGTTTTGGTCCCATGAGGCATTGCAAGCCCAACCCAACGTTCCACTCGGCTCCATGCACTGTGGGATAGCTACTCACAGTGCAGCGCTCCAAGTGTGGATGCCAGCCCTGCAAGTGAAGATGCGCTCTGCTGACACAATGATGGGGACACACAAGATCAACTTGCTTAAACTGGAGGCTCAATGTCGCCTTCCATAAAATCAACCTAACTTTGTAGTATAGACATACCTCGAATCCCATGTAACACCAGTTCTAAGGGAATAAATCCTTAATCAGGATGCTGCTTTTTGGCCAGTCACCAGTAGGTGGCACCACAACCAAACAAGTGTTACAGTTTGCCTGGCAGAGGCACCAAGGACAAGATGCCAGGCAGCGTGAAATACAAGTGTGATGATATATGCAGTACTCTAGGAAAGGGAGAGGGAGATCCCTCCAGTGGGTGAGGCACATCACTGGGCGTTAGGATTCCTGGATTCTAGTCACGGCTCTGAGGAGCTGCCTCTGCAACCTTGCACAAGTCACGTGCAGATGTTGTTCCAAGAGGGGCAAGTTCAGATGCCTGGGGTCTGAGCTTTAGACGTGAGCAGCCCCAGCTCCTCACACCACCTGAGGCATCCAAAAGCAGAGTCCATGTCTGAAAACGTTAGTCATAACTCCATGCCTCACTGTCTCCTGTCTGTAAAATAGGACATTGGGTACCTGTACCATGTATACTGAGTCATTGCTCCATCTATATGTGAAATGTTTAAGGTAACCCCTCAACCCTCAGCTCTTTTGGGGCATTTGCTCTTTCCACAGCTAACTGCTAAGCTGCAAACTTTCCGGGAGAGACCTATGTTTTGTACCGCACCGGATGTGCCTCCCACTTCAGCAACATTCAGTGATTAACCCTTCACAGCCCTGCAAGACAGGTAAGCCATCTTCACTGCGGTGCTCAGACCGCTTTCTGACAAGAAACTTGAGAGGCATGATCTGCTACCTCTCGCCACATAGATGGACGGACAAACAGACAGGTAGACACCCTCCACCTATCTAGGATGAGTCCTGACAGCAAGGAAACATGGGAGCCAAGATCTGCAACAATCCTTAAAGGAGCTAGATTCTCAGGAAGCCTTGAGCCCATTGCCCTTTAATGTGGTCTCAAGCTTCCCAGACCTCAGTTTTCTTCACAGAGAGGAGACCAAAGTAACAAAGGGAGTTTCCCACCTTGGCAGCTCTCCCAGTCATCCTGATGTGCTTGGACAATGTGGCTGCGTTCTCTCCTACAGTGAGCTTGCAGTGCGGAGCCCAATGTCTTTGCCTGTGTATTCCTGTGGAGTGAACCACCGCATCCAGGGGAGCCGCTCCTATTGGTAAAGCTGCACGGGATGGAGACTGGATCTGTTCAGAGACTCTTGCCCGCCCCATCCCGTTTGCATTACCTCAGTGGTCTGCAGGGACACCACTGGAGCCCTGAGAGCACTGGAAATGGGTGTGCCTCTTTACACACAGCCAGCGCCAGTGGAGAGAAAGGTCCAAGGGAATGAGAGGAAAGGCAGCGAGCCCGAAACGCACTGATTGGAGCCATGTTTACAGCGAGGTTTAGTGCAGCCTTGTTGTCAGCCAGTGAAGTGCGTAGTGCTCAGACCCTGGCGCACAAGAGCAGTTTCCTTTGCATCCGCATGGTTCCCTGCAGAGGCTTTAGGAAGTTTGTCTGACAAGAGTACAAAGCTTGAGGGGTGGAGAAGAACTAATGCCTCCTGGCATCCCCCAGATTAACCCCCTATGCCCGTCTCTGCTCCAGTCTGCCACAGAGTTGGCAGGGGGGGTTCCTACCTTCCTTCCAAGGAGAAAAGGAAAGACCATTACTCCTCTATGAGCAAAGCCCAGCTTAGCCTAGTGGCTCACTTCCCTTCCCCATCCCCGAGAGATCAGAGAGCCTCGTAGCAAGGCTTAAAGTATCTGAAAAGAGTTGGGGTCTCCCATAACCCAGCTGAAATAAACGGTCATGCACTGTACAGACCCTTTGCCACTTCTGTACACGTGTATGGCATCACCATGGCATTCAGATTTCAGCTCATGAAACGATTTATACCGATGTGCTGTTATTGTTTTTAAAAATGGCAGAAGGGCTCACCCAAATTAAAAACATGAAATATAGCCTGTGAGTCTGAAGTTCAGTGAGATTCAATGGGGTTGGGGTTCTGTCAGGGAGGGTGTCTCAGAGTACAGGGGGCTGCGGACTTGGGGGAGTTTGAATTATTTGGGTGGTCTGGGGGTAGCCACAGCCTTCACGTAATTCCCCCTTCAAGCAGCTTTATTCTTTAGAATAGCAGAAGGAGTTGTTGAGCATCTAACCGGTAGCCCCTTGAGACAAGTCCAGGTGACCCAGCCCTCAGGGATCTGGGACTGCAGCAAGTTTGAGAGGGTTTTCTCTGGAGTCTGGCGGTCTCTGGGGCATAATTAGGTGCTTGGGGCCAAAGCCCAGTGCTGGAAGTATCACCAGTGCTCTCCTGTCTCCACTTCTCCCCATCCTCTCCCAGCTCATAAAACTGTCCTGAAAAGGTGGTGGGTGGTCAGTGGGGGAAGGTTCCAGGCCCCCCGTGACTCCTCCTGTCCCCTCCTCAACTTCTGGGTGGCAGCGGGACCAGGGCTCCATCAACGCTGCTGTCTCTGCTGCTCCCCAGGCATGGCTACATTTTGCTCCCCACCAACACAGGCACTGCTGTGACTTCTTGGCAAAGGGCCCCTGTCCACTACAAACACGTCTCACCTAAGACCTGACAAACTCATTACAACCTAATGCGCCTGTGAGCTCACGTAAAGCTCAATTGGCCAGACTTCTCTTATGTCATTGCCGCATTACTAAGGTAGCCTTCATGAGCAATTAGTCTAAAACCATATTAAAATATCAAGTGCCTTAATTTGCCTTTAAACCATTTTTAAAGTAACTGTCAAAAGTTCCCTTGCTTCTGCTCAGCCCTGATCTCAGCCTATATCCTGAAGTCTGGAAATGGTCTCAAGGATTTTTTAACTGCATGGAAGAAAAAAGATTAAAGAGACCTCATGCCACTGCTCAGAAAAGTGAAGAAAGGCCCTCCGGAGATTCAGAAAACTGCAAGCATCAAAGACTTTAATACTGAGAAAAAAAAGAAAAGAAAAAAAGGTAATGGCACTTGTTTCCTAGCCCGACACTTCTCTACTGTAAACTGTAATAATGAGGGATAACACTATTTTTTTTTCATGAGTGTTAAAGGGACTATTCTAAAGCCTGAAGGACACAAGTGTGTCCTGGCTGGGTAACCCCCCTTTGGGCACTGACTTAGTGCCTGTATGCTGCTGTGATGGGGTGTGCTCCCTGCTCAGGAGCTCAATTGGGCCAATTAGGCTGCAATCTGCAAGTGGGCCCAATCAGCCAATTAAGCCTGGGTGGAAAACTTGATTAGGGAAAATTCAAATGTGTGGAACAGGTGGGGCTTGTAGAAAGGCAGGAAATTGGAAGCAGAGGAACTGCAAGGAAGTAGGTTGCAGTCACTCCCTGGCAGGAGGGAGCTAAGAGTCTGGTAGAGCCAGGAGCCTGGGGAAGGCTGGCTTGGGCCCAGGCCCACCACTAGAACTAAGGAAGAGGGCAAGGTGAGGGAGGAAACTGCAGTTTGGTTGCTGTTTAGAGGGTCCCTGAGCTGGAACCCAGAGTAGAGGGCAGATGGGTTTAGGTTCCTCTCTTAGCTGCTGAGGGGATGGCCCTGGGCCTCTGAAGGGGAGGACTGGCTGAGGGTGTGGGTGAGCAGGGACTTTGATACATGCCTCCTGGAAGGGGAAACCACCCAGTGACCTGGTTGGAGGGCTGAGTCGTGGAGAGGATGCTGCAGTTCCCGGAGCGAGAGTGGGGAGTGTGCTGGCTGGAAGGGGCACTGGCCTGGCAGAACAGCTAGGAGGAGGCACAATGCGGTGGTGAGTGGAACATCCTGTCACACAGGAACGGGGTTCCTCTCTCTGGGCAGTTCTAAGGGCTGGGTCACCTGGACTTGTCTCAGGGGGCTGCTGGTTAGATGCTCAACAACTCTTCCTGCTATTCTAAAGAATAAAGCTGCTTGAAGGGGGAATTATGTGAAGGCTGTAGCTGCCCCTGGTCCACCCAAATAATTCAAACTCCCCCAAGCAAACAACTTAAAGAAGAACTATAAACTGTAGGTGAGGGTGTGATTACAGACAAAGAGGCAGTAAACATATTATAGGATGAGTGATATTAATAATGCATTTTCATGACTAAATGCTATACCCCGGGCACTTTTGTTCAGGAGAACTAGGGGAGCATGTGGTCACCTGACCTAGTGTGTATCTTCCCCCTCTACTCCCCAAAATGGTGCTGTTGCTGAGAGGCCAGGGCCCCTGCTTTTTAACATGGGTATAATTTGGGGGCACATGGCAGTGTTGTCCCCCTACCCCAAACAGCAAGTGTCTGGAAGGCATGGGCAGGGGCTGAACTTTGCAAGAGGGGAGGTGATCCATGCCTGCTTGAGGCTTGCTGTTTAGTTTGCTGTAGTGAGATCAGCCATGGCCAAGGGCATCTAGAAGGGTAAGTGGGGTCACTGAAGAATTCCACAACTGAATGTTTTGGATTCCCCTGACAAACCTGTGAGTTGATGGGCAGAAAAAGTATTTCCAAAGAGTGATGGAGATTAACCAGGGCCCTAGCTAGCAAAGTGTACAAAACTGAACCAAAGCAGCCCAGAACACACAGCAGAAGAGGGGAAACCTATTTCAAGATGGAGTGTGTTTTGTCCCTGCGGCAGGAGGAATGGCTGAAGCAGCCCCCTGGGGAATACTTACTAAATATTATTGCTGGAGCACCTAGGGGCCCCCTGCATGCTGCCAACCTGGGTGGGATGGGGCAGGTGGGGTGGGGCCAGAAGCAGGAGAGGGTGTGTAGAGGGATGAGCGCAAAGGTTTCTGTGTTGCAGTGCAGGCAACAGCCAGCCATGTGAGGCTGGTCTAAATCTGAGCAGATCCTGAGATTGCTTCAAGTTATGCTGCTCCCCACTTTGAGCATCTGAGTATTAGACTGGTGTGAAAGCCACCCCCTCTGTTTCCCATCTCCTAGGCTGTGCCATCTATACCATCTCTTAAGAGGTGCAGTAGAGAATTTGGGCTGAAGCCTTGGCTACTGAGCAATATATCAAGAACTGAAGTTGTCACATGCTTTTATATGTTAATCCCCGAGCCATCATTAAAGTCTGGACATTGTTTCCATATGTTTTCCAATTAATCTCCCCTTTGTTGTATATCCCATAACTCACTCTCTCCAGAGGGGCAGTCTGCATAAAGCTAGCTAGGTGGTGGGGCAGTGTGGTCTTTCGAATGCCTTAAAATTATCCTCTTCACCACTTGGTAGTCTAGCTAAGCCACTAGCAATAGACGCAGAGACACTTAACTCATCAGGTTTTGGATTGATGAAGTGTGTGTCAGTCCCCTTTGCTGCTGGAGCTAACAGAGTTAGCTCTGTAGTTCCCAGATCAAACTGCCCTTTCTGGAGCTTAGGGCCTCTTGTACCTTTTCTTCTTCTTCTTGTATTGTTCAGCATAATGGACATCAATTCTTATGCCCATGTGTTCTAGTCTATAGGGTGTATTGGGACTACAGGCATGACCAGGGCATTTACCATTGCAGATAATGGTGATCATGGTATTTCAGAAGCCAGGGCCTGTGCCCCAGCTTTTGAAAAGCAACGTGCTGGCGACTGTGAGGATATGAGCAGAACACAGATCAGGTTTCCCATTGCTCCAAGAATTCAATCTCTGGCCATTTTTTGATTGCACATGGGAGATTGCTCCCCCTCCTGACACACAGAAGATATTGTAGGTCGCTCAGAGCAGCGACCATGTGCATCTGGCCCTGGCGCCCCCTTTAGAAACTCTCTTGTGTTCTTTCAGCATGATCAGGGGAGGGTTGATGCATTTGAACCACTCGAAAAACACACGCTGGCAGGCTTAGGTCGCTTTCTGCCTCTCCTTTTATAGTAAGTGACACGCTGAGCACTCCTGCTCCAGAGACGTGTGGTTTCCTGCATCCTGTGTGCAGTCTGTTTTGTGGACCTGTGATCTCACGAGGCAGATTGCGTATGTCATTGGCACTACAAAGAAAAGACAAGAGCCATTTTGGGGGCTGAATAATAATTATTAATATGCTTTATGCCTAGCTAGCACTTTCTATTCAAGGCTCTCTAATCACGTAATTAACACCGAGTTCAGCCTCACAGCCGTTCTGGGAGGTAGTTTGGAACTAGGGGTAAGGAAACTGAGAGACACAGAAGTTTATTGATTTTAAGCCCACAAGGAGCCATTCTGATCCTTGTCTGACCTCCTGATAGCGCAGGCCAAAGCCATGGCATAGCTTCTAACATGGTACCCAGCCTCAGTTTAAAGAGATCGCAGCAGGGACCTGTTCCTCAGCCTCTTCCATCACCCCATAGCCAAGGACCCACTCTCCATCCACCCCCTAAGACTGGTGGGCACCCCACAAACTTTCCCCTGGAGCTGCTCAGCTCTACCACAATGGGACTGTGTATGTCTGGCCTAGCCTTCTGCACTCTGCATCCTCGACCTGCAACCCCTGCCTGCCCCACCCAACCTCCGCCTGCCCCACAATCCACTCCCCACCCCTTCCCAGTTGAGCTCCTTGCAGTTGCACTCATAGTGCCAGGTGGCCATGGTGAAAGGCGAGGGTGATGGCTGGGCCCTGTCTGGGGGGCTGTCCAGGCAGCAAGGCCCACAGAAGCTGGACACAGAGCAGATGTTGGGGGTGTGGGCATCAATATGGAGTTGGATGGGTTGCTCTGCTTGGGGTGAAAGGCCTGGCAGTGCTGATGGCATCGCCAGGAACAGTCCCAAGCCCCATGGCCACCATCTTACCCATGCTGGGGGCAGGGGTGGGGCTGGGGGAAGCAGCATGTCCCTAGTAGCTGGCTAGAAGCATTTCCTGTTCTTTGGGGCCCCTGGGGAGAGGGCAGAAACTTCCCTGCCCCTCCCTGGGCAGCCCCACCAGCATCCTGCCCCACTGCCCAGAAGGGATTGAGGGAGGTCCCAAAATCTGCTGCCCTAGATAGCTATGTAGCTTGCTTCTGCCTAGAGCAGACTCCAACCATATCCCTAGGTAAGCAGCTCCAGTTGTTAACTACTCTTGTTGTTAAACAAAACAGCCTTATTTCTTGCTTGTCTAGCTTCAGCGTCCAGCTACTGGATCTTGTTCTGTGCCTTCGATCTGTGTGCGGGAAACCTCTTCCCTGTCAAGGTACCTGTACACAGTGATTACATCAACTCGGAACCTTCCCTTGGGATAGCTACATGGATTGAGCTTCTTTAGTCTTTACTGGAAGGCTGGCTAGACTTCAGATTGTTCTGGTAGCTCTGTCCTGAACCCCTTCCAATTTTTAAACATTCTTTTTGATGGCTGGGCCTCCAAACTGGACCCAGCATTCCAGTGATGGCCATATTTGAGCCACAAGTCCCGCAACTTGGCAAGGGATTAGACTAGATGACCCCTGTGGTCCCTTCTAACCCTATAGTTCTAAATACAAAGGTAATACGACTTCCCTACTGCCACGTCATATTCTCCTGCTTATACATCCAAGGTTTGCTTCTGCCCTTATAGCTACAGCATCACACTGGGAGCTCATGTCCAGCTGGTTCTCTACCATGACCTCTAAGTGCTTCGCCAAGTAATTACTTTCCAGGATACACTTAAGTGCGACTGGCATTTTTTGTTCCTAACTGTGACTTGCCATTTGGCTGAGTTAAAACATGCTGTTCAAGTGAGCCCATCTTGCCACACTAGATACACCTACAAATCAATTCAAATATATAACTAAGATCAATGAATAATTCTGACTTCCTGCTGCATCTAGGTGAAGGTGGACCTAGGAGAGAGGGGCACAGTGGGTGAAGTGCCCATTAAACACCAGTGGGAGAGAAGACTAGGCCTATATGTCAGGAATGGTGTCATAGAACCGGGTTTATTTTTTATGTGTGACATAGTCAGCTGCAGCTTAGGAAGGATATTAAAAAATGATGCAAATGCCATTTCCTTTGGATCTTAGCATCATAATAACAGGGCAGCATAAGAAACTTTTAAGGGCTGTGAGACTCGCTGAGAAAGAGCAAAGTTTAAGCCCTTAGAAATCAGACATGTAGCAACATGACAGAGCTAGATTTGCTTAGTCAGATATATTGCATATACCACACCCTAGTGGTCAGAGCAGGAGAGTGACAGTCAGAACTCTGATTTATTTATTTTTTTATTCTTCCCTCCACCATTTGTTTGATGTGTAAACGTAGGCAAATCTCTTAATCTCTCTGTGCCTCAATTGATCATCAATTGAATGGCACAATAATTCTTATTTACTTTACAGGGATGGCGTGAAGCTTCATCAGGTCATGTTTGTAAAGCTCTTTGAGATCTTCTGATGAAAGGCATCAGCAAAGGGTAAAAAATCATTAGCAGGTTTGGTGATGCCTAGTGGAGAAACTTCTAGTTTGGGGATAAAAGTCCCATTCTGAGTCCCTTGGACCTGCTCAGAAAAAGAACACAAACCACACCAGCTTTTGTCACTGTGTTTTTGATAAACATCTCCTGCAGATGGACTCATTGTGTGTCACTAGCTCCCAGATCTGACTGGCCAGGCTGTGCAAGCTGCTCTGAGCAAGCAGCAACAATGCAGCTCACCCCACTGAGCCTCTGAGAATTCAACTGAGCTGATCTGGAGGGCAAGGGGGACGGAAACCCAGGTGGTGCTAGTGGAGGGACTGGCCTGGAGAACAGTATCTGCATAACTTTGCATTTAGTTTCTGTGCATCCTTTTGGTGGGGATTGTTCTCTCTCTTTGCCTAGTCTACACTGCAGAGTTAGATGTAGACTGCCTTCTGTCAACCTACCCAGGGGCAGCAGGTTTGTATATTTTTTGGTAGTGCCCAGAACGGGTCCAAGACCTCCCCCGACACATACACTCTGACTTTGCTGGAACTCAGGCACCAGGGGCCTATACAACTCGCCGCCTCTGGACCTACCTAACTCTGTATGCGTCTGCACTAAAATGTAGTGCAGACGTAACTCACCCACTACACCAACTTAACTCCACCTCCACGAGAGGCTTAGCATTAAGGTTGATTGTAGTTATGTCAATAGACTCAGTGTAGATGCTGCATCACTTACATCGACAGTTGCTGCCTTTCAGACACCATCCCACAGTGCCCCATGCTGACAGTTCAACCATAGAATATCAGAGTCGGAAGGGACCTCAGGAGTCATCTAGTCCAACCCCCTTTTCAAAGCAGGACCAATCCCCAACTAAATCATCCCAGCCAGGGCTTTGTCAAGCCTGACCTTAAAAACCTCTAAGGATGGCGATTCCATCACCTTCCTAGGTAACCCATTCCAGTGCGTCACCACCCTCCCAGTGAAATAGTATTTCCTAACAGCCAACCTAAACCTCCCCCACTGCAGCTTGAGACCATTACTCCTTATTCTGTCATCTGCTACCACTGAGAACAGTCTAGATCCATTCTCTTTAGAACCCCCTTTCAGGTAGTTGAGAGCAGCTATCAAACCTCCCCTCAGTCTTCTCTTCTGCAAATTAAATCCCAGTTCCCTCAGCCTCTCCTCAGAAGTCATGTGTTCCAGCCCCCTAATCATTTTTGTTGCCCTCTGATGGATTCTTTCCAATTTTTCCACATCCTTCTTGTAGTGTGGGGCCCAAAACTGGACATAATACTCCAGATGAGGCCTCACCAATGTTGAATAGAGGGGAATGATCATGTCCCTTGATCGGCTGGCAGTGCCCCTACTTTACAACCCAAAATGCTATAAGCCTTCTTGGCAACAATGGCACACTGTTGCCTCATATCCAGTTTCTCATCCACTGTAACCCCTAGGTTCTTTTCTGCAGAACTGCTGTCTAGCCATTCGGTCTCTAGCCTGTAGCAGTACATTGTATTCTTCAGTCCTAAGTGCAGGACTCTGCACTTGTCCTTGTTGGTGCATCAGAGTCAGTGCAAGCGCTCCTGGTGAGGCCGTGCATTGCTGTGCACAGTGCGGACATGCAAAAGCAATTTAATGACGGTGGTGGTTATGTGTTGACGTGACTTTGGTCGACTTGATTTTGTAGTGTAGACTTGCCTTTGACCGCATCCTTCTCAGGAATCCCCATGTGGAGGGGAAAAGACATAGTCCCTGTGTGTGATACATCTGATCACATGCATATGAAATAAACCATTATCCAGCTCTAGCAGCATTTTACAATACAGCTGAAGAGCTGTATCCCTCAAACCAGCCAGATTAGATTGTAAGGACTCCAGGGTAGGGACCTCATCTTCATACCTATTAAACACCTATTTAGTTGTTAGCACTTTACAAGTAATAGTAACACTCTAACCTTTGTCTGTCACTAAAATGACTGTGCTCATTTCTTCTCTGAGCTCCCATGGGGGCTAGCATACTTCATCCAGCCCTCCAGGCCTTTAAGGCACAATCTAATTACAGAGCTATTGGAGAGCAAGAAAACCCTATGTCCAGGGCTGGATTTACAGAGTTGGAAAAGCAAAGAGTTAAAGTAGAAATGAAGGACAAAGGCTTAGAAGTGTTTAGACCTACCAGTAACAATTGTACTGCTCAGTAGCAGCAGTTCCTTCATGGAAGGAAAGGGTCACGTTTCAGGAGGAAAGTTTGAGAAACGAATCAGGGGGTTTTTACATTCCTTTATTTGATATAGTGGAGGAAGCTCAGGAAGAAGTATGAGAAGTTTTCTGGCATGGTTAAAAGAATGAAATCCAGCTGACTAGCTGGCATAGGATCAACTTTAACATAATCTTGTTGCTGCTGGCTGTTGTTGAATGTGACCCATCTTAGAAGTCAAGCAGAAATTAGGGCTGTTAATTGCAGTTAATTTACACGATTAATCACAGTTTTAATTTGAGTTAATCTCCCTGTTAATAAATTTCAGTTGATATTTAACTATTTTTGGATGTTTTTATATGTTTTCAAATATATTGATTTAAATTGCATCACAGAATACAAAGTATACAATGCTCACTTTATATTATTTTTTATTACAAATATTTGTGCTGTAAAAATGATAAAAGAAATAGTATTTTTCAATTCACCTCTTACAAGTACCATAATGCAATCTCTTCATCATGAAAGTGCAACTTACAAATGTAGATTTTTGTTGTTACATAACTGCACTCAGACATCGCCAGTGTAAAACTTTAAAGCCTAGAAGTCCACTCAGGCCTACTTCTCGTTCAGCCAACCGCTAAGACAAACTAGTTTGTTTGCATTTATGGGAGATACTGTGGTTTGTATTCACAATGTCACTTGAAGGTAAGAACAGGCATTTGTATGGCGCTTTTGTAGCCGGCTTTGCAAGGTATTTACGGGAGTGTAACTTGTAAAGAACTTAAATGAAATGGAGGGCAGGGTGCCTGCTAGGCACCTGAGGCCATGGGGGAATGCTCTGGGGTGGCACCTGTCTACACTGTCCTCCCAGTGTTTCTAGCCCATTTGAAAGCAGGGAGTACCAGCTGCTAAGCTTGTTCTCAGGAGATTTCCAGGTCACTTTTCAGGCTCAGATGTGGGTAAGCACCAGATCAACCTCTCAACATTTGGATTCTCCTCTAAATCTAAACTGTGATCCTACCGAGGTTCCCACATGGCTACCCAAAATAAAGTGAGATCGATTCAACAGAAGTTGGGAAATAACGTTTGTAACAAAATCCGACATCTGGAAGTGAACTTGGCCCAAGTTTCAATCCGAACTGAAAATAAGGAGTCCCTGGGTACCAAAGCCCCGGTCCTTTGTCTGATTCTGCTTCACACCAACCTGACTTGACTGGAGCTCAAGTGCAACCTTTGCGGGGGCTGTTGCTTCACTGAAGGCTGTCTCCTGGAAGGTAATAAATTCACCTATGGTTTATGATGAAGCTCTGTCTGCAGTGGACTGGACAGGGCAAGATGCTGATAATTTTGATTAGCTGGTCGCTTGGATCTGCAGAGCACAGGTAAAAGTTCCAAAGGCCTTAAAATCCAGGATTATTTATACCCAAAATGGTGCAAGGTCCTTGATGCCAGTCTAAAAACAAAACCACATACATGATGTAATTAGACACTGTGTGGAAAATGACAAACTTGTTCTTTGTTTAAAAAAGTAACTTTTTATCCCCCTTCTCCCTGCAGGGTTTTGTAACAGAAACTGAGAGTTATATAGTAGATGCTGCTTTATTATGGCAACGGCTATATTCAAACTCATCCCAAGAAGCTGATGTTGAACAGGATGTGCTATTTTCGTTTGCTTTCATCTCCTTTGCTTGTTTACACTGTTTTCTTCTGAACCCCTCCTTCTAGAGAAACTTGTAGTGTGTTTGTTTGTTTCATTAATTTTGTTACAGTGGAATGAGACTGAGCAATTGGAAAGAAAACATGTTGTAACAAACTGCACCCTTTCATGGAGGTAACTATCTCAAAGAACATTGCACTGCTTAAACAAAATGTATGAACACTACTTTATATTATGGCCACATCTCTGCATCTGAATTCATTCAAATGAAGCATTTGTGACCTTTAATGATAGTGTTTGAAGTTGCTCAGGAAAAATGGTGTGGAACTCTTTGGTTATTGTTTCTCTGTAACTCTTGATCAAATTTGCTCCATTTGCATGTAAAAAGAATTTTCAAAGTGCTAGCCCTGCAGAGTTATCCTGAGATCTGCAAGTTAAACCTCTTTCTAAAGCAAAGAAAATAAACTGGACCTGATTACAAGAGGCTGATCAAAACCACTTATCTGAAAGAGCAGAGGAAAAAATAGCAGCTTGCTCACACACCCTATTCCTCCAGCCAACTTCGAGTGACCACCATGCTGCTGTGACCAGGGAGATCAGAACCACTGACGGTAGAGTTTCTTTAATCCTAGATTTGTGAGGACAGTATATGATGATGAGCATCTCTGCAACTGATTCAATGGCAAATGGATGTAACGTTGTGGGAAAATCACACTTTTGTTTCGGATCCTTTCCGGTCTCTGTGTCTTGAAGACATAATTGTTTAATTTTCTGATACAAATACTGTGTGGGTTTATGTATGTAGCTACCACAGAGGCAACATACTCACAGAAGAGTGGATTGAATTCCATTTGGTTTCCTGAGATTTCCACTCCATTTTAACCTAAGTTCTGAAAGTGTGTTGGTACTGATGTATGCAGCAGAAAGAACACAGCTTGACTTTCAGATTCCAGTGTGAGCTGCCAAGTGTTGCTACTCAGTGAAGGAACATTTGCTCTGGTCTGAAAACTATTCAGATTGAATGTGGACATCTCTGAGGGAGAATATGCTGTGATGAGAGGATGAACAGTAGAGCATCACTGCCACTTTGCTCAAGGAGAAGGCACTGGGGGTGACTGTCTCTGAGTTGGAAAAGGACTCGTGTGGTTACCTACTGATTTTGGGCCACAGGTTTTCTCAGTAGAGGCTGGCATGCATTTGCATATGCTGCAGTCTGGCAGCTCTTGAAATTGACAGGAAGGAAGACCAAGACAGACCCACAGCACAGGAAGAGGTGAGGAGCAAAACTGAAAGAAAGCTACTCAGCTGGAACTGCAAGAGCGAGGTGAGGACGGAAGACTAGTAATAGTGCATGGTGGAGGGTGAACTTTTGCATCTGCATCACTTTGTAAGAAGATTCCCGCTTTCTGTACAGTCTTCTGAGTCCTCTGAAAAACTCTCTCTCGAGGCCCCTCAGGTGGGGAGGAAGCTCCCTCAAAAATGGAAGAGCACCTCTTGCGTTTTCTTTTGTGAACTTGGATGTCTTGGCAAAGAGGTTCCAGCTGCGTCTCAAAATCTCTGGGGTTGGCTTAAAAAGAACCCCAGAGCTGATGGACAAACTTTGGTATTGAGGTGGCTGTTGGATTTGAGGGAGGCTGCAGCAAACTGAGGTAAGTTTGTTTGTTTGTTTGTGTTTGTTTTTTTTTCTTTTTCAGAGGCATCCCTTGGATCATTATTTTTTCTTGTGGATGGGGCTAACAGAAAGAGAGGAAAGTTTTGGCACCGTGCTAGGGATAGGAGAAGTACCATGGGCTGCAGGCATTGTTACCCCCGTGCTCAGTATGGACTGTCATGGAAAACCTGGCATGGGATAACTTATTGCCCTGGGGTAATCTGCCCAGGCATGGGATGCATGTAACGGTCAAGGAGAGAGAAGCTGATGTGAGAGAGCATAAGGAAGTCCATCTGGTGTGCGAGAACGGCTCAGGTTTGAGATCTGTACAGGCAGGAGAGAGTTGCTCTGGCTGGCCTAGAATTGATGGAGCCGCCTTGGAATGTGGCAGCCTCACTGGCCTCTGAATGTTGTTTAACTTTGTAGATTTCAGTGTCCATAATACAGACAGTACCTGAACAGAGAGGGAAGTGCCTGAGAGAGCACTGACAGGTCTGGACAGGCTCCGAGCAGCCCCAAGTGTCACTCAACCCTTCTTGTGCTGCATCATGTCTGTGTAGAAACCACAGGAGTGAGATAAATATAGAGGGGCAGCCTGAAGGCTGAATGTCTTTGCTTGCGTGGCTTTGTGAGCTTCCTGCCCCTACACTTTCAAAATCACCACTAAGTTTCAAAGATTTAGCCATACAGGTGCTACATGGTAAAGACCTTTTAAACATTTCATCCTGTCTGTCTTTTCATTTGGGTTTCACCTTACTGATAAGGAAGGAAACTAAGCTCTGCACCAGTATGTGCTGCGGAGCATGTGTACCATCTGTGGTACAAAACTCAAGCCAAGTCACAAGGTGACTGCCCCTAAATGAGGCGCTCTCCCCACCAAAAAAAAGGAGCAGAGTTAGGATCCTTTTCGTGGGTTGACATATTGATGCCTTATAAGCTGCAGGTGGAGTGTTTGTTTTTTTAAAAAAAAGTCCAAAATTCTTTCCTGTGATGCAGCCCCAGAGATAACGAAATATTTGAAGCAGATATAATCCTGTCATGTGCTTTGATAGGGCCTTTAATCCTGAAGGATCCCAAAACACTTTTCATACAGCCCATACGTCTCATGCCAGGAAATGCAGAGAATACTAGAGAGGAACAAGGCAAGTATTTAACAGGTCACAACAATGCAGCACAGCAGTTGAGGGCATGGAGTCAAAGCTGAACCCAGTTAAAACAACCCAGGGAATTGAGGTATAAAGTTACTCGTGCTAGAATTTATCTAGGACAGCTGGGTCTATCCAACTCTTTCTGAGAGCCTCATAGGATCTTTAATGATCACAAATGACCACTGCTTCCTTGTACCATGGGGGTGTGAGGACATTGGTTTGTAAGTGCCACCTACTGAAATGCCAACCCTATTTGTTGCAACACCTCGGGATTTCCATGTCCTGAGCAAGAGCTAACCAGTTCTACACCTTCTTCCCTTGTGGGAATCCACTGAGCTCCCAGCACAAGGACAAGTGTACATCTCTTAAGAAGCTGCCTGACAAGTTTCCTTCTTGAGAAGTTGAATTGTCCTGCTGAGCTTCAACTGCTGTGGCTTCAAACAGGTTCTTGCTGATTTAAACACCTGGGAAGGAGCTGCTGACGGGCCATTACCCTGAGCAGCCTGGCTGGGTGCCATGACAGTTCAGTATTAATAAGCCCCAAATCATTTCTGGGGCAGCAGACAACTGTGATGTGGCTAACAGACAATGATGACACTAGTTGCATGCAGGGTTTGCCTCCAACTAACCTACTGGAGAGAAATGCAGACCACGTGAGACAGAAGGTGGATTTGCCACTAAATTAAATGCTTTTTGCAGAGCTTTGTCCTTGGGGCAGCAGCAGCTAACTCAGTAAATATGTAATTCAAACTCTGAAGATTACCTGTGCTGTAAATGCAGAAGCTGGTACTTTTCTCTGAAGTTAGCCCCCACCCCTGCCTTTTTTTTTCTCCTGTCTGGAATGATCCATAAACTAGATCCTGATTTCGCTCAGTAGACTTGTTGTTTGGATGAACACTTGTCAGCCTACGGTTGTTCATGAACTGTTCTCTCCCAGTATTTGCTATTTGTTGTTCACAACCAGTCACCTAAATCAGAGGATGAGGTTTTTGCTCACTCACTGGATGACTGAAATGGGAATAGCAATCAGTGCACTTTGTTGCACATGTTTTTGGATGAATAATCCTCCCTGTAATGGAATAATTACTGTCCAGGGAGTAATCCCCAGTGTCCAGCTAGGGTCTGAAGCCTCATGAATGAGGATAATAAGAATTACTCCTGCTTCTCTCTTCCCCATCCCAACAGCCGTCTCCCTTCAATCTGCAGGGAGAGAAACCAAGAATTGGGTCTGTAGCAAGGCTCACGCTGGCCCTCTGGCTTGGGCCCCTGTTGCCATCTCCAATCAGTCAGGAACGCCTCAGCTTGATGCACTGCCAGTGTTCTTTATTTACAGTTAGTTTTTCCCACTGCCACTTTTCACCTATCGATAGGTTTCACAGCCAGCTCTACCACGTGCAGGCCTGGGCAGCAACAGCCCAGAAGGCTCTCATCTCCCACTGTGCCTGGCCTTTCTCTCCTCCCTCCCTCCTCTCTGGCTTCCTCCCAGCTTTATAGCCCTGGATAATGAGTCACAGCATCCCTTCCCTTTTGGGGATGTTGCCCATTCTGCTCCCACCAGCTCTGTTTCAGTGCCTACGATCAGCACTCCTCTCCCTGCTTCCAGGGAAACTCTCACTCGGGCTGATCCAGGACTGAACCCCCAGTGCGGGTCAGCAACACTCCAATAGTGCAGTGTGGCCTTGCTCCTGCCAGGAGCGTCTTAAGTGTGGATTGTCCCAGAAACTGAGGACGTTGGTAAGGGCTCCAAGGGACACACTGTCACCAGCCCCACCCACAGCACTTCCAGGCCTGAGGGCAGACCAGTCAATGGCCCCCTACGCCGCCGTCCGCCTGACATTTGGGCGGTGCTGCCGGCTGCACTGCTGGCATGTTCCCTTGAATTTTTTCCATCCATGTAAGTAATAAATTTTTGTTATGTGCAGTGTAGTGTGTGCAGATGTGCACCACCAGTGGAAGAATCCTAGCTATATATATATTTTTAAAAAGTTACCATAGGGATAGTTTCTCCAGCCAGGCCAGGTTAGGCATTCTAGAACGCCTCACTCAAAGAATTAAATTTAAGTGCAAGAGAAATAAAAATTGTGAAATGCATAGACCAGTCAAAACACTAAAATAACACACATTGAAAGAATAAAATTACAGAGACTGTATGTGCATTGCAGGAAGTACCAAGAAGTAACAATAATAATAATAATAATAATACAAGTATGTCCTAGGACAGGGGTGGGCAAACTATGGCCCGCGGGCCACTTGTGGCCCACGAGCTGTTTTTCTCCGGCCCGCGAGCTCCTGGCAGGGAAACGGGACCAATGGTCCCGCTCTCCTGGGCAGGGCGCTCAGCAGGCGCTGAACAGCGGGCTGGCGCTCAGCAGGAGCTGAACAGCGGGCCCGCGGCCGGCCGTGCCCGGGAGAGGGGGGGCCTGCGGCCGGTTGGGCGCACCGCCCTGAGAGCGGGCCCGGTGCGCCGCCTGAGACAGTGGGCCACAGCCAGCCGCCGCCCGGAACCCGGGACAGCGGCCCTGCGGCCAACACCACCCTCCTGGCCCAGGGTGCCGGGCTGACTGCGGCAAGCCGCAGGGCCCGCGCTCCCAAGCCGGGCACGAGGAGGAGCGCAGCAGACCCCGGGGCCCCATGCTCCCAGCCCGGGTACTGGGCGGAGCGCTGCGAGCCATAGGGCCGCCGCCTGGCTCAGCAGGTAAATGGGGGGGGGGGGAGGCTGGGGGGGTGGTTAGGGACCAGAGAGCAGGGGGTCTAGATAGGGGAGGGGGTCCTGGGGGGGACAGAGTGGGGGAGATCTCCAGAGGGGGTGATCAGGGGACAAGGAAGGGAGGGTTGGATGAGTCAGGGATTCTAAGGGGGGCAGTCAGGGTGTGGGGCCTTTGGCCCTCTGCACAATTTTGAACCCCAATGTGGCCCATGGGCCAAAAAGTTTGCCCACCCCTGTGCTAGGAGGTGAGTGTGAAAGAGACTGTGTGTGACCAGAGACAGGAGTGTGTGTGTGTGACATATATATATATATAAAAATATAATATATACACACACACACACTGGGTGTGTGCTGGCTTCTTGCATTGTTTCTTTAAGACACTCTAAGCTCTCCTGCTCTGTTCCTGAGCCCTGTTGTCTCCTTTCCCTGGCTTTGCACAGCTGGGATACAGGGGCAGGGTGGGGGTGTGGGGAGAGAGTGTGTGTGTGAACTGGCTGCTGGGGAATTCTCACAAACAGTACACTGTCTCTTTAAGAAAGGCACTCAGTCACACACTCACCATTCAGACCTCAGCACCTGAGTCCTTCTGAGCCAGGCTGTATCCCCCATCCCCTGCTCTGCAGAGATGGGGTACAGAGGGTGGGGGACACAACCAGACAAGAAGTGTGAAAAATTGGGATGGGGGTCCAAGCCCTGGGTGAGGGGATAATAGGAGCCTATATAAGAAAAAGACCCAAAAATCAGGACTGTCCCAATAAAATCGGGACAGCTGGTCACCCTACGTGACATCAGCATCCTCCTGCCCCCCATTCTGCACAGCCAGCAAGAGGATCCCGGGTGCAGCTGTAGCAGGACAGAGCAATGTGCTGGGAGGGGCACCTGAACACATGCAGCTGGCTGTTCATTCTCTGTTAATCAGTTGAAAGGCACTTGAATCTCTCCTATGGCCTAGCCCCCTGGACAATTGCTCCCTTTGCCCTGCCCATGTCAGCAGTTCTGATTGGCAGTAGCTGGTAGCACAGTCGTAATAGTGCTATTGTCAGTATGTACCCCTGCCTCGCTCTGCTGGGTGGAATTAGAACAGCTCAGTTGGGTGTGCAAGGCACTGGATTGCCAATGGAGGAGATGATTCTTTATCTCCAGTAGTAGAAGCTTGTGCATTTTGGAGCAAATGAATCAGAGTTATATCCTTCCTGTTACCTTGAAATCCCCGGAGGCCATGATATTGCATAGTAACAACCAAAGTCTCAGATGGCTTGTTAGAATAGACTTTTGCAAGTGATTCTGGTCACTGACAGTGAGCTGGTTTTACTGTGGGATCATTAGTACCTATCCCTGGCACAAATGGGACCACAGGAAACCCAGCAGGTCTATGCAGGCTAAGTATTCCTTCTATCCGCTGGTAGTGTATGGGGCTTTTCTGACTTCATTTACTCCCACAGTAATGTCAAGGAAGAGAATTCCTGACGGTTGTTAAACTAGGAATAAATAAGTGTGCAAAGAATTGGAAAGATCAGTTTTTCTTGGTTATATTTTACATGAAAGTTAAATATATTTAACATAATTTAGGATGCTGTGATGTGCTTCTGCAACTTATATTGGCTTTCCCATTCGGATTTAGGAAGGAAGGTAAAATGTGGTCTCACAGCTAGAGAAAAAGGGAACTAGGGGTTAAGATGCTTGCATTCAATTCCTGATTCTGCCACTCTGTCTGACATTGAACAAGTCACGTCAGCTGTCTGCGCCTCAGTTTCCCCATTGACTCGCCTCACAGAGCCATAAATGAATGTATGTACAGTGATTAGACAACTCTGGATGCAAGATGCCATTGAAGTGCATGGTCAGTATAAAACATTAATAGCGCTAGAAGAGGACACTAGATATGTGGGACTGGGAATAAGATTTCACTTATTCTCTGAGGCTGGCAGAGCTGCTACAGGTCCAACTCCTCTGCCAGCATGATGGGATAAGTTTCCACCAGTGTGTAGTTTCAATGCAGCAGTAAGCTGATAAAGGGAGTGAATACTTTTCATGGGGATTGTTATGCCTTGTCTTTGAGCCTTAAAGTTGTGGCATAATCACAAGGCACAAAATTATTCAAACTATTATTGCTGGTCCAACTCAGCACAAATGAATGCCTGGGGGCACCAAGTCTGGAATGGCTGCTTGGTGCCAAAATGTTCCTGCCCCTCAATTCCTTTGAGTATTCATGAACATTCATGCAAATAGTCTTTTGTTTTCATGAGTGTTTGGGGGTTGGCTGCTCCTTGTGTGAACAGCCATAACCTCAGGTGAGCAAGACTCTTCCTGATCTGTTCATTCATTGCCATTCATTATGTCCCCGCTTCAAAAGTTTTTAACATTCAGTTATGGCATAGAAACAATATCACATGACTTAAGTGACCTGGTATAGGGTTGCAACTCTTCCCTGTTTTCCCAGGACAGTCCCTACATCCAAAGGGCTGTCTCATGTTCCTCAGACCTGTGAAGTGGGACTGTCAAAATGCATGCATGGACCTCACACTTCCTTTGATCTAGGAGAAGGTACCTTGGACTGGAAGCTAGGACACCAATAATCCCAGTCTCACCTCTTCTACTGACAGGTTCTCATGTAATCCCACAACCCTGCTGCTTTAGGAGGCAGGCAAAAAACAGTCCAGTGTTACAGATAAATCAACTGCAAGGTTGCACAAGGGTTATTTCTAGCAGAGGTGGGACTAGAAGCCTGGTCTCTGCTATGATGGGCCTAAATCTCATCCACAGATGTGGGGACCCGCATGAAAAAAGAAATAACCCCCCAAGCTTATTTTACCAGCTTGGGTTAAAATGTTTTCCCAAGAGCACAAACTTCTCCTGTGTCTGGATCTGATATGCTGCCACTATCAAGTGAGAGTGTCTCAAAAAACTATTGGACTTAGGCCACTTGAATCCCCCCTTTTTCTCTTTCCACAAAACACCCAAACTTTATTCCCTCCCTGGGAAGCTTGAGAGAAAAGCCTCACGTGATCCTGCGAGATGTGCCCGATCCAAAACCAGGATCTTACACCATGGAAAACAAGCAGTCAGATTCTTAAAAGAAAGGAATAAAACCCTTATAACCATCAATAGAACAGCATCTACCGTAATCAATAAAAGAATTAAGGAACCAAACCTCTCCCCTGAGGCAACTTTCTCCCACTGTTGATATCTCTGCTGAATCTTACAATATCAAGAAGCACCCAGCCAACACTCACCGCTGAGAACTCTCCAAGTGATAAAAAGAAGGTAAACTTACTGACTACCTTACTTGATAGAAAGCTATAGTTACAGTGAAAGAAATAGGTGTGGTTCATCCCATAGCCGAGTTGAACAGAGCAGAGACCCAGAGAGAAACTGAAACTCAAAATCCTTTGTCTGCTGAGGAATTTCTCATTGGTCAGTTGTCCACCTCTCAGGTTACCTTTAGCTTAACCCCTTACAGGTAAACACTAATACTAGGCTACTTTATACTTATGACACCCCCCCAAATCGCAAACGGTGTCGGAACGTCACTGGGTGGTTGACCTTAATATGCCCCAGCTCATGACATTTAAAACATCGCCCAGCTGACTGGTCACTGGTGCGAGGTGGGTTGCTGGAGACTGGTGGGGTAGAACGATGAGGTGTTTGGGGTTTTCCTTGGGAGGTAGGTGGGATCTGGGGCTGCCCCCTCTGATAGGATGTGGTCCTGGGTTGTCCCTTCGTGGATCCACTCCAACCGCTATTAGGGGGTTTTTTTCCTGCCACCTCCCCACCTTGTGTTTCGATTCTCCCTGGCGATCTGGGACTGCTTATATTGATCTGCATAAGAAGCAAGACTTTCTGCTGAGTCCATTTTTTTTAATCCCATAACCACTGTTTTACATTATCACTGGTCATAGTCAGGAATTGCTCCTGTAGAACTAAATCACATACTTCTTCAAAGGTAGTTACACCCCTTCCTTTGACCCATTTATCTAACAGATTTTTTATCTGGTTTACTTAATCCAGCTCCTCTTAAGGGCTCTAAATTTTACTCTATAAGTGTCAGGTGTAACTTGAAATTGTTTTAAAACCAAATCCTTAAATTTACCATAGTTTAAAGCATCCTCAATAGGCATCTTATTGAAGATGTTCAGAGTTCGGCCAGTCAATTTTGCTATCAATGTGGTCATCTTTTGATCTTTAGGGATTTTATGCAGAGTGCACAGTCTCTCAAAGGTGATGAAATATTTGGCAATGTCATTGGACTCATCATACTGTGGGCACAGTTGCTCCCATTTGTGAATTTTTGGGGAAGTGGAGGCAGCAGCTGGAGGAATTTGTCTCTTCAGCTCTAAAACAGCCAGTTTATGGTTCTGTCTCTCAATCTGGGCTTCCGTAGCCCTTTTATGGGCTGCTTCCTCTCTCTCCATCAGCCTTTGATGTTTTTTCTTTTTCTAATGCTTCCAGTTTAGCCAGCACTAGCTTAGCAGTTGCTCCACCAGTACTCATTTTTTTGCTTTCCTGTACTCAGCTTACTAGACTCCCTAAACTGAAAATTACAAATACATCACTTGGAAAATTTCTCACAGGGTGTTAATCCTACCAGCAGAGGGAGAGAGACCCCCTACTCTAATTCTCAGAAAAACCAGACTGACCAGTTTCTCCCCCTCCCCAGGGAACCCCTGGGGTGGTTTCCTAGCACCTAACGAGCCTATTAAACTCTTAGCTGCAAAAACTGGGCTAGCTTCTGCTATCCAGCAGGAGAAAACCCTCTCCAAAAAAACCCACTGCAGCTCTCTGCCCTCAGGCAGCTGAAAAAGACAAAGCGTGGAGCTCCGATACCTGAAAAACAAGTTTCACCAGAGTGACCCCCTGTGATGTTTACCTCACCACAATTGCCTGCTTTTTTCCTTGCTGAGAAGTCATTAGCATTCTCAAGGAGCAAAACTGCTTGTTCTCAGTAACTGTGGAAATTTAAACTGCTTTCTGCAAAATTCTGTGTGTTGGATTCACAAAATTTCATCCCACTTCTGCCACCATGTCAGGATTGCCTCCCCACTCTGAACTCTAGGGTACAGATGTGGGGACCCACATGAAAAAAGAAATAACCCCCCAAGCTTATTTTACCAGCTTGGGTTAAAATGTTTTCCCCAGAACACAAACTTCTCCTGTGTCTGGACCTGGTATGCTGCCACCATCAAGTGAGAATGTCTCAAAAAACTATTGGACCTAGGCCACTTGAAGCCCCTCTTTCTCTTTCCACAAAACCCCCAAACTTATTCCATCCCTGGGAAGCTTGAGAGAAAAGCCTCGCCTGAGCCTGCGAGACATGCCCGATCCAAAACCAGGATCTTACACCATGGAAAACAAGCAGTCAGATTCTTAAAAGAAAGGAATAAAACCCTTATAACCATCAATAGAACAGCATCTACCATAATTAACAAAAGAATTAAGGAATCAAACCTCTTCTCCGAGGCAACTTTCTCCCACTGTTGATATCTCTGCTGAATCTTACAATATCAAGAAGCACCCAGCCAACACTCACCGCTGAGAACTCTCCAAGTGATAAAAAGAAGGTAAACTTACTGACTACCTTACCTGATAGAAAGCTATAGTTACAGTGAAAGAAATAGGTGTGGTTCATCCCATAGCCGAGTTGAACAGAGCAGAGACCCAGAGAGAAACTGAAACTCAAAATCCTTTGTCTGCTGAGGAATTTCTCATTGGTCAGTTGTCCACCTCTCAGGTTACCTTTAGCTTAACCCCTTACAGGTAAACCCTAATACTAAGCTACTTTATACTTATGACAGCTTCCTATACTGTATGGTAGTGTAGTGTTCCCATCTTGTGAACAGAGTGCATGCAAAGAAGGTAAATTGTGTTGTTTTGTGTTTTTGAAAGAGAGAGCTCCTGATGAAAATGTATGGTGCATCATTCAACCAGAAGACACACAACTCAGCCCCTTGCACTAGGTGTTCTGAGAGCAGCCCAGGCACTTGGATGCTGATTAACAGTGAGAAAACTTTGGAAATGTCCTAGTTATCATCATTGTCCTACTATGCCTCTTGTGTTTAGGGCAGTGATGAAGCTCCTCCACTCCTGTTTGTTTCCAGCAAGTCTTTCAATGGTTTCCCAACTGTGGCCCAGGTTTTTCAGGTTGGCTTCCACAGGCCTTCACCATGTTGTTTTTGAGCAGCCTGGTTTTCACTTGCCTTCAGGTGTCCATCTTATTGCTACTCTGGTGATGGAATCAGTTTCCATCTGAAGCACCTAATCGATCCATCGCCAACGCCTCTTGGCAATGATGGTGCTCAGATCCTCTTGGCTGCACTGTGTCAATAGATCTTTGGTTTGAGATTGTTCTGAGCCAAAAGATACAGGGGATTTTTCTGAGGCAGGTTGTATGGAATGAAGACAGTTTGGACACGTCATGCTTTCTCATTCCCCAGCATTCTGTACTATAATGTAATGCTGAAAGTACACAGCTCTGATAGATCTTGAGTTTGGTTTTGGTGTTGTGTTTTGATGATTTCCAGACTGTATTTAAGCTTGTGAAGGTGTTCCTGGCTTTATTGATTTTTGTTCCAGATGTCCTGACTTGTTCCACCATCCTGGCTGATGGTGCTGCCCAAGTATGTGAATGAATGTTTCTACATTGGTGAGAACATAATCCTCTATCCATATTGGTGATTGTGAGGCAATATTAAAGGTCATGATAGCTGTCTTACTGTGGCTGATTTCAGTCCAATTTTCTGGCTGAATGCTTTGAGTTGTTTTTTTTCTTGTATATGGTGTTGGGTATGTGATAGGAGAGAAACATCATCTGTGAAGTCCAGGGTCTTCAAGAGAAGAGTGTCCATTGAATACCTGTTGGTATGTCTTCTTTTGTACACCGCATTACCCAGCCGATGACAATGTTAAAGAGGATTGCAGACATGATACACCTCGACGTACTCCTGTTTTGAAGTCAAAACTGAGCTCACTGTGATCCACACTACCTGTAAAGTTGAAACAGAAGCTTTTGATGTTGATTATACAGAAAGGAATTCCATATGCCCCCAGAATGCACCATAAGTTGGTCCTATGAATGCTATCAAAAGCCTTCTCACAGTCTATGAAATGTATGTAGAGTTACCATTGCCATTCTCAGCAGTGTTTTATTATGTTTTGTAGAATGAAGCTCTGGTCTGTGCATCTACACCCTTTCCGAAAGCCAGCTTGCTCTTTTCTGAGAATGCTATCAACTGCCTCTGATTATTTGCTGGACTATGATCTTACACAATACTTTGGCACAGATAAAAGTGTGACTTTGGAGCGGAGCCCGGAGCTGGAGCGCAGAGCAGTGGAGCTGCAGGTTTTTGCCTGGAGCGGAGCTGGAGCACCGCTCCAAAGCCCTTGATAAAAGTGTGGTACCATGCCTGTTATTACAATCACTGAGAGTTCCTTTCTTTGGTATCTTTACTATAACCCTATTGGTCCAATTCTCTGGCACTTTTTCCCTTTCCCAGACTGATTTAAATAGAGGGGCCAGGAGAGATGCTGCTAATTTAGGATTTACCTTGAACAATTCTGCATTCAAGTTATCTTTGCCAGGAGCTTTCCCATTTTTTAAGGATTTTATGGCTTGAATGATCTCTTTCTTAGTTGGAGTGTCTGTGTTGATATCAAGATTTTCTGCCTCCTGGATGTTTGCTTCCTCTTTAGGTGGCTCCCTGTTCAGCAATTCTTTGAAATGCTTTGTCCAGCGCATTTCTTGTTCTTTTTTGGTTGTTAGTAGGTGGCATTATTTCTTCCTGATGAGTGTGTGTGTTGGTATCTGCTGTTTACCACTGATGATTCACATCATTTTGTAGATGGTTCCTTGTTCACCACGAGCAGCTGCATCCTCTGCTTGAGTTACCGGATTATCAATGTAATGCCATTTGTCCGCTCTTACAAGGCGTTTGACCTCCTGGTGTGCCTTGTGGTATTTGTTCTGCAGCCTCTGGGATTTTGTGTCTAAAACTTTTCTCTTTAGGGCTTGTCCAGTTTCTGTAGCACTCCCTGGGCTGGGTGTAATTCACTCCTTCCTTATCTTCTGCCTGTAGCCTAGACAGCTTTATTTATACTGCTTTATTTATAAATTGCTGTCACTTTGTCCCACTTCTTGTTGATCTCCTCATCTGCATTCCCCTCCTCTTCTGCAGTTAAAGAAAAGGTCTGCAAGTGCTTGAAACCTTTTCTTTAACTGCAGAATGAAGGCTTTTTGTATTTCAAGGGACTTCAGCTTGTCAATATCATAACATCTATGTCCTTTGTTTGGTGGATCCACACTTCTTAGTTTTAGCTCGATGAAGGCTGTCACAATGTTGTGGGCACTGCCAACATCTGTACCCCTTATCACTTTCATATCTATCAGTGAGCATTGCCATTTGTCACTGACCATGAGATGATCAATCTGGTTCTTATCTCTTCCATTTGAAGAACACAACAGCTTGTGAATTTCACAATGTTCAGATAGGGTTCTGCTGATGACTAGGTCATGCATATTACAGAAATCAACAAGCATTTCTCCATTTTCATTCATAGTGCCACACCCACATCTTCCCATTGCTCTGTCATTTGTGTTGTCCTTATGGACCTTGGCATTCAGGTCTCCCATAACAATAGTTAAGTCGTGGCATGGTATTCTCTCTAACACCACCTGTAGTGTAAGGTAGAATTTACTGCTCCATCACTGTAATTTGTTGGAGCACAGCACTGAATCAGGGTGATATTATGTTTCTCTTTCAGTGTGGCTCTCATAAGTCTGATGGATTTCCATTCAAGCAAGTCCATTCAAGGAATGTTCCACTCCCTTCTTCAAAAGGATGGCAAAACCCTCATAGTGCTTTCCATGATTCTGTACAGAAAACAACAAAGTTTCCCTTTAGGCTGTTGTTAATCTTCCTGGTCCCATCCATCTACTCTCGCTGACACCCAGGATGTGTAAGCTGTAGTACCTTGTCTCTGCTGTGACCTGAGCTAGCTTCCCTGTTTTGTACGTTGTCCGTACGTTCCAAGCCAAGTTTGGTTTTTGTCTTGGTGTTTAGCACTTCAGTCTTTGGGCCAGTGGCTTCCTTTCAGCTTTCACCATGGGCAGTCATACAAGTCATTGACTCCTGAAGGCTGTCGCACATAGTAATGGTCGATTTCTCAGTTACGGTTTCAGTAACATATTTTGTTTTTTATGGGACAGGGTTGTTAGCCCTGTGCCTAACCCCCAACCTGGAGGACCAGGGTGTCTGTTTTGTCTGGCCCCTCCCTCACAAACCAATCCGGCATGGTTTAACCTACCAGGAGCAAAAAGCTCCCGCTGACACAGACTCTGGGGATTGTTAGAGCACACAAGCTGTCCCGCCACAACAAGGACAGTTCCTGGGTATAGTACACATTAAATCCCTCATTGGTGACCTTCGTATTACATGGTTACCTTCATCTGAATTGTTCTATATATTCCCTCAGAAATGTCTCTTTGGAGTCAATTCTGCCATCCTTACTGAGCATGAATATTGATTTCACTGGGGCTCTTTGGCTCAGAAGGATTCCACCTGAGTAAGGGTGGCAGAATGTGAGCTCTTAGGATTGAGGATCTAAGGGCTTGTCTACACGTGAAATGCTACAGCAGCATGGCTGTAATGCCTCAGTGTAGATGCTACCTGTGCTGATGGAAAGGGTTCTCCCATCACTGTAGTTAATCCACCTCCCCGAGAAGTGGTAGCTAGGTTGATGGAAGAATTCTTCCATCGACTGAGCACTGTCTACACAGGGACTTAGCAGCGTAGTTAAGTTGAGCTCAGGGGTGTGGATTTTTCATGCTCCTGAGCAATGTTGTTTTGCTGACCTAATTTTTTCAGTGTGGAACTAGCCTAAGTCCAAGATATGCAGGTAGTCGAGTTGCTAAGGAGTACGACCTCCTGGCACCAGCGGAGAACTGCAGCTGAAGATGTACAGCACTTGAGTTAACACCGTGTTACGTCTCTGCCTTTTTTGGAAGGATGTCACTGACATCCTGATGATTAACGATGTCGCTATCTTTAGCCTTAGTTGTGCATAACGCTGTCTTCCTTTTGAAGTGTTGGATGGCTGCAGGGCATAAAGTGAACAATGTCTCCTTCATGGAGCTGGTAGTTTGCTTGGGGGGGCCATTAAAAAACCCCCCTGAAATCCATCACTTGTTTTGACTGATGCATGACACAGCTCTGGGCTCCACTGGAACTCTACATTAGCTGTGACCTGGTTTTTAAGACACTTTCCATCTCCTAATCAGCTTCAATCCAGTAGCCAGTCGACCAGATGTTACTGGTTATGGACAGGGAAAAATGCATGCTGTACCAACAAAGTTTCTGTCGTCTTCTGTCATTGCTTAGGAAAATAAGAATAGCCATACTGCATCAGACCAATGGTTCTTCTAGCCCAGTATCCTGTCCTCTAACAGTGGCCAATGCCAGGTGTTTCAAAGGGAATGAACAGAACAGGGCAATTATCAAATGATCTATCCCCTGTCGTCCACTTTCAGCTCCTGGCAGTTAGGGGCTTAGGACACCTAGAGCATGGGTTGCATCCCTGTCCATCTTAGCTAATAGCCATTGACTGACCTGTCCTCAATTAATGTAGCCAGTTCTTTTTTTGAATTCAGTTATACATTTGGCCTTCACAACATCCCCTAGCAATGAGTTCCACAGGTTGACTGTGTGCTGTGTGAAAAAGTACTTAAACCTGCTACCTGTTAATTTCATTGATGACCCCCAGTGCTTGTGTTATGAGGAGTAAATAACACTTCCCTATTCACTTTCTCTACACCACTCACAATTTTATAGACCTCTATCATATCCCCCCTTTGTCATCTCTTTTCTGAGATGACAGTCCCACTTTTGTCAATCTCTCCTCGTATAGAAGCTGTTTCATCCTCCTAATCTTTTTTTGTTGCCCTTCTCTGAATCTCTTCCAATTCTAATAGATTTTTTTGGAGCACACAGTATGCAAGTTGTGTGCCACTGTGGTATCTAAGCTCCCTACAACAACATACAGTAGCACTGATAGTGCCCTACATGGTGGTAATATCACAGCCTCTGCTGTTTTCCCATGTACATGTCAGGGTGGTTGCAGCTTTTTTCCTTCTTTTCTTCTACTTTGCTCTCGGTCTCCTCCGCTGTGGGTTAGTCCTGGGAAGATGTCTCTACTGGCTCAGTGAGTAATCAAAGAGGAGGGTCGTGCACGTAGACCTGAACATGGTCAGGATCAGACTTGTCCAGGAGTCGCTGCATGCGCTTCTGCCTCCCAGGGGCCGTCACAGGCCTCCTCAGCTACAGCTGCAGGAACGCGCTCTGGAGGAGGTGAACATGTGGGTCACAGGGCTGGGGGTCTGCGTCTGAGCAGTGTGTGTCCCCAGTGGCAGGGAGAATCCAAATGTTCAGCAGGAGCTTGACGTCCTGTAATGAGCGCCGACGTTCAGTGCTAAGCACCAGCAGATCATCAGCAGTCACCATCCGCCCTTGATGGTGGACCCACAGCCGGGATTCACTAATGTTCTGGAGCTCCTCCCACCTCAGCCTCCAGTCAAGCTGCCTCCAACTGCTAGTTCATCCCATCTCACACCTTAAATAGGGTCAGGCCAGGTCAGGCTGCTGGATCTGAGAGTTGTCAGGGGAAACCTAGGGCTTTGTCGGCCCTCATGCTTCCCTCGGAGCAGCAGTTGAACCAGTGGCATAAGTAGGAATGGAAATGTGCTGGGCCCCGGCTTAACCATGGGCAGGCACTGACTAAAGGTCTGACCCCACAGCAAATCATTGCTATTGCACATTAATACATTGACTTAAACTTGGCATGCACAGAGGCTCTGGGTGCTGATTGGGTGGGCCGTGGCCCACTGATGCCCAACCATGGCTACGCCCTTGTATTGAACCAATGCCCCAGGATGGTGAGAGAGGATTCTGTGCTGCGTGAGGTGCTGCAGTGAAGTGCTCCTAAATGGGGGCTTTGGAGAAGCTTGTCACGATGAGTGACACAGGCACCGCAAACCCAAGTTAGATGCAGGCTTGGAGGGTCGGTGGGATTATTCCCATGTGTTTCTGGGGGAGAAATTATATTTCAGTGGTTATTTCATTCTTGTCCTGTAGCTTCTGACTTACATTTGGCTTTATAAACATCTACATGGTGTAGCTTTAAATAGACAAACATTAACTCTAAAACAGCAAAGCAGGCCAGATTTCCAGACATTGGAAGCATCCAACTGTGCACGGAAATTAAGCACATAATTATTGGGCATGCTCAATAGCTTATGATTTGTACAAATGCATCTAATTCGCTATTGGCGCACACAGCTGGCCAATTTAAGTGTGCAGTTACGATAACAGTGCAGTTGCGTGTCTGAGCTGTTTGGTTTTGGAGCTGAGCAATACCGTTCTGTGGCTGTGGTATTTGCATGAACTCCTGACTCAGAAGAGAGAGAAAATAATGGTCTGTCTTTTCTGATCACCTTGGCAACATATAGTTCAAAGTTCAAAACAGAACAGGGAATGCTGGACTCTGCAGGAGGCACCTGATGGGTCCCAGGGCTTCAACACTGCTCATGCGGAAGCCCTGAGCCCTGGCAGGTGTGACCCGCAGGGTTGAAGCCCCAAGATCCCCCCCTTCCCGCTGGGCAGAAGTCCCTACTACACCACCCTGCTGCAAGGCAGAGGTCCAAGCTTCTCCCCTCCCTCCAGTGTGGTGGGTGGAGAATGAGGACGGCTCTGCGAGCTGCACTTTAATGGTAAAAGAGCCGCATGTGGCTCACGAGCCACAGTTTAACCACCCCTACCATAGACTAATAAACGCTCGGCGCTGCTCCAAGTGCTGGGTTGACTGTGGGTCTTTTTTCAGTATTTGGGCGGGTGGCCTGCACCAGCAATTACATGCTGAACTGATGCTGCCGTCCCTGTGCAGGAAGAACCTTCAGACCATGCATCACACGTCATCAACCACCCAGTAAGAAAGAAAAACGAGTCCTTTCTGGGGAGGATCACTGAGGTACAAAAATGAGCTGGAGTATCACAGGAGAATTGCATCTCTGCTCTGGCACCAAACTGCACCAGAACTACTATTCAGGTTTACATGCTCCCCAAGTGTTTGTTTTGTGACCAGGCTGACACATTTACATAATTTAAGTGGAAATGGGCTCCAGGAGCAAAGTTTGGATCTGGAATTGGATCCAAATCTGCATTTCCTTCAGGTCAGGATGTTCTGATGCCTGGATTGTGAACTGGATCTAAATTTGACATTCCCAAAGGGAAAAAGGTGCCATAGATATTTGCATCCGTGGATGTGTGCCCACGAGTATGTATTGTCGTGGATGGGTTTGGGATTCAGTATCGTGGATGGGGCCAGTCTCGAAATTGAGGTACTGGAATGCCAAAGTAGCCTTGTAACTGAGGTTTAACTTTGATAACTAGGAATGTTCAAATAGTCTCATTAATGACTCACTGTTGATTGGGTATTTATTTAATTGTGAAGTATAGTCAAAGCTCCGTTCAGGGATTGGGTTGAACTCAGTGGGAATTTTTGGAGGGACACTTTTTTGTTGGAAAGGCTGATTTGTTAAAATGTAAATGTTCTGTGGGAATATATTATTTTTAACAAAATTCTGGCAAACGAAACAGATTTCCAGTAGATCCCTTGCATAGGTTTCCAAACATGGCTGGTTTCCTCCCAGTTTGCCTGCCCAGATCCTCAGAGCCTAGGCTCCCAAAGTCCCTTGCTCCAGAGCAGGCCACCAGGAGAACTCTTCTCAGACCCAGGGTTCTCTGGGGCTGCTGCCCTGCCAGGGAACTGGGTGGCTGAGTCTCTTCATAGGCTGCACTCCTGGAAGATTGCCGGCCAGGCAGTTGGGGAGTCATGCAGCCATTCAGTGAAACATTCCAAGATTCTTTTCTTCCATTATAGAACAACAACAAAAAAAAATAGAATTTTTCACAAAATTCCTGCTCCATTCTACAAAGCACCCGAAGGAATGAGTCCATAGGAGAAGCACCTTGGTTAAGAGCTACATCTGTCTTGCCTAGCTGTTCCTGTCTTCTGTGATATGAAGAGAATAACAGAACATAGTGTAGACTGCACATCCCAATGGAGTTGATGTTGGCTTAATAGCTAACATCACCTGCAAATACCAAGAAAGCAAACTGATAGACTTTAGTTGAATAAATATTCATGGATACTTTGGGGCTGAACTTTCCTGGCTCTAATGGTTTGCTCAGACAAAGCACTGTGATCTCTGTAAATCTGGGTTCTCTTCCCAACTCCCTCAATGATTCACCTTAGCCTCTTACTTAACCTTGTACGCTCTGCCTGGGTACTTCCCCGCCTTAGTAAAGTGCTTAATGATCATGGCTTAATGATCATCACCCAATAAAATCAGAGCAATCTCAGTACCATATCTAAATCTAAAAGTGGTTTAATTGGGAAATCAAAGGATTCCAAAGTGGTCAGTCCTGATCGGGTGAGAATGTGGGGGAAGACTGTGTAAGGACATTTTGCTTTCCTCTTGTGCCCCTCAGCTGGGAATTGCCACTTAGGTACATGTGATCATAACCTGATCACATTTATAATGTGTGAACAGAATAAAGTCCACACCAGTGCTGTACATATCTGGCAATTTAAAAGGGCCATTTTCACAAACATGAAAGCCGTTATTAGCCAGATCAGCTGGGGGGAAGAATTTAATCAGAAAAATGTGAACGATAGAAGAGAATTGTTTAAGAACACCTTACTAGATGCCCCAAAAGGCATATTTCCACAAGGAAGGCTACCCTGGTTAAAAAACTGACCTGGTTTAGAGAGAAAGTGAAGGCAGTTATGAAAAATAAAAATACTATATAACAAAGAAAGGGGAAATTGATAGTAATGAATATAAATCAGATGTTAGATATTGTAGAAAATTGATAAGGGAAGCAAAGGGGACACAGAGAAAACCATGGCCCGCAGAGTTAAAGACAATAAAAGGAGGGTTTAAAAAAAAGTACGTTAGGACCCAAAAAAATTGTAACAATGGAACTGGTTCATTACTAGATGAAAACGGTTGAATTATCAATAATAATGAAGTAAAGACAGAAGTGTTCAACAAATATTTCTATTCTATATTTGGGAAAAACAGATAATGTCATATAACACTTTTTCCATTCCTCTGGTATCTCAAGAGGATGTTAAACAGCAGCTGTTGAAGTTAGACATTGTAAAAGCAGGAGGTCCAGGTAACTTGAATCCAAGAATTTTAAAAGAGCTGGCTGAGCTTGTTGGACCATTAATGCTGGTTTTCAATAAGTCTTGGAAATCTGGAGATGTTCCAGAAAACTGGAAGAAATCTTATGTTGTGCTGGTATTTAAAGAGGTAAATAGGATGACTTAGGAATTATAGCCCTGTCAGTCTGACATCAATCCTGGGGTAGATAATGATGTGGCTGATACAGGAATCAAATAATGAGGACTAAAAGAGGGTAATACACTTAATGTCAATCAACATGCATTTATGCAAAACAGCTCTTGTGAAACTAACATGATGCCTTTTTTGATGAGATTATAAATTTAGCTGATAATGGTAATAGTGTTGATGTAATATACTTAGACGTCTGTAAGGTGTTTGACTCAGTACAAAAGTACATTTGATTAAAATATTAGATATAAAATTGTCACATATAAAATGGATTAAAATTTGATTAACTGATAGGTGTTCAAATGTAACTGTAAATGGAGAATCATCACTGAATGCATGTTTCTATTGAGGTCCTGCAGGGATTGGTTATTGGCCCTACATTAGATAACATTTTTATTAATGACCTGAAAGGAAATATAAAATCATCACCCAAAGTTTCCAGATGACACAAAAATCGAGGGAATGGTAAATAATGAAGAGGATGGGTCACCACTACAGAGAAATCTGGATCATTTGGTAAACCGGACACAAATAAACAATATTCATTTCAATATGCCTAAATGTCAGTATATATATCTAGGAACAAAGAATGCAGGCTGGACTTACAGGATGGGGGACTATCCTGGGAAGCAGTGACTCTGAAACAGATTTGGGGGTTGTGGTAGATGATCAGTTCCCAGTAAGATACTGTGGCCGAAAGGGCTACTGCAATCCTGGGATGCATAAATGGGAATCTTCAGTATGAGAAGAGAGGTTATTTCACCTCTGTGTTTGGTGGTGGTGTGACCCCTGCTGGAATCCTGTGTCCAGTTCTGGTGTCCACAGTTCAAGCAGGATGTTCATAAATCAGAGAAGGCTCAGAGAAGAGCCACGAGAAGATTAAAGGATTAGCAAAGATGCCTTCTAGAGAGAGACTCAAGGAGCTCTATCTAGTTAGCTTAATAAAGAGAAGGTTCAGAGGTGACTTGATCTCTACGCATCTACCCAGGGAACAAATATTTAATAATGGGCTCTTCAACCTTTCAGAGAAGGATCTAACATGATCCAATGGCTGAAAGTTGAAGCTAGACAAATTCAGATAGGATATAAGGTGTAAATTTTTAACAGTGAGAGTAATTGAGCAGTGGAACCATTTACCTTACTGCTATTTGAAGATCGCAACCCTAGAATATCCCGACATCCAACAGAATATCCCAGGGCTGTAGTGGAATTAGAAAAAATGCCTGATGTTTATGTCCTCTCATCCCTCCAGGTGGAATTCATTTACTTCTGCTAATGTGAGGCTGATAGTTTTCCCAGAGAGAATATTACATTTTTATAGTAGCACCAGGTCTGGGAAATCACAGCATGGCATGTGGGTAAATAATCTGTGGTATCAGAGTCCATCATCCACAATAAGTGGCCGGACTCAATCCATTTAGGTTTTCCAGGATCGGAAGATAAAGAGAGATGAGGCAAGAGCAGTGCATGCAGCAGAAGAGGTTCTGATTGTAGCCTGGTTAGTGTCTGCATAGAGAAGAAGGAAAACTCAGTGATTACTTCAAGCAAAGATTGAGTTGAACTTCGCAGTCTGGTTAGATCTAACAGGACAGCTGCAAGGAGTGACGATTTAGGCAGCAAATGGCTGACTCACTGGACTGTTCTTAATTTGATTATGTATCCTAATTTCACAAGTCAGTGGCTCAAGGGCAAAAAGAAATATGAGATGAGACAACTCAACAGCCACTGGGAAAGAAATAATTAGCTCTTAGCCCACCAATTAACCTCCTTGAAGAGCCAATGGTGCATAGCTTCAGAACATGTCTGAAGCATGGGGCCAAATTCAAACCACTGTAAACCTCCAAACGGAGAGAACTAGAATAGATCAAAAAGGCGAGAGTAGAGCTGGGGGGAACTGGATTTTCTGTTTCAAGGAAAAGTCTGTGATTTCAACCTATTTTTTGTTCAGAATTGGAGCAAACCCAGAAATATTCCACATCTCCTGTGAAACAAAATTCTGACGTGTGTGGGGGCGGGAGGAGGGGTGGTGGTGACAGAGTGCTGGGACTCAGCCACTGACACAGCACTCTGGTCACTGTTTAACCCATGCCTTCCCCCCACCCCCTAGCCCAGGGAGGGCCTGGTTAAGGAGAGGAATTCCTGATTATGGGAACAGATTGGGATGGGAGTAGCTAATGAGCTCAGTAACACCGAGACTGGATGAAAGAGCACAGGAAGGAAGTGGGGGGGAGGGGCAGGATGCAGGCGATAGAAAAGAAAAGGCTAAAAGGGCCTGACAAAAGGGAGTGCTCTGCTGGCACTCATGGGTGAAAGGCAGGCAAGTGAAGCCCTGCAAACAAACAGTAGGGAAGGTCTCTGAGGGGCTGCATGTAAAGGGTGGGTGCAGTGGGACCCTGTCACAGTGGGAGTTGATTGAAACCTTGGATGTTGATAAAATGGAACCATTTCTTACTGGTTTCAACTTGTTTTTCATTTGATTCGGGTGTGTAACTGAGCTCTGTGCTTTCCTGACCCAGGCGGAGCTGAGAAGCCGGGCCACTTACTGCAGCACTCCTTCCGGCACTGGCGTTTGACTGTGTTGTGCCGTGCTCCGAGCAATGGGGTGGGGACACTCCCTACGTCTGGTGCTTATTTAATGTTGTTGTTGTTGTGCTATATGGTACCCTTCTCTTCTGTGTGCAGAGGGAATGGGGATCTAGTTAATCCCAGCCCCAAGGCAGCACCTCCAGAAGAACCTCTCTCCCCTTCTCCTGGCTCAAGGGAAGCCCCTTTGCGGTGGCTTTCTGGGGTGCAGGATGGCATGTGCTCAGGGTTATCTCTGGAGGAGTCGTTCCTTCGTCAGCTCAAGGGAATTTGCCGCACCTGTGACCTTGTGCGGATGAAGGCCCCACGGAACAGAGAGGGACTGGAAGCCATTGTACAGGGACAAGGCTTTTGGATGGATGTCCCTGGCCTCTGCAGATTTCCCAACATCTGCACAGCTCCTGGGCGGGAGGGAATGGACGTTAGTTTGGGAGGCTGAACCCTCTACTGTTCCTGGTGGAACAACCCTGTCTCTCAGCCCCTGGCACAAGAACTAGTAACAATGTCTGCAAAGGCAGCCTCACAAAGGGCCAGATCTTAGGGAGCATGACCCTCCACAAGTTCCCTTCACAAAGTTTCTTTTGCACACCTCCATGGGAAGGGGTTTGCCCCCGAAGAGAGAGAGATTTACCCCTGCTCCTTAGCAATGCTGTGCCATTTGTAACTGCTCTGTAAAGGGCTCCCTTGAGTCTGTCTGCCTCCAGGAACCCCCTGGAGATGGGGATCCAGCCCTAGGGAGGAGGAAGTGTGCAAATGTAATGCAGTCTCTGATTGGAACCCCTCCGGCTCCCAGCCTGCCTGCATGCAAACCCAGGAGAACACAGCTCTGAAGGTAGCTGACTCCCCCTGTGCCAGTGTCCACCTGGGGGTGGGGAGATGCATGTAAAGAGACCACCTCCACACATGAATCAAAAGGGGCCTGGTTTTCTTTGGCTTCTCAAACCAGACATCTTCCTCTTCTAAGCGATGCTTCCCTCCCCCTGCTCGCGGCACAGGAAGTTACTGAATTCAGTGACCATTTTCACAAAGCAATTAAGGGGCAATACTGTAGCTCCGAAATGAGAAGGAGTAGGTGGGTGCTCGTTAGCATACTCGAGCATGATTCATTTGTGTAGTTGAAACCAACAAGTCTAGAGCTCTGGAATCGCTGCTAATTAGCAGAGCTGGGGCAGCGGTTCTGGGCTCTGATTAGACCTGCTCAAAACTGAACAAGGCCCCTCGCAACTGTGTGTTTTGTTTTTTTGGCTTTGCATCTTCCTTTCCAAACCAGATTCAAATCCCCACTCAGCATCCCTTGGGGGCGAGGCTTAGATTTCACTCAGACGCTTGGAGGGGCACTCTGCGGATGGCATTGAGAACTGGCATCCCTGTACGGAAAGTGAGAATCCCTGCACAAGGTCTAGCCAAGACAGGCATTGACATAGTCTTGGCACTGGTGCTGTGGCATAGATACTGAAAGCTGACCTAGCCAGTCTGTGCATTCAGACCATGAATGCACAGACTGGCTAGGTCAGTCTGTGCATCATGGATCTGGGCAGCAGCATCCTGGCATGGGACTTGGACTGGGGCCCCGAGCTGCAGCATGACTGTGAGTGAGAATCTCAGTGGCTTTCAGCCTGCTCAGTCGCTCTGGGAAGGGTTCCATTATAAGCTTTCAGTAGGGTACCACAGGTTCAGTCAGCAGCCTCACTGACTCTAGTGCAGGACACGCTCCTGGTAGCTGCATAAGCTTGTCCCAGCCAGAAGTGGCTCATGTCACCATGGCAGGGTAGCCTTTCCTGCTGTTAAAGGTTCCTCCCCTCATGTTTTCCCAACAGGCTGCATGGAAATGCGCCTGTGGGTCAGGTTTTTAGTGAGGCTGGCTCCCACCCTGCTACTGATGCTTTTCTTCTCCTTCCCTCAGAAACATGGAAAAAGGCTAACCGTCGTGGAGGGAGCTGTGAATGGTGTGCCTTCGCCAGGGCCCCGGCCTGAGAGGACAACGGGCAGAGTCAATGGGAAGGCAGTGGGGTCTGTCTGCCAGTCGTCACGCTGCAATTGGAAAGAAAGCTAATGTCACCGGAACCCCCTGATGGAAGGTGAGCAGGGGCATGAAAGGCGAGGGTGAATAATGACTGGGGCTCTCTCTCAGTGGAAGTTCGTCTTCGGGTTGTTACTGGTGGCAACTGCCAGCGGTTGCCGTTCTGAGCCAAAAGGTAACCTTGCTTTCTGACTCCTGGGAAAAGGTGGGGAGCTTTCTCTGGCAAGATTTCCCTGTTGTGAAGGGGCAATTTCCAATGACGACCTATTCCAAGCTGCAAGAGGAAAAGACGAGGCAGTGAGGGGAAGGGTCTCCAGCCTGGTCTACATTAGAAAATTAGGTTGGTTTAACTACATCGGTCAAGGTGTGAAAAATCCACACCTCTGAGTGGTGGTGTTAAGCCGACCTAAGTCCCTATGTAGACAGTGCTAGGTTGTTGGCAGAATTCCTTGGTTGAACTAGTTTCCTCCTCTTAGGGAGGTGGATTACCTACAGTGACTGGAGACCCCTTCCCGTTGGTGTAAGTAGTGTCTACACTGAAGCATGGCTGTGCCACTGTAGTGTTTTAAGTGCACACAAATCCTTCCTAGCTTGTCTTTTGAAAAGTGAGACATGCAATTTTTAACCCCTCAAAAGCTGGGCCAGAGTTATCAGTGTTGTGCTGGGATATATGGGGTACATTCTCTCGTAGCCTTTGTTCCATTCAGTATAGCTGGTGTACAGTGTATCATGCCATGCATAGGAACGGGGGGTGGGGATTAATGACCACAAAAGGACACAAGTATGTTGCTAGAAAGTCTTCTGATGTTGAAGGTGGCACCCACAGAGCCCCTTTCTAATAGTCTGGTTCCTGAGAGACTTAGTTTGTGTCATTTCCTCTCCTAAGGTAACCAAATACCCAAACGATCCCTGTGTTCCCTAACACCTAGTTCAGTTTAAGTAAGGAGATGTTCAGAACATGGCCAGAGAGGTGAATACATGTGATTGCCCAGCTCAACCAATCAGAAATTGGTTGAGGAATTGGTTGATAGCTCTGTGGTTTGAGCATTGGCCTGCTAAACCCAGGGTTGTGAGTTCACTCATTGAAGGGGCCATTTAGGGATATGGGGCAAAAATTTGTTGGATGATTTAATTGGGATTGGTCCTGCTTTGAGCAGAGGGTTGGACTAGATGATCTCCTGAGGTCCCTTCCAACCCTGATATACTATGAAATGTGACAACAGCCATGTTTGCAACATTGTACCCTTCTTAGACATGAAGAAGAGCTCCGTGCAACTCAAATGGTCTCTCTCTCACCAAGAGAAGTAGGTCCAATAAAAGATATTGGCTATTGCCTCACCCTCCTTGTCTTTACAACAGCCATGGGAATTGTAAAGCAAGGAAGGACAATCTCTACATTTATGGAGGTGTCATTCAGACTGGGAGGCATATCTCAAGTTGATCCGAATTTTTAAATGGAGGTGAAAATCGCAGGAAGATAAGGCTTTCTGGTAAGATTTCTGGTGCTTCACTTTTTCGCTAGGGATCAAATCTTCCCAGAATGATCTTTCTTATGGTAGTTTGAGGTGCATACTTTGTAATGAAAGAGGTGCCAGGACTCAAGCAATTTTTTTGCTTTCATAACTGATACAGCAAGCCCAGAGGTGCTTGGGCTATGAACTGCCAAGCCTAGAGGTGCCAGGGATCAGCTCTGGCACAAATTAAGCACCAGTATTTTGGCTTTTGTCCCAAGCCAGGCTATGCAGAAATGCCCGGAAATAGTTTGTTTAACGTGAGTTTTTGGTGAAAACTCACCTTGACTGAAACTGCTTTGCACAGCCCCGTTGGGCAGCATCTGTATTTCTCCAGATTGTCTACTCAACCTTTCTCCCTTTCAGAAAGAGGTTTGATTGCCACCAATGCATTTGTATTTAGAATGTTTCTTCTAATGAATGAAATAGAAATAATAGAGCAGGAGCTGATTAGTTCAGCTGGTGCTGGACTTGGTTTGGGATTCTCTCACTGGCTCCCGATGGCTACAGCCTAGCGCAAGAGTGGGCAAACTTTTTGGCCTGAGGGCCACGTTGGGTTTCAGAAATTGTATGGAGGGACGGTTAGGGGAGGCTGTGCCTCCCTAAACAGCCAGGCATAGCCTGGCCCCTGCTTCATATCCGCCTCCGCTTCTCACCCCTGACAACTCCCCTGGGACTCCTGCCCCATCCAACCCCCCTCTCCTTCCTGATGGAACCTTCCCCATCCACCCCTCCCTGTCCCCTGACCACCTCCAGACCTCGCCCCTGACTATCCCCAGCCGCTCCATCCAACCCCTTCTCTCATTCCTGACTGCCCCCCGGGGACCCCTGTCCCCATTCAATCTCCCTGTCCTCTGACCGTCCCGACTACTATCCACGCCTCCTGACCACTCCCTGAACTCCCCTGCCCTCTATCCAACCTCTGCCCCACTCCCTGCCCCCTTCCCATGCTGCCTGGAGCTCGGGTGGCTGGTGGCATGGCTACACCAGGATAGGCAGCCGCGCAGCACAGACACTGGGTCAGGCCACAGCTCTGCAGCCCCTCTGCCCAGAGCACTGGGACAGTGGCATGGCATGCTGAGGCTGCGGGGGAGGGGGAACAGCAGGGAAGGGGCTGGGAGCTAGCCTCCCTGGCCAGGAGTTCAGGGGCCGGGCAGGAGGGGCCCATGGGCTGGATGTGGCCCGCGGGCTGTAGTTTGCCCACCCCTGGCCTAGTGTCTTGCTTGGACAGACCTAGTCAGTTTCAGTTTTATCTCCCTATGTATTTCATTTCTGGGCAGCATGTTCTGTTCATTATGGTGCAGAATTTATATAGAGACCACCTTGTCCATGCAGCGCCTTGCCACAGCCATGTGTTCTCCAAGAAACCTGCCTATCACCCGTCTCCTGTCACCCTTGAGCAATGTATCCTCAGCGCACGGAAGATCCAGATACTGTCAGTGACTCCTCACACTCATCACCCCCACTCTTCCTCACAGGGGTTTGGATCAACCGCTATCGGAAGCAGCTGGTGAGGTCCATCTCGTCACAGTTTCTGGAAGAGATCATCTGCTACATGAGGAAGCTGGATCTCCTCAGCGCTGAGGAGGCAGGCCAGGTGCAGGAGATGAGCTCTGTGTCGGAGCAGGTGAAGGCAGTCATGGATCTTCTGGCTGGGAAGGGCAGCTATGCCTCTCAGTCCCTGCAGACTTACATAGAGACAACCAACTCCCAGCTCTATCTCCACATCACTGTCTATGGTAGGAGATGCTGTTCCTTGTCTTCTGTCAGTGTGCGTGTGTGTCATAAAAGTCTGTTTGTGTGTGTGCACACACGTCGGCATTGTGTGCTAGCAGGAATGTACCCATAGCATTCACAGAGCCAAGTGTACCCTGGAAGCTTTGCCTGAGTAAGGACAAAAAAGGACCTCCAGGTCTGACCCCTGTTGATTAAGAGAGCAACTAAGGACGCTACCACTGAGACACTCATAGACTCTAAGGTCAGAAGGGACCATCACGATTCTATAGTCTGCGTTACAGGCCACAGAACCTCACCTACCCACTCCTATAATAGATCCTTGACTTCTGGCTGAGATACTGAAGTCATAGAATCATAGAACCATAGGGTAAGAAGGGACTGGAAGGGTCATCTAGTCTAACTCCCTGCCAAGATGCAGGATTTGTTGCATCTAACCCATCCAAGAGAGATGGCTATCCAGTCTCCCTTTGTAGAAGCTCCTTCACTGGAGGTTTTCAGCCTCCCTAGGCAGTCTGTTCCATTGTCCTTCTGTTCTTAGAGTTAGGAAGTTTTTCCTGAGATTCAGTCTAAATCTGCTTTGCTGTAGTTTGAACCCCTTGTCTCTTCTCTCTTGCCACAGAGGTCAGGACAACAACTTTTCTCCATCTTTTTTTATGGCAGCCTTTCAAGTATTTGAAGATTGCTGTCATGTTCCCCCCTTAATCTCCTCTTTTCCAAACTAAACATCCCCTGTTCTTTCAGCCTTTGCCTTGCATTCCATCCCTTTGATCATCTTTGTCACTCATCTCTGGATCCTTTTCAGTTTCACCACATCCTTTCTATACACTGATGAGCAAAACTGGACACAGAACTCCAGCTGAGACCCAACCAGCGCGGAGTAGAGCATGCTTGCATCCTATGAGACTTGCATGCTCTGCCTCTGTTAATTCAACCGAAAATTGCATTTGCTTTTTTTGCAACAGCATCGCATTTCTTACTCATGTTGAGGTTGGGATCCACCACAACTCCCAGATCCTTTTCAGCAGTGCTGCTGCGAAGCTAGTTATCCCCCATTCTGTATTTGTGCAGTTGGCTTTTCTCCCTTAAGTGTAGCACCTTACATTTGTCTTTGTTGAATTTCATTTTGTTGTCTATTCTCCAATTTAACAACATCCCTCTGAATTTTAGCTCTAGCCTCCAAAGTGTTAGCAACCTCCCCTGTCTTGTCATCTCTTGATCAGTCTGCTCTCTATTCTTAACATCTAGATCACTAATAAAGATGTTAAACAACACCAGACCAGAATAAACCCTGTGGAACCCCACTTAAGACCTCCCTCCAATCCGACATCAGTCCATGAATAATTAGTCTTTGTTTGCTGTTTGACCAATTTTGTATCCACTTAATGGTAGTTCAGTTGAGCCTGCATTTCTCCACCTTACTTATGAGAATGTCATGTGGGATGGTGACAGAAACCTTGCTGAAGTCCAGATATATTATGTCCATCACATTTCCCCATCCACCAAACCAGTTACCCTATCAAAGGAGGAAATAGGGCTGGTATGGCAGGATTTGTTTGTGGTAAATCCATGCTGGCTGCTAGTGATCACCCCTTCATCCGCCAGGTACTCGCAAATGGAATGTTTCATACATTGCTCCTGGTTTGGGGTACCGACTGCTTTCTCCTGACTCAGACCTGTGTGAACTTCCTGAGAAAAACACACACAACAACTCTAGGCACATCCCCCTACAGACCACTGCTCTCTGGTCCACCTTCCCCACCACTGGCATGGCAGAGCCAAGACAGAGGCTACAGTGTGTTGAGGAGAAAGTGGAACAACCTGCAGAAACAGGATCCAACATTGTGGGCCCCACTGCAAGGGGAAACCCCCCTGATGTGCTCTGAGGAATGACTGCGTTTTCTGTATTTCTCACCCTTGTGAGTTGCTAGGACCATTTCCATGAAAAGCGGATCGTTGTTGATTAGGACCAGACCTGCTTATCCTTTGCCTGCAGCCACTTTCTTCTGACGGTGACACTGCCATTGCCACAGTGTAGCCCTTCCCAGCAGAGTATGGGGAAGGAATCTAGGACTGAGGTTTTGTGCATGTGGAGCTGCACTCCCAGGGCCATTCAGGAGCAGCCACCTCATTCTGTCTCTCCTGTGGGAACTGATCAAAACCTCCTCGTCACACACCCAATTTGTCTGTCTTCTCATTTCTCTGCCTCAGGCAGCAGTTCAGTGTAAATGAGGTTGCTTAATAATTTGCCACCTAGATGTTGAAACTCTGCTTCAAGTGAGAACGTTTCAATAATTCAATCAGGGCTCCACTGTCTGGCTAGTAATTGCTCAGAAAAGCACTCAATAATGTGATGGTGACGGGGTCCCGAGTTAAAGTCTCATTCTGTTTGGTTTCCGTGTGTCAGCATCACGCAGCTGCCAAACAAGAAGTCTTGTGCTATATTTAAAAAGTAACGGCCATGTTCTGATGATGATTTTACTGAGCCCCACAGTCCCTATGCCAGGGTTTTACAAGCTAAATCCAGCATGGAACCTACAGTGCAGACATTGGGCTGCTACTGTTAGGCGTGCTATGGCAAACTGGAGCCATTGACAGCTGAGTCTAAATGAGTCTGGGAAAGTCTTATCTGGTGCAACATACATCTTCTTCCAGCCCCTTGACATGTATATTCCATCAACATAGACTAGATAGATTCCCTTAGGCCTTGTCTACACAGAAAAGATTTTTTTCAGTATAATCTAAGACAGGGATCAACAACCTTTCAGAAGTGATGTGCCGAGTCTTCATTTATTCACTCTAATTTAAGGTTTCATGTGCCAGTGATACATTTTAATGTTTTTAGAAGGTCTCTTTCTATAAGTCTATACAATATAATGAAACTATTGTTGTATGTGAATACTTTTAAAAAAATGTTTAAGAAGCTTCATTTAAAATTAAATTAAAATGCAGAGCCCCCCAGACTGGTGGCCAGGACCCGGGTAGTGTGAGTGCCATTGAAAATCCGCTCGTGTGCCGCCTTTGGCACGCGAGCCATAGGTTGCCTACCCCTGATCTAAGAAGTGAATTTAAACTGTTATCATTTATACCAGTATCGATCTGAATGTGAATGCCCCTACTGCAGTAAAAGAATGGCTTTTGTCAGTTTCACTTTTCTCGCTTGGGAAGGAGTTGAAGTTAAATCTAAAAAAGCCACTCTTATTCCAGAATAAGAGTGTCCAGATGGGTAACAATATTGGTATAACTGGTAAAATTTCCTGTGTACACAAGGCCTTCAGACTGACTGACTGACCCACTCACTATCATGTGGTTTGCATCTTCTCCTTACACATCAGCTCTGAATTTGGCCAAGAGAGTCTAGCAAGAAGCGCAGCTAAGAGGAAAGGGTGTACGAAGATGTAACTTTACTTCTATGTACCCTTCCTTTCTTAGACTCCATAATACTCCTCCTAAGGGAGCGAGAGAAGAGCGTAAGGTGTTCCAGCGTACACCACCCTCTGGCTGACCTGCCAGTGGAATAGCACTGATGCAAAATCTATGTTTATTTGGAAGCCACAGAACTGCTTACTTCTGTGAAGGACACTCTGAGTGGGGAACTTGCACTCCGAGATGTGGAGCTGAATTTGTGCTGAATTCAGCCTATAACTCACTTTGGTTTGTTGTGAAACTCTGATTGACTTAACTGGCAGGCACAGCAAGGTGCTAGCGCGGCTCCAGGAGCCATTACCGTGAAAACAAAAGGGTCGGTAATGGATATTGGGAAAGCTCTGTATGAGGCCCGAGGTTCAGCACCAGTTCAAATCTCAGACTGCGAGAGAGGCTCTCCCCCAAAAATCAATGCTTCCATTTTATTTGAACCAATGTTTTCTATCAAAGCAATTTAACACAAGTGCTACTTCTGCCCCTGGAAACTAGATTGATGAGATCACAGCAGGGAGAATTTGTGACCATTGTTGTCAAAGATTTGCCATTTTGGGCTTTTTAAATTTCATTATGAAACATTTTAAACTAGACTGAACGAAGTCCTACAGCACATACAGTAGGGACAGTTGTGCATTTGCTTGGGGGGGCTGGAGTTGATGACTCCATCTCTAACTTCAGTGATTCAGTGACAGGTGCAGTCTCCTGCCCTGATGTTTAGTCTACACATTACTTGACAAAGTAGCGGTAACCAGCAGCCAAAGCAGTTCCAGCCCCGTCCTTTCGGTCAGCTGGTGGGTGTGTCTGAGTAATGAGAACTTTGCTGCTCATCACAATCACATCCACAGCCAGTACAACTCTTTCCCCTTGGCTGCAAGTTTTCAAACCTGCTTTCCTGACCTCCAGAAGCTCCAGCTGGCTTCTGTTCCCTGCAATAATGAGAAAAAGTCAGGCTGTGCTTATTGCTTATGCTTGTGGTCATTGTCTGTCTCCCTCTTGACCTATGTTGCTTCTCTCTACACAGACCCTATGGTTCAAAAGCATTTGGAAAGTCTCCAGAACCGCTATGGAACTGCTGTGGAACTTGGCCAGCTGGAGAGGCTGACTAATCTTTTGCTGGTGGAAGGCTTGACAGATATTCAGCAGAAGGAGCATGACGTCATGCAGATTGAGGCCACCAAAGGCATGAGAAATGTTGCCAAGAAAATCCCCCTGGAGAAGCTCTTCCTTCCTCTGTCTAAAGTCAGCATTCCTCCTCGAATCTCTGTGACCGTGGGCGTGGCTGGGATCGGCAAAAGCACTTTGGTGAAACTGTTTGTCTGCATGTGGGCCAAAGGGGAGGTCAATAAAGACATCATATTTGTGCTGCCTCTCACCTTCCGGGAACTGAACACTTACGAGAAACTCTCTGCTGAGAGGCTCATCCGGTCGGCATTCCCTCACATCACTGAACCCAGCTTTATTTCCAATGGCACGGCCCAGATTTTACTGATTCTGGATGGCTTGGATGAGTTTAAGATTCCTTTAGATTTTTCCAACACAGTTGTTTGCACAGACCCCAAAAAGGAGATTCAAGTGGATAGTCTGATCACCAATATTATCCGTGGCAACCTGTTCCGGGAAGCTTCCATTTGGGTCACTTCACGGCCCACAGCAGCCAGCCAAATCCCAGGTGGCCTAGTTGACCGGATGACAGAAATACGAGGTTTTGGAGCTGTGGAGATCAAGGACTTCTTGGATCAGATGTTCCTTGAGAACAAAGACTTATCCAGTCAAGTCTTGGGTCAGCTCAAGGCTAACAGATCTTTGTATACAATGTGTACGGTTCCTGCCTTTTGCTGGATATCTGGCTCCTCAATGGGCTATTTCCTAAAGAACAGCACTGATCAATCCCAAGAAATGACAGCTGTTCCTAAGACTTTATCAGAAATCTACTCCTATTACTTTAAAATGGCACTGAGTAGTGACTGGCAGGAAAAACAAAAAGAGACTCCCAGGATAGAACAAGCTATAAACAACAGCAAAAAAATAATTGGTAACCTGGGTCGGCTGGCATTTTATGGTCTGCTCAAGAGAAAATATGTATTTTATGAACAAGACATGAAAGCCTATGGCATAGACCTCTCATCACTACAAGGCAGCTTGTGCAGTAGGATGTTACTTAAGGAAGAGATGCAGTTCTCCACTGTCTACTATTTCTCCCATTTAACACTCCAAGAGTTTTTGGCAGCCACTTATTACTATGCTTCAGCAAAGCGAGCAATATTTGATCTGTTCACTGAGAGTGGGATGTCCTGGCCTAAGTTTGGTTTCCTCAATCACTTTAAGAATGCTGTCCAGAGATCACTGCAGTCAGAGGACGGGCAGCTGGATATCTTTGTGCGCTTTCTCTCTGGCCTTCTCTCCCCACAGGTGAACAAATTGCTGTCCGGTTGGCTCTTGGTGAAGGATGAGCATAGCAGCTTCCGAAGCCACGTGATCACCTTTCTCCAGAGCTGCCTGAACACTGACTACGTCATCTCCTCCAGGACCGTGAATGTCATGCAGTGCTTGTATGAAGTGCAGCACATGGAGCTGGCTAAGACTGTGGAGGAAGCTATGAAAAACGAGAGCTTGGCTGGGATGTTAACGCCCGTGAACTGCTCTGCCCTGGCTTATCTCCTGCAGGTGTCTGAGGTGTGCATGGAGGAGACAAACCTCTCCAACTGCCTCACCTACAATATCTGCAAAAGTCTGCTTTCCCAGCTCCTCTTCTGCAGTAATCTCCGGTAAGTCAGATTGGGGTTTTGTGTAGGGACCAGGACAATTTCCACATTTCTATGATGTGCGGTAGAAAGTAGCAGCTGTTTAAAGGATGTGTGGCCATTATTTTATTCAGGATTATTGTCCTGCAAACAGAGAGATACTCTGAGGATGGTATTCTCATGTGGTACTGAGGCAATATGTGTCATGTTCAGAACTGGAGGCTGAAAGTCCAGACTCTTGGGGTCTTCTAGTGCAGGGGACTGGAGTAAAAAACCTCTTGAGATCCCTTCCAGTCCCATGATTCTATGATTCTATTTTTGGCTCTGTCACTGACCTACTGTATGACCTGCTGTAAGTCAATCCAGCTCTGTGCTTCAGTTTCTCCGCTTGTAAAGGGGAGAGGATAATATCTACTTCACAGGGGTGATGGGAGGCTTGGTTAATCTAGGGTCTGTTGCAGGAGTGGGTGAGGTTTGTGGCCTATGAAGTGCAGAAGGTCAGACTAGATGATCATGATGGTCCCTTCTGGCCGTAAAGTCTATTAGTCTAATATATTCATGTGTTCTTTGGTTGTAAGGAAGTGGAAGTGGCAGTGCTAATATGCCAAATATTGTGCTGTGTTTGTTATTACCTATGCGTAACGGAGTCTGGAGCTGGGACTTTTGCTTTGTGTGCTGGCAGAGGTAACGAGACGAATAGGAGGCAAGTGGTTTTACTTGAACTACTTTGTACCTTCACCTCTGGGAGCAGAAGCTAATTCAGTCGCCTTCACTTTATAGTACTTGGCCTCTCTGCTGAGGTTACCATAATAGGTGTTAATTTAATTGGGCGAGGGATGATATGGGCACTTCTCCACTAGGAACTGGACTCATATCCCCAACTCATTTCACACTGGCTAATGGACAGCACTATTGCATCTTTATACCATTTGAGGCTGGTTTAGCACCCCCATTGGATAGACATCCCCAAAAGTCAGCTGTCCCTAATATCAGACTTAGTGACAAGTGGACAAAGTACCAGATGACAGGGACTGGTACTGGCTTCAGCACAGTGCATTTTAGTGTTGTGCATGCCTAGAGCATGTATTTAATGGTAATGGCATGATCGTGTGGCAGCTACAACCTAGTGCCATCTTACGAGACTTGTAAAGAGAGGCCCCGGGGCAGCACAGAGTCGTATATCGCTATGCTGGAATAGGCTTCACACTCCTGCCATATCTTTCATTGGAGGAACCCAAAGGACTTAAATGTGATTTTTGCATAAGTGAAGCATCTCCAGGTTTTTAGAGGACATTATCTTCGGAAGAATAGAGCCTCCTAGAGTTATCCTGGGATGCTGGTAAGTGTGATTGAGTTATCCTAGAGAGATCAGACTCTTTTGGTGCTGTGCATATGGAACATTCTCTAGTCATGAGGATCAGCAGCATACAGATTCTCGGCTCCTTGCTGGGGGATGATGGTGGGAGGTCAGCCTCTCAAGGAACATGGGGGGTGCTCTGTGAACTCTTGAGCATGGAAGCTACACAGATCAGTATATCTTCATTTTTTTGTGAGCTCTCACTCTCAGTAGCTTATAATAGACATTTTCTCCTCCTCCTCGTATTATCAAAATTCTTTATTCTCAGATGCCTCTTCTATTTTGCTTTGTTGGCCAGGCTGGACAACAACAAGTTTAAGGACAACGTGATGGAGCTGTTGGGCAGCGTGCTGAGTGTGAAGGATTGTCAGATTCAAAAGATGAGGTACTGGCTGGCGTTCATAAAATATTTTGGGGTGTTACTGCAGTGGCCATTTGAGCATGAACACTCTAACCAGTGACATGATCTAAGCCATGTTGTAAGATGTGCCCTCAACACAGCATTGCACTATGTCTCCCCTCATTTCATCCCCTCAGTATGCAGCAGCAGTCAGCAAAGACAGCAGAACAGAGACAATTAGGAAAGGGAGAGAGAATAAAACAGAAAATATCAAAATGCCACTATATAAATCCATGGTACGCCCACATCTTGAATACTGTGGGCAGTTCTGGTCACCCCATTTCAAAAAAGGATAAATTGGAATTGGAAAAGGTGCAGAGAAGGCCAAAAAAATGATTAAGGGTCTGGAACAGCTTCCATATGAGGAAAGATTAATAAGACTGGGACTTTTCACTTTAGAAAAGAGACAACTAAGGGGGGATGTGACAGAGTTCTACAAAATCACAGGTGGTGTGGAGAAGGTGCATAAGGAAGTGTTATTTGGTGCTCCAAATTTCCCAGTGCCCTACACAGCTGCGTACTTTGCGCATGGGTAAGGACGGCCCTGATACAATCCCATGGTCTAGATGTCCATAGGCATCTTGACTGCCAGAAGTATCTGGCACTGGCTGTCGTCAGAGACAGGATAGTGAGCTAGGTGGACCATTGATCTACATGGATCCAGTGTGGTCATTCTGATGTCTGATTTGCAAGCCCCGGCCACACACTAGTCATGTTCTCCACACTAAATTTGATCTTTTTGTCTCTATTGATATTGCTGTAGGGCCCATTGAGATATGTTCTGGTAGTTCAGTGCATTCAGGTAACTGCTTAACCCCCCGGAAATTGGGGTAAACAACCTGCCTCCTACACTGCTGCTCAGTTCCATCTTAACTGACCAGCAAATGCCTCCTGTGAGAGGGGGACTTCCAAGGTAGAGGCTCCCCTGCTGGACTGTGCTGATTGGCCAAGATGATGATGATGATGTCGTTTGCTGGTATGAGGATGGACGTTTATTGTAATCACAATCAGGATGGTGGCTCTGGGAGCACACGTTTGTCAAGAGCGGTTGGTGAGCAGGGCAGGTCTCCCACTGCCAGAGCTAATTGCAGTTCATGGGCAGGCTTTGACTCTCAAAACTTGTCATCAGTGCCACCTAGACCATTATTTTCAGCTAGGTATCAGCCTCTGTCTCTTTCCAAAACCTGCTGCTTGAGCGGCAAATTGTGTCCAAAGGCAGGGAAGTGGGGACCATGACTGGTACTGTTTTACTGGAGGTTTGCTCCCCAAATTGCAGTTCCCAGCCCGCTTGGGCCAGGGGGATCTGAAATGTGGAATTAACAAGGAATAGTTCCTGTTGGCTCAGACACTAAAGTGCCGGTGCAGACAGCGTGCTTTGCAATGCTGGAGGAGGCACTGTCTCAGCTCCTCTGAGAAAAGGCATTCATAAAATAGCCAGACCACAAGCAGTGCTGATGCCTTCAAAGTCAGCGGTGCAGATAATTCTCCAGTATCTTATGCTGGCAGCTTACTGGAGTCTCTCAGGCGAGGTTTGAGGACCTGGGTGACACAGCCCGAGGTGAGGGCTCTGTTACAGGAGTGCGTGGGGGAGGTTCTGTGGCCTGCACTGTGTAGGAGTCAGACTAGCAGCTCATGATGGTCCCTTCTGGCCCAAATTTCTGAGTCTGGGAGTTATTTGGAATGATAAAGTCAGGTCTGGTTAGTAGCCCATGTCTGAAAACTGTGGGGCAAATGGCTAAGCCTGTAGGACACTAAGGCTGAGTATAGTGTTCTGCTTAGCACTCTGCACTGCTTCTGAGGATGAGTTTGTGGCTCCTTGTTCTCCTGCCTCCTTAGAGCAGGAGACCCTCCCCTCTCTGGGAGCACCGGGCGCTCAGCAAGCAGAGTCTGCCTTTCCCCACCTACCTTTTCCTTCCCCCAGCCCCTGCCTAGACTCCCTCTCACTTCCACATGAGTCACTGCCTGCCCCAGTGTGGTACAGTACCTTCCCACTGCCCTCCTGGGACTCAGCCAGCGAGTGCGTCGGTCACAGCCGCAGAGCACAGCCCAGGACAGGGATGGCTTGCTGGGCCTGTGGGACTCATTGCAGGAATGAATTCCAGTCCATCTATGTCTCTCAACAGCCAGCACCTCTTCCTGCACCTGCCATTGCTCTCAGATGACATATACCTAGGGATCAGCTGGTTTCCAAAGGGTTAACATGATCTTATAATGAAACAATGGAACTGTATTTGTCAAATGTAATATGGTCACCTCCATGTTATAACAATATTCCTCTTCCATGCAAATTCCTCAGCTGAGTCCTTGGCAGTTTCTGTGGCCGGCAGCAGGCGTGGAGGGATATAATGGGCTAGGAACTGTATTTGTTCTCCTTAGACTAGATGCTAACTCCAGTTTCTTTTCCCGGACAGCTTGGCAGAAAACCAGATCAGTAACAAAGGGGCCAAAGCTCTTGCCAGATCCCTGATGGTCAACAGGAGCCTGACTGTACTTGAGTAAGTTTCGTATGTTTCTTAGTTGATGATGTTCACCCTGTGGGCAAACATGGGCGCCTGCAGTGCACTCGCATGCCATCAGCTGTTTCCTTCATGAAAATGGATTAAATAGAACAGGTGACGTCAGCTGACCTTAATTTCTCCACATTGGAGGATGGCTCCTGCCCACCGTAATCAGTTCCCAGAAGAGAGAAATGTCATTGTTGTAGTATTTGAGACTGGTGACCTAGTGAGAGAAATGTCAGCTGCCAAGCTTGTTTTCTCTGGCTGAAATCAGCTGTCACCAAATTTCAAAGATTCCAACCCCAAAGTAGCGTGACAGCTAAAATCCAGTAAAAAAGCTCATGCGATGCCCTCTTGTGAAAAAATCAAAGGTTAAAATCCCTTCCCTGCCCCCCCCCCCACATTGAGAATTAACGAGCAGTGCAGATTTCAAGACTCCTCTTGGAGTAGCCTCAGCACGTTCCCACTCCTGGGATGAGCCGGCAGTGCAGCACTGACGTCCACCAATGCATCCCTCAATGAGTGTGACAGTGCAGAGTCCATCTCAAAGATCTCTGGCTGCACATGAGCAACATTCATTCCTAGTTCATTGGTGGCCTGATACAATGTCCACTGAAGGTGATGGGAATCTTTCCAGTGTCTCTAGTGGACATTCAAGCAGACCCTGGGAACATGGAAACTAACTATGGCAGTCAATAGCCTGTTACAAATGACTAGTACATTAAACATGCCAAGTGTACCTCGCAACCCAGATGTGGAACATGACCTGTGACAAAGATTCAAAATGAGGGACCCCAAAAAGTTATCCAGGAAGTGTAAGACACTGTATCATTCCTCCTTTGGGTGTGAAAAATTCTCTCTACAACCTCAGTTTCACAGTTATTTATTTGTGATGTAAATGATTTTCAATAATAATAGTTGGGGGACACCAAATTGGTGCGAAATGTACTCATCTTTTTGATGTAAAGTTATACATCTAGGAACAAAGAATGTAGGCTGTCCTTATGGGATGGGGGGCTCTACCTTGAAAATCAGTGACTCTGAAGAGACTTGGGAGTCATGGTGGGTAATCAGCTGACGATGAGCTCCCAGTGTGACGCTGTGCTGAAAAGAGCTAATGCGATCCTTGAACATATAAACAGGGTACCTCGGGTAGGAGCAGGGAGGTTATAATACATCTGTTTGGCCCAAGAAGAATGTTGATAACTTGGAGAAGGTTCAGAGAAGAGCTGCAAAGATGATTAAAGGACTGGAAAACCTGCCTTACAGTGACGGACTGAGCTCCTTGAGTTTAATTAGTTTAACAAAGAAAGATCCAAGGGATGATTTGATCACAATCTGTTAAATACCTACATAGGGAACAGAATTGACAGTAAGCTCTTCAGTCTAGCAGACAAAGATCTAACAAGGTCCAATGGCTGGAAGTTGAAGCTAGACAAATTTAAGACTGGAAATATGGTACAAATTTAAACATTGAGGGTTATTAACCAGTGGAACAACTTACCAAAGGTTATGGTGGATTCTCCATCACTGGCAAGTTTTCAGTCTAGATTGGATGGTTATCCAAAAGCTCTGCTCTAGTTCAGACAGGAACTATAGTAATTCAGGGAAGACCTCTGGCCTGTGTTCTACAGGAGGTCAGACTAGATAATCACAATGGGCCCATCTGGCTTTAGCTGTGAATCTGTGTAATGGACCGTTGACTCTTGATTTCTCCCATGACAATCTATTAAACCGCACTAAAGACACCCTGAGTTCCAGTAACAGAGGCTAAGCCTCACTGGCTGGGAAGATCAAGGTTTAAACTGAATGTCCACCTTTAACTATCCCTTGTCAGACCAGTTTTGTTCTTGTCTGGGTTTTTTAATTTTAGCTTTTCTGTCTCTTTATCCTTGCTCCACGTTCTCCTCAGCCTTCGCAGTAACGCCATCGGACCTACAGGGGCAAAAGCACTTGCTGATGCACTGAAAATAAACCAAGTCCTACTCTCCCTGAAGTAAGTGCTGTTGGTTTCCCTTCCTTGGCTTCTTCTGAAAGCTAATTCATAATAGACATGATTGTACGTGCGAGGACCGCTATGTGGATGTGAACAGTCTTCATCTCACTGCCTATCAGATGTTCAAATAACTAGACTAGAAAGACTGTGGGTAATAAACGGCTGCCTTCATCTCAGTACAAGTACAGTCAGCTTGCAGCTGGTGGTTGTCACAAGTGCAGTAACCATAGAAACGGCATGTCATTTGCAATGTCCAGGAACAATCCTTTCCTAACAGGGCTTTGGCAGAAGCAGACAATTCCTGAGAGTCCCTCTTAACTTTACAGGAGACCCAGGAGAAGCCACCTTGGAGATGCTACTTAGTTCTCTCCAGATGCCCAGCGGAAGTGGGGGATGCGCTCACAGCAATGCTGTGCTTTATGGTGTCTCAGCATTAGAAACATTGCATATGGTGTTGGGTTGAAAGGTCAGAATGGCAGAGGTCTCTAATTGTCATTGTCGTGTGCTAATTCTAGGGTTCCCTGCAGTGGGGGACACAACACTATCTACGTTCTGTCCTTGGATTTTCTCTGATTTTCTTTAATTAGATGAGGTCAGGTCCAGGGCAAATTGTCTGTACCTATAAACGTGCTGCATACTCGTAAGTGTAACATTTGCATATTGACTATGGAACAAGGAGAAACTCGGTGGTTTTGACTGAGTTATGCTCCGAGGTTTTGGAGCTGTTGGACTTTTGGGCCCATGTGAACAGAAATGAAAGGAATTGTTCACCTCATTCCCTAGCAACTGAACCTGTTGAGTTTTGTACTTCAAAGATTACAGATCCAGTGGGTCTGGTGCTTCTCTGAGATGCTGGCATAAATCAGGAATAGCAAGTCAGGAAGGAACTTACGCCAATGAGAAACAAAGGCAAGATCAGCATCAAGTCCAATAGATCTAGAGAGAGGCTCAAACCACAAAATTGAGATCTGGATTTTGAATACCCCTTTCCCCAGTTTGAAGTGTGATGGATTCAAGCTGAGGAGTTCTGGCTCCAGCTCAATCTACTTGTATCTTCCTGCCCTGAACCAACTATCCAGAAATACTTTTAATTCTCCCTCTTCCCCCATTCTCTTTGTAGAAGTCATAGGGCATAAGTTAGTACATGGACTGAGGGATTGGAATGGATCTCATTGGGGCATACATGACCCAATGTCTTATTATTCAGTACAATATCTATTGCTTATATTTATTGAATTATTCTCCATATTGAGATTCAACTGCTATCTAAAAATCATGATTATGTAAAAAAATAGGCAGCAATTTTTGAAACAAACAAAAGGAATTATTTCTTCAAACAATGCACCGTCAACCTGTGGAACTCATTGCCAAGGGATGTTGTGAAGGCCAAAAGTATAATTGGGTTCAAAAAAGAACTAGATAAGTTCCTGGAGGAGAGGTCCATCAATAGCTATTAGCCAAGAATGGTCAGAGACACGACTCCATCTTCTGGGTGTCCTAAACCTCTGACTGCCAGCAGCCGGGACTGGATGACAGAGGATAGATCTCGTGATGATTGCCCTGCTCTGTTAATTTCCTCTGATGCACCTTGTACCATCCACTGTCAGAAGACAGGATACTGGTCTGATCCAGTATAGCTGTTCTTATGTTCTTTTATGCTCTTCTCACTGCACTGAGGGGCAGGGAAGAGCAGGAAGGGATGCAGAAGGGAGACTAGGCAGAGGAGGAAATGGGAGGATAAAAGTGGCCTATAAGACAGTATAAAAAAACAAAGGGCCTGATGTCTCAGTTACCCTCAGGCTGCTTTACCCTGCTCTGGCAGTGTGCAGGCAGATGTGTAAAGTGGATGTCTGTGTAATCTATAGTCAATTTAAGGACTCTTTACCGTGATGGAGTAGTGTGGCGGGTTGTGTGCTGTGCTGTGCTTTGCTGAGCTGTGCTGGAGCAGTGTGGTGTGGTGTGCTGGAGTGGTGTGAAGAGACATGTGGTGTGATGTGAAGGAATGTGTAACTCAACCCCAGCACCTTAAACACAAGGGAGGGAGAAGAGAAAGGGCAAGAGGTGCCTGGAAGAGAGAGGCTGCTAAGAGGGCAGGAGGCAGTTCCAAAAAGCAGGGGCTGGGGGCAAGACTCAGGAGGCATGCTAGGAAAAGAACAGCATAGGAAGTTCAGGTGCATGGGGGTTCATTCTTTTATACCATTGCCTCTGGCCTCAGGAGATGGCACAGCTAATATGAGACAGATTGGGACAGTCTGTGGCTGCATCCTGCTCTCATTCCCAGTTTTTCCGCAATAATTGTGTTCCTTTATCTCTGCAGCCTCCAGAATAACGTGATCAAGGAAGACGGTGCTAAATTCCTGGCTGAGGCCCTTTTAACCAACCACAAGCTGACAACTTTGCAGTGAGTGATTCCATATAGTTTGCTATCTGCTCCTTTCCACAGCCATCCGCAAGGGAAGCGCTGTGGTCACACCAACCTGCTGCCAATTCCCCTTTTGGGTTGGCCTCTTGGTCAGGGCCAGCTGAAAGCACAAGCAGATGGAGCAGTTGTCCTCAGCTCCACAATCTGACCATTTTCCGTGTCTCTACACAGACACTTAATCATGTCTTTGCACTTCACTAAACATGGTTCCTCCTCCACTGGTAGGTTCTGCTCAGACTACAGTCACAAGGGTGCCACCATTTCACACAAGGAAGCCTGTGCTGCTCACATTAAAGCTGGTTTCCATCTTACGGGAAACACATTCCCTCAAGCCCATTCACCTACAATGTGCTAAATCTACTGCAATTGCAGTGCCCAAAAGTGGGCAGAGGCCATGTGTGGAGAGAGACGCTCTTCTGTTCAAGGAGCAGGAGAGGGCAGGACAGAGCCGAACTGAAGGAAACATGATAGACGGTGGGGTCTGTCTTATTTATTCTAACCACTAAGAAGACAAAGCTAAGTGCAAACTTCTACACTCAGGAAGCAAAAATGAAATGCAAAGCTACAAAATGGGAAATAACTGATTAGGTGGTAGTACTGCTGAAAAGGATCTGGGGGTTAGAGTAGATCACAAATTGAATGAGAGTCAACAATGTGATGCAAATGCGAAAAACAAGCTAATATCATTCTAGAGTATATTAACAGGAATGTTATATGTAAGACATGGGAGGTAATTGTCCTGCTATACTCAGCATTAGTGAGGCCTCAGTTGGACTCTGTGTCCAGTTCTGTTTGCCTCACTTTAGGAAAGATATGGACAAACTGGAGAGTCCAGAGGAGAGCAACCAAAAGGATAAAAGGTTTAGTAAACCTGACCTAAGAGGAAAGGTTTAAAAAATCTGGGCAAGTTTAGTCTTGAGAAAAGACAGAGAGGTGACCTGATAACAGCATCTCATGTATTTGAAGACTGTTATAAGCAGGACAAGAACTAGTGGGCTTAATTGGCAGCAAGGGACATTTAGGTTAGATATTGGGAAAAACATTCTGACTCTAAGGATAGTTAAGCTCTGGAACAGGCTTCCCAGGGAGGCTGTGGAATCTCCATCACTGTTTTTCAGAACAGGTTGATAAACATCTGTCAGGGATGGTCTAGGTTTACTCTGTCCTGCCATAGCTCAGGGGCTGGACTTGATGACCTCTCAAGGTCCCTACCAGCCCAACCTTGCTATGATTTTAGGTCAGGTCGAATAAGGCGTGTAACAGTGTAATGTCAGTGTGAGGCTTGATCAGCAAGGATTTGCCTTGATGATGATGATGTATGGTATGTATGGTAATGGATGATGATAACATGATCATGGCCATTACTTGAAGTGACCAGGCCAACTAGTCTGCCATTTTCCACTATATGGAAAAGTCCACTCCCCCAGCTTACCTGGGGCAGCTATCTACAGAGAATTTGAGGATCTAGGTCTAGCAGAGCGTGATAAGAGATTTGATGAAGGTATAAATAGCAAAAGAGTGTGCAAGCTACCTGTATGCATTAGGAGAGTACAAAATATACAGAGGCAGAAGTGCCTCAGCCAGAAATGGGAGAGGTCAAGTGAGAAGAAGAAAGTTAGTGTGTTATTGATGGAGAGCTGACTCCCCATTTTTGACGTTTATGGGTGATTCTGTCTCCTTCACAGCCTTCAGAAGAACTCCATTGGGCCCCAAGGTGCAAAGAAAATAGCAGAAGCACTGATGCAGAACGGGAATCTCAGGGAATTGATGTAAGGATTGACAGAGAGGTTACACGTTAATAGAGAGATGAGCGACGATTGGGGTGACACTAAGTGTCTGAGTCCCCTTAGGATCTGTCCCAACCTATTATGACATGCTGTACATGAAAGGCCAGATATTGCCACCCCTATTCCATGGGTGGTCCCATTGAAATCAGTGGGGTTTCTCATGGAGCAATGAACTGTCTATTCGTTGTGGCTCTGGGCCAGATTCTGCCATTCTAAGTGCTTTGAGTGGGAGGTCAGGGAGTCATTTCATAAGTGTGGAAGAAACGTTTGATACTCACCAGAGTTTCTGTGCGATGTATCTTGTAGTAGATCAGCAGGGACTTTATAGTGAAACTGATCTCAGTGCAAGTGCTGCAAACTATGTACAGCTTCATGAGTGTGGATGGACATGTGGCTGTTACCGCACATAACCTTCCTAACCACTCCTGTCCCCGTGGTAACAGCCAGTCAGGGACAGGAAATCCCATGAGACTCCTGGGCAGGGTTTCCTGTGCATTCTTCATGGGCAGGCCAGGGTTTGGCCTCTGCTCATCCCCTGCTCGCTGCCGAGTGCCCTCCTGCAGCAAGCTTGTGGCCCCAAACCCTGGTGGGTACCTTGAGACTGGAAGGGATCTCTGGGATCTCCATGGACACAGGGCCATCCACACAGACCATCTGGGGCTCTGCAGCTACAGCCTTGCTTCCTGACTGCCTGCCACTTGGCAGCCGATTGGCAGGGATTCCCCTTAAAGGAGAGAGGGGCCCACACTGTGGAGAGGGCAGCCGTGAGAAAACCAAGCCACCCCCTCACTAGGGGGCCAAGGGTGGGGCCACCTGCTGGCTTTTCTCAGGCTGATTGGGATCCCCTGCCTCTGGGCTCTGTCTGCAGTTTCACAGTTGCTAATAGCTGATCTTCCTTTCCTTTGTCGCAGCCTCTCCAGTAACTGTGTGGGGGACACTGGCTCCATAGCCTTGGCCGAAGCTCTGAGAGTGAATCACAGTCTCACAACCCTGGAGTAAGTCCCTTGCCCCTCGAGTGCCTGCAGCACCCCTGACACATTGTTCTTCACCGCCAAAGAGCGCTTGTTAGTGCTCTACTGCTCAGCTCTCCCAAGGGCAGCGCCAGGTGATCGAGCGATCTGGAGTTGCCTCCTACCCCATCCTGTTGTCAGTAGCTACCATTGTGGTGCTCTGCTCTTGTTCAATGATGATATCAGTTGGCTGCGTGCATGTTCCCTCTGTGTGCTGTCTCAGCTCTGCAGATCACTGACACAGCAGACCCCGAGAGAACCCCCAAAGACCACAGACTCTAGTAAGATACGAAGGCACCCGGGCCAGGTTTATTGTCAAATGAAACACAGTCTCTAGCTTCACCGGATTAGAGATCAACAAGTCTGCTAGTCCCTATGTGCCCCCAAGACAATGGACACAGCTCAGTTAGTAGCAGGATGCGCCACTCCCCCCTAGGCTGGACAACGATGTGTCCCACGACTCCTACTTTTATACAGTGCAAGACCAATCACTCATCTCTCCTGTCACAGTGAGGTACAGTCCCTTGCCTAATTAGGGTGCTGTCTCCCCTTTTGATCATGCTGGTTCAAACACATAGATCTATCCATCATGCTGTCCTTTTCACCCTGTCTCTGAGGTGCACCTGGTTGTTCCTTGTTATCTCTGTGTAGTGTCTTCGTATCGGGATGTTCAGGTGCCATCTTGGCACAACGTACTTATATCATTAGCTTGTACTTTCTAACAGCCCTTTTCTTGCCAAGTTCTGCAATTAGGGCCTGTCTCTGGCTCACAGCCCAGCTTTTTGCTTGGCAGTGCCTTTGCTTACTTTGGTTCAGGCTTCAGGCCTCAGACTAGGCCTCAGGCTAGGCCTCTGATACAAGAGTTTATGTTTCAGGGCCGCATCTTACTACACATCTTTGTCTGTTCCCCCAACTCATGTCCATGAAAAGCAGTAGGGGCCTTTGCGGGGAAGGAGCCTGTAGGTTCCTTTGGGGAAATTTCCCATTGACGATCTGCAGGGCTGAGGGAAATGGCCAGGGTGCGAAGGCCTCGTAGCTTCAGAGGAGGGTAGTAGCAGGAAGATTCAGCAAACAAGACAGGAGGACTGCAGGTGGCATAAGTAGCCTCAGCTTCCCCCGTTGCATCCAGCCCTCATCTGTTGTGCCCAGAGTTATTTCCCTGCTAGAGGTTTAGTGGCCTGAGGGAAATGAGTTGCTGTCCACTGTCTGCTTCCTTGTGGGGTCCATCGCAAAACTTCTCCACTCTGGTTAGCTGTTTCAGTAGAGGGGCTGCAGACTGACTCGCCTTAGAAACCAAGCAGCCCTCTGCCCCAACAGACATGTTCCTTTCTGCTCAGGACTGGGGAAAGATAACCTGCCTGTACTGTCCCTGTCCCGGGGCCCTGTCCCGGGGGTAATGGAAGACTTTTGTCTTCTCAGTCTGGCACCTTTCACTGGGAGCATGTGCCCCTTCTGTGCCAAGAGGGGGACCTCAGCGCTCACCTTCCTCCAGTGCAGCAGGGTGCACCCCCTCCAGGTCCCCGAGCTCGGCCTGCCAGGGCTCTGGTTGAACATTTCCCCCCTCTTTTCCTTTACGTGCTCCCCGTGTGTGGCCCCATGCAGTCCAGGAGCCTCCTAGCCAGCTATCTCTGGAGGGGTGTCTGTCAGTCCCAGAAGAGGAAGCTGGACAGGCATGTGCCCTGCACCTACAGTGCCTATTTTTTGGCCTCTCCTTACCTCCTGTTTCCAAGCAGAGCTCCTCTGGGCGGCATCCACTGGCTCTTGAGACTCCTTTGGGGGGCCAAGGGCATTTTCTGGGGCTCTCTGCTTGGGGTCCCCAGCCGCCCCATTCTGAACCTGTGACCCTCACTCCTGCTTTATGATTTGGTGTCCCCACTGCTTAGCTGATTGCTGGCTCTGTGGCCCCTCCTACATTGGTGGGGGGTGGGGCTTTTGGTCTCCACGGGTTCTGCCGACCTGTCCAGGATGTCCAGCAGGCCGGCATGTTTTGCCACGATGAATTCACTCTAAACCACACAAGGGGACTCATCCAGTGCTGGGCTGGTACGGACGCCCGCTGCGTCGTTCCTGTGGTGACTCTCTGCTGTATCTCTTTGTGTTTTAGCCTCCAGAGCAATTCGATCAGTAACGCGGGGGTCACGGCGCTGATAGGGGCGCTGCGCTCCAACCGGGGCCTCATCAGCCTCAAGTAAGTCTTGGTCTCAGCTCTCCCCTCTTCACAACGCTGCCCCACTCAGATCACACACACGGACACTGGCTGGCCATCCGCCACGTCTTGTCACCACCAGAATTGCGTCATTCGGGCAGCACTGCCCTGGGCTCTCTGGCAGGAATCTTGTTTTTAGCAGGAGTTCCTTGCTATTGAACCAGGGCCCCACATCCTGCAGCTCCTGGGTGAATGGAACCAGGATGTTGCGGGGGATCCGGCCCAGGGGGCAACGGGTTTGCACCCAGCTCATTGGTCTGGATCCCAGTTTGGCGGGTGTCTCCTCTTCATACAGCTTTGCAGCTTCTTTTCTAATTTGGTTGGTTTTGTCCCTTGTGAAGTGTATCCGCTCAGCTGGGCTTTTTCTAATCCTGCTGCTAGCGGTGAAACCATTGCAAGCCAAAGAAGATAAATGGGGGAGGGGGGGATTCCTTTGCCTAGGGTTTCTGTATTTCAGGTTCCCAAAAAGAGGACACTGCTGGGGGCGGAGGGGAGCTGGAAGGAGTGTATGGGGAGTATTTGGGGGTGTCCGAGGGGTGTGTGTGGGTGTGTGTACTAGGACAGGAGTGGGTATTTGCAGGGTGCTGGAAGAGTGTGTATCTTGGGACAGGAGAGGGTGTTTAGGGGGTGCTGGAGAGGGAGTATTTGGGGGGTGTTGGAGGGTGTACCTGTGACCTCACTCTTGAGGTGGGAGAGCAGCGTTGCTCCCTGGCAGGGTGGCTGGTGCAGACGCTGGACACAGCGCCAGTCCGTCCATCAGTGTCTCCCTGTGGGGCTTTCCCCCACCCTAGGGCTGGGAGCCGGGGCTTGGCTGGGTGGGATCTGGCAGCTCCTGCTACAGGGAAGGGGCCAATCGGCTGCATTTGCAAGGAAGGGACCAATTGGATGTGGAGCCAGCTCTTTTATGAATCTCCTGGACGTTGCCTCTGATTTGAAAACTCCACCTGGACAGAGGGCGGAGGATCGAAAGAGAAGCAATGTCTGGGGAAACCCGGATGTACGGTGACCTTCCCTTGGCCAATACACTTAACATTTCCCAAAACACCCACGTGGAACTGAGGAGCTGGACAACTCAGGGGACTGGGGATGATTTAGTAACTTCCATCTGTAGGTCAGTTCCAGTCCAGCCCAGCCTGCTCCCCGATGGTTAGTCAGGGAAACACATTTGCTGGGTCTTAGTCCGTTGCATTGGATGTTTAAGAGCTCTGCTCTAGGCATTGTTTGGGGCTGTTCTCTGGCCTGCATTACACACGAGGTTTATATTTGGGGGAGGTGGGGAAAAATAAAAGTATCCTTCTGCTGAATAGCCCAGCCCAAACTCAGCCGCTCCTTTGCGGCTGCTCCCTGCCTAGAGGATAAAACAATGGCACTGGAGTAATACACTGTGCCCGAGGCACAGGGCAGGGAGTCTGAGACAGAAATTCTAACCTCCTCTGACTTGGGGAGTGGGCAATAATCAGGGGAGCAGCCACGTGGCCTAGGAAGGGCCATGGGAGCAGCGCAAGAGGAGAATCTGGGCTAGGCTAGAAGTTCAGCACTGATCATTCCAGTCTGGTTTTTCACTCCCTCCAGCCTAGAGAGCCGGTAGGGAGGCTGTGCGTGGGTGAAGGGGGGAGGGGGCATCATTCAGATGTATCCTTTTTCTGCCTGTGATGTGTGTGACTGCAGCAGCTGCTCATGCATCGAACGTTCACCTGCATGTGCTTCGCCCCCCCACATCTGCTCTGGAGAGCCCTCGCCTAGATGCTACCGCTCCCTGCTGGCCCAACCACAGGGCGGTTTGTCCTGTGTGCCCTAAAATACAAAGAGTGCCTGGAAGAGAATGAGAAATGCCCTGAGCTGTTCTCACTCCTCACCCTAGAAGGAGGGAATCCCAGTGACCCGTCCGGTCTCTTGTCTTTTCCTAGCCTTCGGGAGAATTCCATCGGCCAAGAGGGGGCGCCGGAGATCGCCAATGCGTTGCGCACTAACTGCACGCTGAGGAACCTAGAGTAAGTCAGCCGGCTTTCAAAGTCCGAATCCTCTCCCCAAGCTTAGCTGTGTGCTCCTGTGCGGGAGGACAGGTTGGTACGTGGCTGTGGAACACCTGTGGCCAAGGGTGTGTTCCTGGGGGCAATGGGGAACACTCAGCCTGGGTATCAGGTGAGTCTGGCCAAGGAGAAGGTGTGACAAGGAGCAGTGCTGTGATGGCTCATCCAGGTGGGGTGGATTGGCCCTTTCTAGGTCCAGTCTCTTTAGCCATATCATCACCTCCGTTGTTTTCCCTTTGAGGGACGGGATTTCCCCCAAACCAGCATCCTCCTGCCTTCCTCCATCTGCACACTGCATGGCTGGGGGAGGGAGGGGAGAGTCAAAGCAAGACAGCTGCTCTCCACAGCACCATCTCCCCTCCAGGGCCAGCATCAGCTTCTGCAGACTTCAGGTCTGCCCTACCAGGTCCTCCTGGAGGGTTTGTTTGGGCCCAAACACAGGTGAGCAGGCCATAAGGGGCAGGAAGCTGGGGAGCATGGGGAAGGGTGGGGGTTTCCAGTGGTAAACCCCACTCACACGATACTCCAGGAGCTCTGTTAGTTTAAGCTCCTGGGGTTTCTCGCCAGGCATGATCTGGCCTGATGAGCCTGTGGTTCAAGTATGTAAGCAGACCGAAAGAACCCGTGCTTGGCTTAACCATTTTGTAATGTGGAGTTCTGTGGAAAGCAGGATGTAGGATATCCAGAGTGGACCTTACTAATGATCCCTCTGTAGCACTTTGCCTTGGCAGATAAGATAGCGATCCGTCTAGTGAAGTTACCAATGAGTGCTTGAGAAGAAGATGTAAACCAGTGTGAAATATCCTGCCACTGGGGGCAGGAGAAGAAAGGGTAGAATCTTCCTTACTCCAGCTAATGATTAGCAGATGCCCTGAATTATGAGGATGGAGCAAGCCCTTGAAATATTATCCTGACTAGTATGAGTGCAGACACACTCTTTTTGTTCCTAAAAAATGCTTATTTCCATTTTGAAACTTTGAAGCTATTTGCCTCCATGTCCTGCAGCAGTGAGTTCCACAGATTAATCACCCATTACAGTGTAAAAACCATGTGTATTTCCTTTTATCCGTTTCCCATTAATTGCCTTTGAACATCATCCTATTGTCTCTTCCTCCTGCTCTTGCACTCATCTCAGTGCACTTTAACCCAACAGAGGCAGTTGTAATGCATTGCACTGTGTTTAATTAATTTCTCTGTACTTTGCCTCTAGCCTAGCAGCGAATCTGTTGTATGATGAAGGCGTCAAGGCCATTGCACTGGCGATGAGAGAGAACCAGACGCTCATGTCCCTGCAGTGAGTTTCACCTTGGCCCTGATTTTTAGTTCCTTCTCTTTAGCTGCTCTGTCCCCTCAGTGAGTGAACAGCCTGCAACATCCTTCGTGAGCTTCAGTCCCTCTCAGCATGGCAGAGCTGAGTGGAGAGAGGCGGGCTCCATGCTCACTGGCATCATCAGCAGAATTCCATCGTCATGGGCAGAACTGTACAGTCTGCACCTAGCTGACTGGTTCAGATGCAGCCTAGGCCATTAGAGACTGAAAGCTGTTACTTTATGAATTTGCCATGTTGGTCCCAGGATATTAGAGAGAGAGGGTGGGGGAGGTCATATCTTTTATTGGACCAATTTCTGTTGGTGAGAGCGACAAGCGTTCAAGCTACACAGAACTCTTCTTCAGGGCTGGGAAAGTTACTCAGAGCCAAAGACAAGGTGGAACAGATAGTTTAGCATAAATAGTTACCAGGTATTCTAAGAGACCATTCAGAGGTGGTTAACACTGCTGCAATCATATGACAAAAATGGGGAGGTTACTGGGTTACAGACTGTTGTAATGAGACATAAATCCATTAATGACTGCTTCCTGGAGCAGCTAGTCCTGGAACCCACAAGGGGGAAGGCAATTCTTGTTTTGGTCCTAAATGGAACACGGGAGCTGGTCCAAGAGGTGACTATAGCTAAGCTGTTCAGTAATAGCAACCATAATATAATTAAATTTTACATTCTTGTAGGGGGGAAAACACCAAAGAAACCTTCCACAGTAGCATTAAACTTCAATAAGGGAAACTACAAAAATGAGGAAGGTAGTTAAATGGAAATGAAGAGGAACAGTCAAAAGAGTGAAATGTCTGCAAACTGCATGGAAACTTTTGAAAAGCTTTTGAAAAAAAAATGGAGGCTCAAACTAAATGTATGCCCCAAATAAAAAAAAATGGCAAAAATGCCCCCATAGCTGAACAACAGAGTAAGAGATGGTTACAGACAAAAATACAGTCTTTAAAAATTGGAAGTCAAATCCTACTGGGGAAAATAGAAAGGAGAATAAACTCTGACAAGTCAAGTGTAAAAGTATTATCAGGCAGGCCAAAAAAGAATTTGAAGATCAACTAGGAAAAGACACAAAAACTAACAGTAAAAAAATGGAGTACAATAGAAGTAGGAAGCCAAACAATCAGAGGGGCCACTGGATGATCAAAGTGCTACTGGAGTGTTCAGTACAACCCCAGGGCAGGATTTCATTGGGTGGGATGCAGCTGTGGAGAGCTATTCCCTCTTCCAGCTGGGCCCCCAAGGAGTGGAGTCCGTTCCCCTTGGCCGGGGGCTTCTCCCCATTTGCAGAGTCCTGGCCCCCCCACCACCCAGCAGTAACTCTTCCCTGCTCCCTCTCTTTGCACAGCCTGCAGTGGAACTTCATCCAGTCGAAGGCGGCCAAGGCGCTTGCCCAAGCACTACACTCCAACACAAGCTTGACCAGCCTTGAGTAAGTGACGACTGCAGTATGTCTCCCTGCCCAGCTGCATGGCTGGCTCAGGGCCTGAGGGCGCCAGGGCGTGCGTGTGCGCGTGTGGGTCACATACTTGCGGGGAGTTAGGACTTTGTGCTGGCAAAGCAGATCAGGACCCCCTGCCCCTCCTCAGCGATGCCAAAGCTCTGCACTGTGGGGGCGTCTCAGGGAGCGTGTCTCGCGTGGCTCAGTGACTCTCTGGCAGGGGCGGCATGTAGGGCTGAGCTGCGGACTGGGGGAGGCCAGGAGGCGAAGCAGGAATGGGGCAAGCAAGGGGGACTAGCCCTTTTGTGGGCTCAGCTGTTGGCCGAGGGAGATTCTCTGGGGGCTCTTGTGCCTTTGCTCCCCCTAGCAAAGGAGGTTCTGCTCAGGACATGCTCCCGTTTCGGTGTGTCCTAGTCACTTACCTCTGACCAGCCAGAGCCAGTAGGGGGCCCTGCCGAGCTCGCCCTAGAGGAGTGGTTCCCTAGTTCGCTTGTACTGCAGGTCTCTCCAGGGACCCACTTCCTCCCTCAGCCAGCTCCTCTCACCCCCGCGTCTGCCCTGCTAGAGCATCACCTCTTCCCCCCAATAAATTGCTCGTGACCCACGCAGACAGGGTCCTGCAGCATCCCCCTTCATGGCCACTTGGCCTGCTCGGTGTTCTGGCTGTGGGGGCTGCCGCCATCCTGTGGGCGATGGAGAAGTGAGTCGTAATGCCACAACGCTGCCCCGGGGAGGGGGATACTTGCATATACAGACAGAGCCCCTAATATCTGGACAGCAGGATACCCTGTACCGTGTATTTTTGTTGCCTTGTATCTCACTGCCTGGCACCCTCTGAATTTCACCCTATTGAGAGAGACCTGTTCACTACCCCTCTGGGCTCCATCGACTCCACCTCCAGGGCCACAAGGGATGGGCTCACCAAGGCCACAGGCCAGAGACCTGCCCCACAATAATTCCCAGAGCAGAGCTTTTAGCCAGTCATCCAACTGTGAGATAAAAATGGCTAGTGACGGAGAATCTACCACAGCCTTTGTCAGTTGTCCCAGTGGCTAACTGCCCTCACTGTTAAAAAGGTACATCGTATTTCCAAGCGGCTGGACCCTGTCACTGGGCAGTTCCACAGGCTAACAGCACATCCATACCTCGCCATGGGGCAGTGGTCTGCGTGTGTCACCAGGAAGCCGCTCGGGGGAGCCAGCTTGTGTCCCGACCCTGTCAGGAGCCATTAACCCTCCTCCCAGAACCTCTGTCACCCGCATGACCCGTTTCCCCATGTATGTGCTCTAGGGGACAGGGGCCATATATGCCGTCACATTGCACATGCCGTGTTTCAGTTTGCAGGAGAACGCTATTGGTGATGAAGGCATGATCGCCCTTGCTGCTGCTCTGAAGGTGAACACCACTCTCACCACCCTCTGGTGAGTGTTCGCGGTGGGCGGGGTGTGTGAAATGTGTAGGGGTGTGCAGGGCAGGGGCACTCAGACTGCCGGCCTTATCTGCACCGAGACCCTCCAGGCAAACAGAACCTGCTGCTCCCCAGCCCCTTGTATCCTCCCATCGCTGGACTTTTGGAGTTTGGTAGCTAGACAGTTGCACCTGTCCTGCCAGGCCAGGGCTGCCAGTCTGACTAGTGAGCGCAGGCTCCTAAAAGCGGGGAGCGCACTATATCCCCACCACTGTGCTGGAGCCCCCACCCCATCTCTTCCTCCCAAGACCCCACTCTCTGCTCACTCCTCTCTGCCCCATTCCTCACATCACTCGCCCTTGCGGCCGGTAAGAAGTGATGGGACCATGCCCCTGGTCACCATGCTGTATGGGGGCACATGGCTGGTCAAGCCAGCCACCCACCCGGCAGCCGGGAGCCAGCCCTGTGTTGTACTCAGTTAGATCACAGAGACTGTTGTGTCTGTCTGTGCTGGCCTCCAGCCACAGCATCCTCTTTTTTTATTGGCGAGTCACTCGGTGGGGCGAATATTTTCATAGAGAATGTGCTGCCATCTGCCCAACTCATCAACACATTCTCGGCCGGATCAATGCCCTCACGGCAGGCCCATCTCCTCTGCAGGATGAGCGTGCTAGAAGAATGGTGTTAGCTTGTGAAGCCAGCCCTGGCAGCCTGGGTTTCTTGGGCTCTGGTTTGCCAGGTCAATGTAACACACGTCTGTCGTGTGCAGGCCTGCTGGGGTAGCTTGCCGTGAATTGCACTGAACGTTCCTTGTTCTCTTGCAGCCTCCAGGTGGCTTCGATCGGGGTGAGCGGGGCCAAAGCCTTGGCGGAGGCCCTAGTTGTTAACAGAACCCTCACAACTCTGGAGTAAGTGTTCCCCAGCTACACCCCTTTTCCAAGCAGTCCCTGCGACTTACCTCTCCTTGGGTCCCTCCGGAGACAAATCCATCAGCTCTGTTGCACGTCCAGTCTCCAACAGTTCATTAGGCTGGAAATCCTTTGGGAGCCCTCAGTTCCAGCATGCCTAAGCCCCAAGCCAGCTGGCATGTGCTCTGTCTCCCGCACTGTCCCTCAGCTTGCCTTCTGTGGTTTTATGGGATCCCTGTATTAGCTTTTGGTGCTTTGTCCTAATCGCCCTTTGGTATTTCCTGGCTTCCCTGCAGCTTGAGAGGAAACTCCATCGGTGTGGCTGGAGCCAAAGCTATGGCCAACGCACTGAAGGTCAACCGCAGTCTCCGCATTCTGAAGTAAGTAGCTGCCCATGCTGGGGCAAATGCAAACACAAATTAATTGCATTCTCAAAGCTACAGTAGAAGGCTGGAACGGTGGCAATGTCCAGCACTCAAAAGTTAGGAAGTGCCAGGACGAAGGTTCTCTGTGCAATCTTAATTCGGCTCCCTTGTGTGCATGCATCATGATACAGGCTTTAGTTACCTGATCACATACTATTTTTTCCCCGCACTGGACCTCTGTCTCATTCAGTGCATGGGAATGAATCCCCTCCATCTGTCTTGGAAATGCCTGACTTGTGTTTGCTGAAATGTTCCAAACAAATTCAGCCTGAGGCAGATGCCCAGCATGTTGTTATTGAAAATGGAGTCTTATAATGGAAAGTGTCAGGCAACCTTAACTAGAGACTTTGCCACCAGACACTGTACGACGAGTCACCAAAATGCTTCCAAACTGTTCATGTATCTTTTCTGTATCTAAACAGTAGCTTTGGCCCTAACTGGCTTCCTTTGATCTGACTGCTAGTGACTGATTGTTCTATCACACTTCATCATCAAAGGAGCAGCTGTGATGTTACAATCCAGTGATTGTGACATCACTGTTACTAACCCTCTGTTGTGACATGGACAGGATCAGGCAGGGAGAAGAGGCCAGCTATGAAGGAAGAAATCCAAGTCAATATACAAATCCCAGTGTAGATAAAAATAGAGGGTTTAACCGATAAAATAAATCAAACTTTCTTATTTTTTAAGTTAAATTCAGGTTTATTTTTAACAATAAGCCTATTTAAAATTAAATTTGAAATTATGAAAACAGGTGTTAAGGCCTACACTAACTCTATTCTGCTAAAATCATTTTAAATGAAATGAAAAATATATTTAGCATATATTTGCTGCTGAAGTCTTTAAGAAAGCCAAATCACTGACCTGGTGGAAGACAGTGGCTAAGCAGCTGAAACCAGAGGTGGTTGCAATGCTAAAGCAGTTTTTGACAGTAGTCACCATTTTTTCCGGTGCCGAGAGAACCGTTTCTTCATTTCAGTTTAGTCAACTAGTTCAGTTCAATGACTAGTTCAGTCTAAGTTTAGAAACTGACTGGATGTTAGAAAAGCGGGAAAGCTTGTTTTTTTTTTCCAACCTCTGAATAAAAATGACAAACTCTACTAGTTCTAAAATCTTGCAGGAATGACCAGAAACAATCGGTTCAGTTCACTAACTACAGATAATAGTTCAGATGTTTAATAAATCAACCTGTTTTAGTTGCAAAAAGTTGATAATTTTTTTTCTAATGTATCAAGCACATTAAAATAGTTGTAATGGTACCAACCAATGAGACTCAAACTTTCTTTAGGAAAATAACTAAAAAGCACAAACGTAAAACAAGATTAAAATTGATGATGTAAATCAAGGTTTCCTGCTCGCTGACTGAAATCCATGATTAGAACTGGTGTTTTAAATTGCTTTGATTTAAATCAGTCCACCCTGACAGATCTGCCCGATGCTTTCTCCAGTCCTCACTTTTTGACGAGTCTTTGTCTCCCCTCCAGCCTCCAGGAGAACTCCTTAGGCATGGATGGAGCTATCTGCATCGCCACAGCTCTGACCGGAAACCATGGCCTCACCTATGTCAAGTGAGTGGCAGCTGAGTGCCCAGCTGCAGGCGGGCGTGGTTGGCAGATGGACAGTGCATGCCAACCCCAAGGTCCCTCCAGCTCCCTTGTGGCCTAGGCTGGCCTCCTCACTGGCTGCTCCTTGACAGTGTCCCCAACAATGTCCAGGCAGATGCTTGGCCACGGAGTCTAGCCTCCCAGATGTTGGATGGGCTCAGTGCCCAGAGCTGCCTTGGATTTGGGGGCAAGCTTCCCAGGCCAACTGGAACTTGTGCTAGGCCCCTGGCATCAGCAGAGGCCTATAGGGACAAGGAAGGGGACTTGGCTTGAAAGTTCACACAGCACATGTGGGCCAAATGTCGTTTCCAGCCTGAGGCTGGGAGGTGGGGATTTTCTTGGGGCGGGTTGACTTGAGAGGCTGGAGGTGGGGGCAGAGCGTGAGGGGCAGGAGGCTGAGGGCAGCAGAAGTGGGGAACAACGCTTTTCTTTCCCTGACTTTCCCTTGCTCCTGCTGGGCCCTTGTGCAGGCCCTGCAGGACTGGACGACCTCTCCTGCCTGGTGGGAGCCCCCACCAGAGGCCCTTCACCTGCTGTTATGCCAGACACGCCTGCTTTTCCAAGCTGTCCCTCATCTGGTCCTGAGCCAAAGCTGGACCTGGGTTGGGCTGGTATCAAACAGGTGATATGTGAGGACACACCAGCGGGGACGGGTCTCCCAGCCCCCTGGGGCATGTCTACACTGCACACCGTGCCCGGGCTCTGACTCAGGTTTAAGCCCAAGCACCTTCTATCCCCACACAGATCAGGCTGACTGAGGTCTGCAAGAGCTCAGGATTTGGTGCCTAGGACCGTGCGTGGGGAGTGAACCCAGTCAGTTTGCCGTGTGGACGTAGCTCAACCCACAGACTTGAGGCAGTTTACAATGGTGGCAATTTACAATGCAGTGTGGGCCACGGGGATGCCGAGTCCCACAGATAAGGGCTTAGAGCGTGGTGGGGCCGTACCCCTGCCAGTCCTGCCCTGGGGTCAGACCATGCTGAGAACTAGTGTGGCTGTGCGCTTGCTGAGGTCCTGCCTGTCTCTTGTCCTCTCCCAGTCTGCAAGGGAATCGCATCGGCCAGTCCGGCGCCAAGGTGATTGCTGATGCCATCAGAACAAACTCTCCGCGCTGCATCGTCGAGATGTGAGGGTCGGCTGCACCGGGAATGGCCAGCGCGAGTCAGCAGCAGGGAGGGGGATGGTGCAGAGACTGGCTTTAATGACAGCGTCGGGTCAGCTCAGCTGGCGGGTTCCCTGCATCAAAGCACGGCAGCGCAGGAAGCCGCTTTCCCAGCTTGACCCGTGTGGCCAATCGAGGTTGGATGGGCCTGGGACGTCCCCGCGGACTCTGACTGGCTCAGAGCGCTGTGTGGGATGACGGAGGCCCTCGCTCTAGCCGTGCTGAGGCCTAGGGGCACCAACGAAAGCTGCTGCCGGGGCTGCTCCTGCAGGTGAAGGAGGACGTCTCTCTTGGAACAACGGAGCCATCGGTCAAACGGCCACCGGGCCTGAGGAATGAGCTTGTGGCAGCCATGACCGTTAAAAGGCAGGCAGGACGGGTGCGGTGGGGACAGGGCTGGAAGTGGGTGGGACAGCTGCAGTGCCAGCAATTTAGTCCCATCTCACTTACCCCTGTAACCGAGAAACCCTCCTGTCCTGCTACCACTGAGCCCGCCCTTGGTGTTGGTTGGTGCACCAACTGGCAGGAATTACCTCAATGGCTTGGGAGGGGCAGGGCTGGCCAGCAGCCTTTTTCCCTACCCGTCATGTGAGGGCAGAGCACTGTGCACAAATACAATGCCTTTACAACTGTCCCCACCTGGTGCTGGTGCTCCCTGGTGCTGTGTGTATCTAGGGGGTGAGCATGAGGTACTCAGTGCATGGTATACCCAGCACTCCTGCCAAGGAGAGACCCCTGTAGAGCCAGCTGGTGAGAATTATTTATAGTTATGATGGGACTGCACGGAAACTCGCCAGCCAGCTGCTTCCCCCCTGTCATCATTGCCCAGCCCTGCAGGCTGTATGGCTATTTAATCCCATTGGGCCACAAATCTCTGCTCCCGACGTTGGCCACGTTCCCTGGAGTAAGCTCCAGCATGGCTGGAAGGTCCTGCTCTAGGGGGTCTCTAAAGGGAAACCTCTCATCTCCATCAGCTCATGTGGAGCTTTGGCTTGTGAGTACCTCGGGGCCTGTAGCCTGAATAAACCACCATGCGCAGGTGGCATCTAACACTGAGTGACTTGGGGCTTGGCCTGGGACTAACCAATCACCATTCAGTGTCTATGGCCCCACAAAGCGAGAGGTGTAATGGTCTAGCATCAACCCACAGAGCGGGCTGCAGCTGTCCAGCAAGCAAGGGGGAAAAGAGGAGAGAAGAGTTGGAGGGGAGAGTGAGTGCAGGGTCGTTGGGGAATGAAGCGCATGGAAAGTGGGTGGTTCCTGCCTGGTTCTGTGCTTCTGGGAGCTCCTAGTCACAAAGTTCTGCCATGTGGATCAAAATCTTCAACCCAAACCGACCCCGTGTTCTGTGCCTTTCTGAAGGTGATCTTGCTTGGCTGGGCTGTTGCTGACGCTGCAGAGTGACCCCAGGCCAGACGGGGCACCTCTGGGGCTCAGCTTCCCCCTCTGCAGAATGGGCCCAGTGAGAGCAACCCGGCCCATGGGCAGGGCTGAGCCTCTAAGGCCAAGCGTGCGGGGACAGATTTATACGGGCACTTGTTGATTTTAGTGGCGGTAGGTGCCTCAATATCGTTGAGTGGCTGGGTCTAGGTATCTGCCCAGGGTTCCTAGCTCCTGTCTGTGCATGTTGCTGTGGTGTATCGGTGCTGGATCAGAAGCAAGGTAGGGAGCCCTCTGGGAGGAGCGATGCCGGTATCGGGGCTAAGAGCCAAGTGGCAGGGCCTTCCTCCACAGCCTGTGCTGTTGCTCAGACTAGAACATGAGCGGCAGCCTGCCAGCCGGGTAGCAAAGAAGCGTGATGAGGTGCCAAGGTGTGGAATAAATGGATTCCTAACTGAAGCAATGATGTAAGCGTTCTCACCCGCCTTCTGCACCTGCTGTTTGGGAATTTCAAGGGGGAAACTGACGATAGTGTGGGATGCTGCAGCCTGCCTTGCTGGAGTGGGGCAGTGCTCTTCTAAGGTGCACAATGCGTGCGACGGGGTGGAGCCAGCCACTGCATCTGTGCAAAGGCTTCACAGCTGTCAGGGGTAGGGTGTGTGGGTGCCTGGGGCAGCGCTGAGTGGCAGGACATCACTCCAGCCAGGCCGGAACCCAGCCTGGAACTGTCATGTGCTGTCAGATGCTGCTGGTGGCTTTTTGAGCCCACATCACGTAACCCACTCGGACCAGTGGCAGTCTGGCCTTTTGTGCGCTGGGGGCCCCCTGCTCACGCAGCCTCATTGGCTCCAGGCGAGGTGTGGAGGGATTCAGAAATGTACAGGTAAATTAGCAGCTGGGGCTAATTCTGCCCAAGGACTTGAACATGGGTGGATCCACATTTCTGTCCCGGTTGGAGGTCAGCTCCTGTTGGAGGCATGTCAGTGACTGGCCCAACCGAACAGCCAGCTGCAGAGAAAAGCTGATAGTAGAAATGGGCTGAAAAGCAGCAGAGAAATGCTGGGTCTAGCAATACCTGTGCCCAGGCAGATCCTGAGGGGAGCAGCCTGAGCTCACCATGGGGTTCATTTCTAAAAGCTTATATCCAGCTCCCCTTCAGGGTGTGTCTGGGGTAACGATGCGGCAAATCCCAGCATGGTGCCACTTTATCAAAAGGCCAATGGATGTGCCAAACCTCCCTAGCTACCCCTTCCCCCTGCCAACTAATGGAAAGTGCACAATCTACTAAGATCACAAGGCTACAGGGTGGGACGTCTAGCCCGCGGCTGTAGCCTCAAAGGTATTTAGGCCCCTAACATATGTGAGGGGCTGGGCCAGAGAGCCTGAGCCCCTCCACAGCAGATGGTGCTCGATGGCAGTTTGGCAGCTGGGAACTAAGAGCTATAGAATGATAGACTATCAGGGTTGGAAGTGACCTCAGGAGGTCATCTAGTCCAACCCCCTGCTCAAAGCAGGACCAGCCCCAACTAAATCACCCCAGTACGGCTGGGCCACCCAAGGAAACAAACTGGAGTGGGACATTCTTTCCCCCTGAGAATACCCTGTCTCAGCTTCCCCAGCTGGGGGAACCTTCTTCCAAAAGAGCAGGGCAGAACAGCAAGGCTCTCCCCAAATCTCAGCTGTTTGTCATGCTGGCCTCAGGATATTATACTCCTGGGGAATTCTGCCCCCCTGCACCTCCCCAGAACATGTCTCCCGCAGATTTATTTGCTTTCTGGCAGCCAGGAGAGAGGTAAATCAATGTGGGGTAGAGGGCGGGACCGGGGCAGACCCAGCTGGTCACTCCTACCCTGTGCTGGGCTCAGCGGCTAGTCCTGGCTGGGCTGGGGAAGATGGGTCTTCCTCTTCCTCTGCACGGCATCCGAGGCCATGTCAGACTCACCCCCAGATTTCTCCCGTGGCTGTAGGAAGCTCTGTAAACTGGGTGCAATATGTTAGCCTACAAATTGCAGCTGCCTTGTTTGGCTGAAGATGTGTATGGAAGGTGCTAGATTGCGGTACTGTGCTTTGTGTTAGTACACAGAATATGTTTGACTCTGTCTGATAGAGTTACAAGAGAGATACCACCACATGGGAAATTTAACTAACAGCACCCCAGCACAGGGACCAGGCTTGATTTTATGAGCAGCAACTCAGTCTGGAGTATGATCTTGGTTTTGATAGGTGGGGGTGGTAACAGCAGTGGCCTCTGGCTCTCTCAGTGCACAGCAGATTCCGGGCAGGGTGTTGGAAGTGGAGGTAGAGCGCAGGTCCCCTGCTAACCGCTGAGTGGCGCTGGGATTCTATGATGGATTGTGCAGCATAGGCCCCCCTGACAGTTCACAGCTAGCTAGCACCTCTGGAATCACACAGCAAGAAAGCAGGGGGCTCTCCATTCCGTTTGAAGCAAGTGGCAAAACTCCCTTTAACTTACTGGCTGTAGAATAAGGCAAACAGCTCTCCCGGCACTCCCAGTTACGGTGAGTTTTTGAAGTCTAGGTGAGTTGCGATATTACTGGTGCTGATTTGTGTTACCATAGCACCTAGGAGCTCTTGTCATGGACCAAGACCCCATTGTACGAGGTGCTGTACAAACACTGAAAAAAGAAATGGTTCCTTGTGCACCAACATAAAGTTAGACTTCAACCTCCTTGCTCTACTGACTGGCACCATATTGGTGTGAAAGGAATGGCTGGGGTGGGTAAGGAAGAAATTTACCTTGAACTATTTAATGTTCCTTCCTTCCTGTAGTACTAATAATGAAGAGGGTTAGATGCCCATCTGTAATGCTAATGTAGGGAAAACAAGGGCAGATTTCCAGATGTAGAACAAGCCAGGCTAGCAGGGTGATAGCAATATGGGAACAAAACTGGGCCACTCAACTGTCCTGATGAACAAGCACCAAGGTGAAATGCTGTAAGCAAGCAGTAATGTCTGCTCCTATGAGGCTATGCCACTCTATAGCAGAGCTGACAAGCAAGTGAGGCAGCCATAACTGGCACATGAAGTGAATGCACTCAAGCTTTCTCTAACCTACATGGTTTCTCAACAAGAATTGTGCCAGCCTAACCTACTAAAACTTCTCAATACAAAAAGTCACATGAAGCAATGTGGAAAATACATTTATTTCTGAAACACGAGGGTCTATGTAAACAAAACCGCTTGTATAGCTCACAGGAGGACAGCAGAATTTGATACTACAATAGACTTGTGTGGCTTTTTAGGCTCGTTTATGGAAGAGAATGTATACCCAGTAGTTGTATCAGGAGATATCATGCAAAAGACATCCAAAGAAGGAAGGTCCTGTAACGTATGCCTTGCAATGAAGGCAAACCTACCGCAGTTAGACAAACTTTGGACCTGTTTGACTGCACTCATTGCAAGAGGCTATGGCCTGGTCTACATACAGGCTTAGGACTTTAACTAAAGGATTGATGCTTATGCTGATTTAGTTCAACTGCTGCAGAGCCCTGTAATGGTGGTTCAAGAGTGGGTTATTGCAATTTTGTTTAACCTCTTCCTGACAGATTTAAGATAAATTACTGACATAAGATGGGTTTATGCCAATATAACAGTATCCACACAGTGTTCTGCAATGGCTTACCTCTATCAGTTTAATATCACACCTGGAGTTAAACTGGTGAAACCGCTGTGTGGGAACAAGCCCTTAGTTTGGTAAGGACTCAGTTTTGGCTAAATCAATATAAAGCAGGTTAATCAATTCAAATGTACCCACACAAGGGTTTTGCATCAGCTATAACCAGTTTTAGTTACATTGGTACAGGTTTGTGTGTAGACAAGGCCCAAACGACCATTTGGTCGAGGTTTTTCAAAGCTTTGGCATCATGGAGTGTGGAGCACTAGTTCTTATGCTCACATACAATCCCACTTTCCAACAGGGTAAGTAACCAAGTATTTAATATCACGTCACTTTTAATTATCATCAGAATGAGTCAAACTTTGGGAAAGACAAGCAGGGAAGGAGATTGGTCATTAAAGTTTAACTGTCACTGTGAACATAGGAATTTCATTCTTATATAAAATACCTGCAGGCACAGGGGCATGTGTTACGTTCCCAACCCTTGCGCTGTCTGAAGTTTTCATCTTGAGATGTTGAGTGGTTCCACCTCAGATGGAGAGTCAGAAGTCGTTATCACTCTCCTCCAGTGGCTCTGGCTTCCTGGCCCGGCGATTGGCCTTGCTGGGAGAGATTTCCATGCTGTCATCTTCAATGTCATCCTCATCATCATCTTCGTCGTCATCCAGGTCAATCTCACTATTCTCCGACTCCTCCTGTAAGAGAGCAGTGGTTACAGAATCCATGGCCAGTCCCTTCTCAAACCAGTGCTATCCTCAATGGCCAGAATGTACAAAGCCTGAAATGTACATGTCTTCTGTGTGCCCAGAAACCTGGCAGAGGAAAACCTGTACAATACCCTCTGCTGAGAAGAACTGCAGCCACGTTCCCCGCCTGTGTTGAAATTAACCAGAACCATGTCCCTGCTCCCTGAGATAATGACCCAGTTGCCAAGAAGCTCACAGTGGGGTGGGGTCCAGTTTTGGATCTGGCATAGGGAGCAGTAACAGGGATTCTGTAAATGGATTCATTACTGAGCCAACTGCACAGGCTGGAGCTGCTGACTCCCCGAAATGATCAGAGACTGGAGCCCTCACCACTGGTGGGAACTAAAGACACTACACAGCTTCCAGCAGCAAGCTCCCACTTTGCTAGGCAGTGGCTGCTCCATTCATGCTGCTGAAGACTTCCTTTCCAGGCCCCCAGTGGGATATCTGTACCGCTGCTGAATCTGGGGGAACAGCAGGACCATAGAGGGAACTGCTGAATGCCCTAGGGTGAAGAAACGAATTGCAGAGCACAAACCCACCTGTGCCTTGGTGCTGGAGGTCTTGTGTTTACCTGGTTGGGCTTGGACTGATCCCACCTTGGAGAGCGAGAGTGGAGAGAACAATGGGAGATGGAGAAGGGAAAAACATTAAAAAGAAAAGCAATCGGAAGGCAACCAAAGTGAGAGCAAGGGAAGGAGGCAGCAGCAGATGCTGCTCACAGCTGAAGGTGCTGTGCACAATGTCTGAGCTGTGCTGCAAAGCGCGATGCTACTGGAAGGGATGCTGGGAACACGGACAGGACCTAGAAAGCCAACTCCAAACATCACACATAGGGCAATGGTGCCCAGACTGCTGCTCACCAGGGCTAGAGGCCTGCAGGCTGTCCTGCATGACTGTCTGCCAGGAGCCAGGCTCCTTGGAAGAAAACAGAGCTTCTCCCTGAAAGGGAGGTCCCAGCCTGGTAAAGGGAGGCTGGGTGGGAAGAGAGGAGAGGAGCAGGTGGGTAAGGAAAGCAGCCCTGGGGTCACTTTGCTCCCTACTGCAAACATGCTGGCCTGGGGCAGCACGCAGGTTCTTGAAACCCACCTTCCTTCTCTGCCCCTGTCACAGCCCACAGCAAGCCTGGTCCCAGGAGCAGCTCAGCCAAAGCTACAGGCTCAGGAAGCAGCTCACCAACCCTGAGGTCACGTTTCTGCTCTCACAACACACAGCGCAGCTGCCACGAGAGGTGCCCTGCCCTGGCACAGAGTGAGGCAGCCAAGCCCAGTGAGGATGATTATCATTATTACAGTAGCCGCCCCGGTGGGCTGGGTGCTGGACAGAGAGAAGGGAAAGCCAGGCCCTGCCCTAAAGGCACTGCACAGGGGGATTTGATAGCAGCCTTCAACTGAATGGGGATTCCAAAGAGGATGGCGCTTGGCTGTTCAAGGTGGTGGCAGATGACAGAACAAGGAGTAATAGTCTTAAGTTGCAGTGGGGGAGGTTTAGGTTGGATATTAGGAAAAACTATTTCACTAGGAGGGTGATGAAGCACTGGAATGGGTTACCTAGGGAGGTGGTGGAATCTCCTTCCTTAGAGGTTTTTAAGGCCTGGCTTGACAAAGCCCTGGCTGGGATGATTTAGTTGGGGACTGGTCCTGCTTTGAGCAGGGGGTTGGACTAGATGATCTCCTGAGGTCTCTTCCAATCCTGACAGTCTATGATTCTGTGATATACAAGCAAAGCAGGCTGGGAGGCCGGGCACACAGCCGTTGGCTCTACTGCACAGCTCTCACCAGCTCTGTCCCTCCGCTGTTCTTCTCCCAGCTTGCCCTACTCCGTGGCCTTGTTCTCTCCCTTAGTAGCTTTAACCATTTCCTTCTTTGGGTTTCATTTTCTATATTTTGACCCATATCTGGCTGAGTGTCTGTCCCTGGAGCGTCACGTAGTTGTGGCTGAGCCTGGTACCTGCTGGGGTGCTGCTCCAGGAGGAGCTGAGGTAGCTGCTGCTGCGAGCTACTGCGCTGGGGCCTCTTGAGCTCTACACTTGGGTGGCTGCTGGGACCTGACAGGTGCCGGGGGCAGGGGGAGATAGACCCCACTCATCGTGGCCTCCCCTGTTCTGTCTGGAGCGGCTACAAACAGAAAGACAAGAAGGATAAAAAGGAATGGAGACAGGACAGAGCGAGAATGAGAGAAAGCAGCCATGTGGGGCCTAGCTTGAGGGGCCAGGCAGCATTCCTGGCTGAGGCCAACAGTCCGTGGTCCCTCTCTCTTGGTCTAGCAGCACAGAGCCCATCCCGCTGGTTACTGACAGAATGACAGCAGAGAGCAGGGCCCCAGCTGATGGGACAGGCTGGGGGAGGACACCAACTAACTAGACCTTAAAGGGGCAAGTGGAGCAGCTAGAGCGTCTGCCTGGTCCCTGATGTGTCTTAGGTGGGGGTGCTTTGATCCCTAACATGGTCTGTCTGGCCACTCTAGTCAGCAGGGTCAGCCTTCACCATCCCTTCCCTGGCCCCATCCCCCCTCCAGCAGCAGTGGGCAGAAGGCAGAAGCAGCTCCCCACCCAACCTCCCAGCTCTCCGGTTGGGCAGCAGGACTGGAAGAAGGAAATCACAGCACAGTCCCCTTCCCTCTGGTAACTTGAAGGCAATATTGCTAGACACCTTCCTCTCCCGCAAACAAGCATTTTTTGGGTCTTAAGGAGCCATGGAGGGATTTTCAAAGCAGTCTAGGGATACAGAGAGACAGCTTCCATTGAAATGAATGTGCCTACATCCCCTCAACTGTGTTGAAAATCCCAACCCCTCCCTGCGCCCCATTGTTGCTTCAGGCTCAATGGCTGGCCAGAACAGAAGTGGGCGGGGCTAGGAGATCTGTCATTACCAACAAGGTTTAGAATGGAGTTAGGGCAATGGAGAAGTAACAGAGACTAAACAGGCTAAATAAAGAAAACAAGGAAACAAGATGCAGGAGAGAAAGGGTGTGGGGGTGTGCAAGGTGAGTAGGGGATGAGAAATGGGGGGAGAATGCCTATGTGATGAAGATTTGTTGGGGGAGCACTGCCATCTAGTGCTGTGGGAGCAGTTCTGTCACTGCAAAGCGCCATAAGTGATGGACTATTACAGATGCCCTGCAGCCCACACAAGATCTTTTCCTACTTACATCATCCTCTGTGTCTCCACCTTGCATTGTCCCCACGATCCGTTTGTTGGGTCTCCCTGGGCAGCAGAGAGAGAAACAGAATGAGAACATGCCCGTCCCTTAACAGAGAGCAACTCAGGAACTGCTGTGTGAATAAATAACCTTTGGGGAGAAAAAGCTCACTGTTTGCTCTCTATGGGCGTAATCATGCACCATCATCAAGGCAAACTACAGCAGGGTTGGACCCTAATATTCCTCCAATGCTATGGGGCTCAGAAGAAGGTGGTGGTGGGGTGTTGTTATTTGCTTACTCCTCATCTCGTTAGCTTGATTCATGGTGGTTACTCTACCCCATGTCCTATTGTTGAGTTTGTCACGGAGGTCACAGATGTCAGATTCCATGACTTTCTGTGACCTTCGTGACTTCTGCAGCAAGCTGTGGGCAGCTTAGGCCTGAGGCACTGCCCCCACAGCTCCTACTGGCTGTGGTTCCTGGCCAATGGGAGCTGTGAAGTTAGCGCTCTGGGCAGAGGCAGCACATAGAGATGCCTGGCCATGCCTCTGTCTAGGAGCTGAGCGAGGGGGGAAGTATCTGCTTCTGGGGAGCCCCCCAGGTAATCACTGCCCAAAGCCCACCAAACCCCCCTCCCACACTCTAAGTCTGCTGCTGCTGGGGAAGGTGGGAAAGGGTAACACAGAGCCAGGTAGAAAGCCTGCAGTCCCCACCAACCCCCACCACTAGTGGAGGTCCTGGCCTGCGTGCCACCATCCGTCCCTGCCCCAAGCACCTGGGCTGCTCTCCCTCAGGACCTGCGGTGCCCCCAGGCAGCTCCTCCAGCAAGTTTTAGTCAGGGGTATATACTAAAAGTCATGGACAGGTCATGGGCCATGAATTTTAGTTTACTGCTCGTGACCTGTCCGTATCTTTTACTAAAAATACCCGATTAAGCCTTACTTATCTTTAATAAAGTACTATGCCATCATCATCACACACCACCCCCCTTGATGACTTCAGACACATTGTTTCTCTCGATCTAGATTTTTACACCATAATCCTCATTGTGCTGTTACTTTATTTTAGACATTGGCATGCTACATGGACACTCTCAAATCTGTGCCCTTTAGCAACCAGCTAGGTGAGGTGGACATCGGCACCCAAATTCTAACTCCACAGCCTCTTTCGTTGATGTTTTCAGCTCCAATGGCCCATCCATTTGCCAAGTTCCCAGTCAAGGGTGGCTGAGACGAGTATTTATACAGCATTGTGTGTGCATGGCGCTTTGAAGCCACTGATGGAATGTATAGGCAAAGAGCATGCTATTGCCTAAGTTACAGCAGTTAGACATGCTGTGTGTGCGCTCACATCCGTCCGTAACATGCCTTTTCTGCAGAGTCTGACTTTTCTCTCACACTGGTGAGAATCTGGAGTAACTCCACTGAAGTGAAGTTACGCTGGTGAGTCAGGTCCCGTGTTTCCATGGCTACCGGTGTGACAATTCCACAGGCTGGGTCACACACTCAATTCTATAAAATGGTTTTCTTGCCACACATAATGAACTCTACAGTAATCTCCTCACTTACAAGGAAGCAGCACTCTAGTTACACACAGCTTAATCTGTTTAGTTTATCAAAAAGAAGATTGAGAGGTGCTTGATTGCAGCACATGAGCATCTTCCAGGGGAGAAAATATAAGGACTAAAGGGCGCTCCAGAGAAAGCCATAACAAGAACCAATGGAAGCTAAATTAGAAATTGGGCAGAAATTTTAACAACGAGGGTGATTAACTACTGGAACAAATGACCAAATGAAGTGGATTCTCCATCTCTCAATGTCTTCAAAGCAAGACTGCATGCCTCTCTGGAAGATATGCTTTAGGGAAACACAAGTTATTGGGCCCAATACAGGGGTAACTGGTGAAATGCAATGGTAAGAAGGTCAGACTAGATGATCCCTTTTGGCATTAAACTCTATGAGTCCATGAAAAAGCCATAAGCAGGATTTTATGGAGACGACTGATAACATTTTGACATAACACTCTCAGCTACAGAAAAGCTCCCAAACAAATGTCCAGTCTTAACAGTGGCAGTTCCCACTGCCTAAGCAGCACCCTGTTACACTGTATGCAGATTATTCTGTTCATAATGTCTAGCAGGAAAATGTTACGTCCTGACTAAGTCTCAGAAACAATGACTTGGAGTCTTCTAAGGCCTGCAGATCTACATCTTTACCCAGGTTCTTTGTAACTCAGATTCATTTATTTAGCAAGCACATCCAGTAGATAATTCATTCCCCAAAATGCATCCTGAAAGGCTCCTCCTATGTACCTGGGGTGGAAGAAGTTAAGTGGAACAGTATATGTGGCAGCTTTAATGAACCTAGTACAAGCTCCTTGTTGCTTTTCATCTCCCCAGGTGCAATCAATGAAACACAGATGAATGCTGTACAGTTCAGTGGCATTTGCCTAGCTCTGGGAAAGGGGAATAAAGGAAGAAATGGTTACTTACTGTAACTGTGGTTCTTCGGGACACAATGCAGACATGTGTTCCACTTAGGAATGTGCACGCCCAGTGCGCCGGAAACTTTTGCCTAGCAGTACCCATAGAGGGGCGGTGCCTGCACCACATGGCTGTGGCCCCACCCCTGACTATATGAGGCAGCACCACGTCTAACCCCCCTCAGTTCCTTTGCATTGAAAGCCCATGAGAAGAGACTCCGATGCAGAGGGGATGGAGAGTGGGTCATAGAACACACGTCTGCATCACATCTAGGAGAACCACAGTTACAGTAAGTAACCATTTCTTCTTCTTCAAGTAGATGCAGATGTGTATTCAACATAGGTGACTCATGAACAGTACCCCAATCCAGAGGTGGTGCTCGGAGTCTACTGCAGTAGGGGTTGTAATGCCACTCTTCCAAGGCCTGTGTCTGCTCTGGAAGATGTGGTAATAGCACAGTGGCTCATAAACACATATGGACAACCTCTGGCTGCCCTGTGAATGTCCAGTATGGAAATGTCATTGAGGAACATTATCGATGTTGTCTGTGCTCTCTGGAGCGAGTCTGCATTCGCTGAGGAGGCGTAGCTTAAGCTCTGTCATACTCAGCTTTGATACACATTATCAATCTATAGATGGTTTGTGCAGCGATTGCTTGCTCCTTCATGAAGTCTGCATATGACAAGAACAGGCGAGGCGAGGCAATACACAAAATGATTTAGTCCTGTTTAGATAAAAGGCTACATATCGCCTGACAGCCAGAGCATGAAGGTGCTATTATTCTGGAGAAGAGTACGACTTAGAGAAAACACAGGTAAATAAACCATCTGCATCAGATGGAACTGATGGATGCAATGTTATCTTATCCTTGGAAAAATGAGGGTAAGGTGGCTCAGTCATTTGGGGCCGGAACTCACCCTTCTTGCTAAAGTGATGGCTATCAGGAACCTGGCTTTCTGAACCAGAAGGGGCAGTGGACAGGACGCAAGGTGCTCTTAGAGAGGCCTCATCAGAGCCAGCAGAAGCATGTTTAGGTCCCACAAGTGAACTGGTTCTCGGACTGGAGGATGTAAGCGGAGAAGGCCCTTCAGAAATCTTGTCATCATGGCATGGAGAAAACTGACTTCCCTTGAACTGGGAGATGGAACACTGAAATCACTGCCAAATGCACTCTCAGCAAACAGAACACGAGGCCCGATTACTGAAGATATAACAGGTACTCCAAGATATCCTGGATGGAAGCCTCTGTCGGTTGAGTCCTGTGAGCAAAGGACCACTTCGAGAACCTCTTCCATTTTGCTAAGTAGGCTGTCCTAGTGGAGCACTTCTGACTGTTGAGAAGGACTTGCAAGTGTGGGAGCAGTGCTCTTCCTCTTCATTTGGCCAGGCAGCAGCAATACCATGAGGTGCAGGGAGCTGATCGCAGGGTGGAGGGTGTGACTGCAGTTCTGAATGAGCAGGTTGGAATGGAGAGGAAGTGATATGAGAGGCTGACTTTGTTGAGGGTATGAAGGTTGAGAATCAGAGGGGTAGCCGTGTTAGTCTGTATCCACAGAAACAACGAGGAGTCTGGTGGCACCTCACAGACTAACAGATTTATTTGGGGATAAGCTTTCGTGGGTAAAAAACCCAGGTTTTTTTAACCCACAAAAGCTTATGCCCAAATAAATCTGTTAGTCTGT